>OX451738.1:1582839229-1583329229 GCA_948472305.1 Vicia faba | reverse complement strand
GAATTCATGGGTTTGGCTCATTTTTCTTTTTTTATGATTTCCTCTTGTAACCTATTAATATAAATATGAAAGTCACATACATTATAGTGCATTCCATTGGTTACTCATTTTTATCCTATCATTATACTTGGTATCTAGAGTCTATTAGACTTCAGAAAAATTTATCGTTGTCAAAAATAAAAAACATTATCATTACCAATAACTTTAGATAAGGTCGATTAAGTATGATAGGGGTGGAAAAAAAATCGACAGTAGGATCATGGGAAATTTTTCAAATTAGTGGAAACTTAGTTTTTTAATGTTTTTTGTGTGCGATCTGAAACACGTGTTTTCACCAGTAAATAGTTCCTAATTTTTGGAAAGACTGTGATGTTTTTTAGAGTTTATGAAAGCTTGGTAGATTTAGTGGTTGTCTGTGGTGTTTTGGTGGTATTCTACATTGATATAATGTACTTTTTTGAGGTTTTAAGTTGAAATGATCTGTAAGGTTGTATTGTTGGTTAAATAATATACTAGGGGTGGAAAAATGGACCCGGCCCATTCGGCATGTCCGTTTCCCCCCCACTTTAGTACGGAGCGAGCTAAGGGTTTAGGCCCTCACGCTCTAATTTGTTTGGCCCGCCGCTTTTTTTACGCGGGCTTTTGCGAGCATGTGGATTTTCATAAATTTTTGTGTTATTAGGCTTAAATAGTGCAATGCCCACGGGTTTTCCCCGCCCCGATCTCTGTAACGTCCCAGACGACCTTCATGATTATCGACTGACTTCACAAACCAACACGGGTCTTTTCAGCGTGTTTTATCCTCACCCACACGCTTTCCGGGAAACTTCCCAGAAGGTCACCCGTCCTAGAATTTCTCCAAGTCAAGCACGGTTAATTATGAAGTTCTTATGAATGAGCTAATGAAAAGAAGATGCATCTTATTGGTATAGGTAGTACCAATCAATCCTCATAAGCCTTCCTTCAACCATGAAGTCCCATACCTGCATAGCCTCAGGATCCCTCTCATTTCGATGTGGCGACTACCTTTGCCCTCTTAGGCATCAGGTGTTACATGTGGTGCAACCACTCCTCACCCTTTTCGGCCTCGAGTGTTACATGCCCACCAGCTTCCGCATGGTTCGTCCTCGAACCACATCGTATTGGGAGAGGTATGGCTCTGATACCATTAGTAACAGCCCAAACTGCCTTCGGGATTACCGATTGACCCCATAAACCAACACTGGTCTTTTCAGCATGATTTTTACTCACTCACACGCTTTCCGATAAACTTCCCTGAAGGTCACCTATCCCAGAATTGCTCCATAGTTAAGCGTGCTTGACTTGGAGAAATTCTAGGATATGTGACCTTCAGGGAAGTTTCTCAGAAAGCGTGTGAGTGAGTAAAAATCATGCTGAAAAGACCCGTGTTGGTTTGTGGGGTCAGTCGGTAATCCCGAAGGCAGTTTGGGCTGTTACAATCTCACTTTTTTGTGGGGCTGGACTAGGTTTTAGGCCCGCATCCTCAACAATGTCTACCCCGCCCCGCCCTATTTTTTTGCAGGCTTTTGCGGTGCGGAAATGCCCGTTTGCCACACCTATAATATGTTGAATTGTAATTCATAGTGTCGAAAAGGTGTGTGTGTGTGATGATTTAGATTTAGTTAGATTTGATTTAGTTACACGCAAATTTGATTAAATTTGAATTAGTTCCAAAATAGATATTTTGGGCTTTTATAGTTTTGGGATTTTGGCTTAGAGAGCAAGCTAACCTAAAATTATAAATAGAGGGAGTAACCCCTATTTTTATAATCAATCAAGTTGTATTTACAGAATTTGCAGATGCAAGTGAATAAGAAGGTTTCCACAGTTTGTGGGTAGAGAGAAACTCTGCAGAAAATCATTGTCTCTTTTTCTTTCTTTCTTTCATATTTTTTTCATTGTTATTGTATGGTGATAACAATCTTGTTCATCAAGATTGATAAAAATTCATCATAGGTTTTGGTGGATTTCCAACATCTGATATCAGGAGCTCCGGTTAAGCGATCAAGGGAAGAAGAAGAAAATCAATGGTGATGAATTATGCAAGTGGAAATTTTCCATCAAATCTTCTGATTCACAAAGGTGATAACTATGAGAATTAGTGTAAAAAGATGAAAGTTATATTTTGTTTTCAAGGTCTTTGGGAACTTGTAAAATATGGATTAGAACTACTTCATAAAGACGCTTCAGAAAAATAAGAGGCGGAACACAAAGAATTGAAGGCTAGAACCACTTTATCGATGTGCCAGCCCAGACAATTTCGAAAAGGTTAGTGATGTAGAATATGCAAAAGAAGCCTGGGAAATTCTGAAGAAATCGTTTGGAGGCGTTGAGAAGGTGAAAGAGGTGAGGTTATAAACTCCTAAAAGAACGTATGAATTACTTCAGATGAAAGATAGCGAGAGCATGCCTGATTTCTTCACTAGGGTTATGAAACTAGTGAATCAAATCAAGATTTGTGGATAAACGTTAACAATAAAGCAGTTATTTTAAAGATATTGAGATATTTTGCTTCGAAGTTCGACCATGTGGTAGTTGTCATAGAAGAGTCGAATGACATGTCAAGTTTTTCGAAAGAAGAGCTTCAAGGGATGCTTGAATCTCATGAACAAAGAATTGCTGAAAGAGCTGTAAGCAAGTCTGTTATACCCCAATTTCCCCCCCTAAGATCCCTTCATCATACTATATTGATTTAACCACAACAAGATCACATTAGGGCTTTTGGTTCTCCTCCCTGTCTTTAACTTTGCTCTTTAAGGAATCACCAAGCACCCTGACTTGTTTTTCTTTTTGTGATCATACATGTTTTGTTTTAACTTTCCTTTTAATTAATAAAATGCAAAGTTGGTTTGTAGGTAAAGGCAATGTGGCTTAGCAAGTTGATCCATGGGTTCATGAGTTTATTTCCATGCCCTAGTCAATGAAGTTTGAGAAATTCAAACCTCACCATTGAATTTGTTTTGGAAGAAATGGAATGGCAAGGTTTATTTTGGGTCACTACATTTCAAAGTTATCGAGATTGATTCAAAAGTACAAGGGGTTGATTGAGGAAGTTGTCATGGTTGGACAAGGCCTTGTTCCCATTGGTCACAAGTGAATATTTCTATCAATTCTCAAGATATGGAAGTGGTTTTGGTTTTTATGAGTTCTCATTATCATCCTCAACAACTCCTATTTACAAAGCAAAAGTGTTGGTACAAGAAGGTTGTTCAAAATTTCCAAAGTTCCTCAAAGCATTTTCTTGATCTAGAAGCTAGGGTTTTGAACTTCAAAGAAGTATATCTTGCTCATCTTTTGGTATTTTTGGGTTATTCCAAAAGCATCCTTCTCTTCAAAGTGTTATTAACAAATCACTTCACAAGTTTCAAAGAGTCTTCATGTGGAAGAAACTTGATGATGAAGAAAGATTACAAGTGCTCCAAATGAACCCCAATTTCCCATGTGTGACCTCAAATGATCATAACTTGGTCAATTTTTATCACCTTGAGCCTACTATTTTTACAAAATGATTTTGAGGATGTGAACTTTATTCCTTCTTTTATGTGAAAAGTGAGAAAATGGACGGAAGATGCCGTAAGGACATAAAAGATTATTGGTCATTTCATGATTTTTTGCCAACTTCAACAATTCATAACTCTCTCAAGTTTTGGATATTTTGAATGGTTCAAGTCTCAAAATGTCATTCAAGAGGTCTATTTCATGCCATATTTTTTGGTCAATAGAAAATTCCAAGTGGAAGGCCATGTTTGGATGCAAAACATTATAGGTCACTTTTGAAGAAAAACTTGAAATATTTCTAAGTATGGAAAGTCAACTTCTTTTTCCCAACTTTGACTCATTGCAACTTTCAACTCAAACATCCATTTGATTCCATTATTTCCCATTTCAAAGCTTGTAATCTCATCTTTCTAAAGCATCAAGAATCAGGCCCATAGACCCCTTGAGCTGAGAATGCCATTGTTTTGAACTTGGTAACTTGAAACTGAAGTTTCTTCAAAAGTTAGAATTTGAAATCCTTGATTAGCTTCTAAACACATTGTTTCTACGCGTTTTTGCTTCTAAACATGTTTAATGAACTTCCAGAAGCGATTAGCATAGCAAAACACGCGTTTTGGATGTGTTTTGATCAAAATAGAAGTCACACTTTTCTTGTTTGCAACTTCACACGATTTACCTCCAAACTTCATCATTTCACACGCTTGAACATTCCAATTGATTCCCTATAAATAGAGGGTAATCCCTCATTCATTTCCTCAAGCTTGAACAACCAAAATCACCCTGCCAAACTTGCTCCATAACACATTTTTTTGCAACTTCGAAATCAGTTTTCAAGCCTTTTTCAATCCATTTTTTCTATCAATTCACCTTCCTTGATCTTCCATGAACCTAACCATACAATTACCTTTAAGAATCGTGACCTATATTGATCCATAGAAGTCCAATTTCAGAGCTCTGCAACTCAACTTCAATAGGTAGTTTTCTCCATCAATTCTCTCAAACTTTGATATCATTGTGAAGCTCTCATTGCCCTGGTTCTAGTCGCAACACTTGCTTTTAACTGGAAACACATTTTGGCCATGAATTTTCAAATTCCCTTTCAAAACATTCCTTCCAAATTGCTTGAGCTACAATTTATATAAATTTTTCGCGAAGGTGTGGTTGTCTTCGTCTTGAAGAGACGAAGCGAATGGCATAGGTCTCCTACTCTAATTTTACAGTTTGAGCAACTTGGTTTTGGGACTGACTGGAGGTTGAAGATGACCAACGTGTCATCTTCCAACCAATGATGGCGTGTCACTTGTTTTTTTTTTGAATTTCTGATTTAATAAGTGATCCAGTGTTTTATTCACTAAAGTCCATAACATGCACAGCGCACCAGGTCCACTTAATCTGTTTACTAACGCGTTTTGACAATGATCAGATGGCCCATATTTTTTTGGTTTGATATTTTATTTTCTGATTTTTATTTAAATTGATTTAAATTTCAAAAAACCATAGAAAATTCATTTTAAGTCCAAAAAATCTGAAAAAATTATGAAAAATATTTTTGATTTTTCTCTTTCTGATTTTTATTTTTTTACAATTTTATTTTGTGTTTTGATATTTTTTTTATAAATTTTCACTTTATTTGAATTGTTTTAAATGTTTAAAAATACTTTTGTGCATTTTTAAATTCAGAAAAAAATATGGATTGATCCAATGATATTGTGACAAATATTGGTGACCTCATTTATTTTTTATTTCTGACTTTGTTATTTTTTTTATCATTTTTGGTTTATTTTACTCATTTCTTTTAATTTTTAAAAATAGTTTCTGACTTTAAAAATCACCAAAAACTTTATAAAAATATTTTAGTTCATTTCTGATTTTTCTATGGCCATACTTAATTTTTCTTGATTAATTTGAACATAGTTGATACTTTTCTTTTTTATTTCTATTTCAAAACATTTTAAAACCATTTTTAATATATATATATATATATATATATATATATATATATATATATATATATATATATATATATATATATATATATATATATATATATATATATATATATATATATATATATATATATATATTAAATGCAATATTATTTTGTGATTATTTTCTAGCTGATCTTGGGTTGAATTTTTGATTATAAACTTTGTTGACATCATTGGATCCATGGTGTTGAGTCTAACTCCATAAAAATAGATGAATGATTTTAATAATAGTTTGATTAAAATTTAATTTAAATATGGTTTGTATATTCTTCCCCACCCCTCTTCATCTCATCCCTTTCTTATTGCACTAAGTGTTATTGGAGCATGATCTCTATATCATGTCTAAAAACAAATGGTACATAGATTGTTATTGACCGACCTCAAAATAGGTGCGACTTCTATATAAGTCTACTTGCGATTGCTTAACATAACGCTAAAATTTTTCCTGATTCGAATAAATGATCATTCGTGGCCCAAACCTATGTTTGAAAGCCCAAGCATGTTAATTTGATCTCTTTGATCGAATAACCTTGAGATTCATTGTGTGGAGGCTTTGGTTGTACCAATCCTCTAATGGATCTACATTACTTTTGGTCAACACGAATCACTTAAACATCGTTGATCATTATATGATACTTTTGAGGATTCCAAAAATGGATGATATACTTGAAAAAAATCAAATGCAACTTGTTGTATGAAGGCTTTGGTTCTACCAATCCTCTAATGAGTTCCTAATGCAAGTTTCAAGATGGTCATCCAACTAACCACTAATTATTAATAATTGACTTTACTTTATGCTTTTATTTTTTATGCTTTATGAACCCTTTACTTTAAGCATTACATTTCATCCTATTTTTAATCTTTGCTCACTTGAACCCCTTTATATTCTTGCCATTTTCTTATCTTGCTCAGTTGAGCTTTTCTTTTCTTTTTTAAGATACCTAATAATCAACATGAACCATAAAAAGCTTTAAAGATTCTTGGATTATTTGGTTACCATCCTTGGCATTATGGAGTATTGGACTTCTTGGACTTAGGATTAGAAACCTTGGCCTATGTTGGAGCTCTTGTGATCTTAATTGATATTTTGTCTGGAGTTCTTGAGTTTTACCTCAAGACATTGGGTTATTTTTTTTTGTTTTGTGTGCAGTTTATTGTGATTACATTCTTTGTTTGTAATCTGGAATTCACCCGTATACAACCGTTACTCTGCCTAATTTTTGTGAAGACTTAATACACTCGAAGTTTGGTTCTCTCAAGAGGTCTAGTACCTTTGATTATTTGGTTTTAATCCAAGGAATGAGAATTCTATCTTGACTCATAATGTCAAGTTTTGGCTTCTTGTTGGTTAAATGGTTCTTATACCTAGTTTTTACCTTATGCTTTAGGATAGTCTCTTCTTCTCCTCCCATCTTCTTTAATTTCAAAAATCTTCTTCCTCCTTTTGAAAACTCTTCTTGTTTTTTAAACTTGAACCACTTTCATAATAAACTTAGACTTAGGTTCATGCATTTTCAATTTTTTTTTTCATAAATAAACTCCAAACAACTTAATAATACCTTGGCATTTTTTGTGAGAAGACTAAAATTCAACTAATCTCATTTCAAATCATTTTGCCACTTTGGCTTTTTACTTTAAAACTTTTCTCAAAAGATTGGACTCTTGTCAATCCTTGTAGTGATGCAAACAACTATACTTCTATAATATGTAGTATGTAGTGAAGACATATATTTTCCACTTGGGTGTTGAGTGAGGCATTATTGATTTTAAAATCCAAGTCATATCCTCCACTTTGAGATGATGCAAATTCTCCTTTCTCATGATTGTGGGTAGTAAGTATGTTTTCTACACGGATAATGACAATGATGTCTTATCTCATAAAATTAACCAACACACTTGTGTTTTAAAATTTTTAAAAGGTGAACTACGTGTACCCTGATCCCCCTATTGCACGAAAGGTGGTACGTAGGCACTAAAGGTTCGCAACTGCAGCGAGTGCAAAAATCATAACAAAAATATATTTCTTTTCTCACCTACACCATCTATTTTATATACAATATTTTATAGCCAAAATATACAGATTTTACAAAGAGGTTTCTGCGGAGTACCGTAGATGTTTAGGGTTATAATACCTTCCCTTTGCATAACCCAACCCCCTTACCTTGAATCTTTCCCCCTCTTTTTGGGTTATTCTCTCTTTTCCCATTCCTTTGGAAACAATAAAGCGCAGTGGCGATTTTTATTTTGATCTGTATAAGTCTAGTCAATCGAATGGATTAGTATTAAACATTTCTACCGCCACAAATTCAAAGATAGTCATGGATTTGCAGTCTCAATCAACAAAAGATAAGAAAGGCAAAGGAAAGTGGTTCGACAACAAAGGTAGAGGTGGCTACAACAATTTGACTAGTAGAGGAAACCAGCACGAAGAAAACATGTTGAATCAAAGAAGACCATACCAAGGAAACTAAAGAGGTGGTGTTGCAAGTAGAGGAAGAGGTGGTGGTCGAAAACCTGGAAAAAGTCACGTTCAGTGTTTCAATTGTTAAAAGTATGGTCACTATTCTAGTGAATGCCCAGAAAAGCGAAAGAATCAAGAAAGTGATGCAAATTTCGCAAAGTATGAAGAAGAAGAGATGTTGTTGATGGTCATAACAAGAGATGAAGAAAAATTCAAGGATCAATGGTACTTGGATTCAGGTTGCTCATTACACATGTCTGGAAGTAAAGATTGGTTTATCAACATAAAACTCTCAATAAAGAACATGGTGAAATTCGTAAATGACAATACCCTAACAGCTGAAGGTATTGGTGATGTTATGGTTATGAGGAAAGATGGAAATAGGTTAGAAATTTTCAATATGTTACACATACCAGGCATGAAGAGCAATTTGCTCAGTATAGGTCAGTTGGTCGAAAATAATTATAAAGTGTCTATCGAAGATAAGATGATGAGAGTCATCGATGCAAATGGAAGGTTAATCTTGAAGGCTTTCATGTCTCAAAATAGAACCTTTAAGATTGAACTTAATGTGATGGAGAACAAATTCTTTTTGACTACAGCTAGCAGAGACGAATGGATATGGCATTATCGAGTAGGTCATCTCAACTTCAGATACATCAGAGATTTGAAGAGAAGAAATATGGTTTCAGGGTTTCCATAAATCGACATTCTAAACGAGGTATATGAGGAATGTGTGCATGTGAAGCAACATAAGAATAACTTCAACAAGGATGCAGGAAGAAAGTCGAAGGCTATTCTATAAGCCATATACTCTGATGTATGTGGACCAATCTAGGTGCATTCGTATGGAGGTAATAAATACTTTGTCACATTCATAGATGATTTCGGTCGAAAGCTACAGACTTACCTGACCAAGAAGATAAGTGAAGTGATCGAGGTATTTTCCAAGTTTAAGTCTATGGTCAAAAGACAAAATGGTCGAAAGCTCAATGTTTTGAGAACTGATGATGGTGGAGAGTATGTGTCGAATGACTTCGACAAGTTATGTGAAAAATAAGGGATTGTGCATGAGGTGATTCCACCTACACTCCATATAGAAATGGAACTGCAGAAAGGAAGAATCGAACCATCATGAATATGGTGAGAAGTATGTTGAAAGTCAAGAATTCACCTAAAGATTTTTTGGGGTGAAGTTGTGTCAACTGCAATATATGTTTTGAACAGACGTCCAACGAAGAAGCTAGAAGAAATTACTCCAGAAGAATGTTGGCCTGGTGTGAAGCCTAGCTTGAGTCATCTGAAGGTATTTGGATCGATAACACATAGACATGTTCCAGATCAGTTGAGAAGAAAACTTGATGACAAGTCAAGTCAAATGATTCTAGTAGGATATCATTTGACACGAGGTTGCAAGTTGTTCAACCCAATGAACAAGCAGATTGAGATCAACAGGGACGTGATCATAGATGAGATTAAAGAATGGGATTGGATTGAAAATGTCAAGAAAGATTCAGTGAGAATCTTACTTGAAGAACCAAAAACTCAAGTCAAAATAAAAGTTCCACAAGAGGAAGTTAGACAAGAGGAAGAAGTTGGAGATCAATCAAGTACAAGTTGACCTCAAAGAACAAGATGCATGCCTGCAAGATTGCAAGATTGCAAGATTGCGTGATTACATCAGATGGTGTGGTAGTTAATAAAGGTGAGTTGGTACATTATGCTTTATATGAAGATGTCAAACCAGTCAATGCAGCTGAAGCATTGAAGGATTTGAAGTGGGTGAAAGCAATGAACGAAGAAGTGAAGTCCATCGAAGACAATAACACTTGGTCAATTGTCAAATTACCTCAAGGAAATAAGGAAATTAATGTAAAATGGGTATACAAAGTGAAGATTAATCCCAAAGGGGAAGTAACTCAACCAAAAGCAAGGCTTATGGCGAAAGGATTTCTCCAGAAAGAAGGAATAGACTTCGAAGAAGTTTTTGCACCTGTGGCTAGAATCAAAACAATCGAGTTGGTTGTTGGTTTAGCAGAAATAAACAGTTGGAACATATGTCAGATGGACGTGAAGTGTGGATTCCTGAATGGACCCTTAGATGAAGAAGTTTATGTTAAACAACTAGTTGAGTTTGTGAAACATGACGAAGAAAGAAAGGTGTACATGCTGCATAAAGCTCTGTATAGATTGAAACAAGCTCGAAGATCTTGGAATAAGAAGATTGATAGTTTCCTAAGGGAGAAAGATATTGTGAAGTGAATAACTGAACATGGAGTATATGTAAGAAGAAGAAATAGTGAATTTATTATACTATGTCTCTATGTCGATGACTTGTTAATAACAAGTAGTTGCAAGAAGGAGATCAAAGACTTCAAAGGTGATCTTAGTAAGGAATTTGAAATGTCTGATCTGGGTGACATTTCATATTTCCTTGGCATCAAATTCTACAAGAGTAATAGGGGTTTGATGATGCATGTATAACCAAGACTGCAATTGTCAAAAGATGCAAATGAAGATAATGTCGACCCAACCTAATACAGAAGACTTGTTAGGTTATTAAGATACTTTTGTCACATAAGGCCTGACTTAGCATATAATGTAGGTATGGTAAGTAGATTCATGTAGAAGCCAAAGGTATCACACCTAGCAGCAGCGAAGAGGATATTGAGGTTGTGATACGATGGGAAGAACTGACTGTTTTTGGAATGCTGGTTTGTGTTTGGGTTTGTTTTCGCAAAATGTCGCGGTAAGCAAGAGTCGCCACCGTCTTTTATTTTATCCAACAAGGAAAGTAAAAAAGCACAAAAAAATTCCTTTTTTGCGATATTTCTGAGTACGGGGGGTAGATTATAGAAAGGGAAGGTATTAACATCCTTTCTATCCGTAGTTATCTACGGGCTCTTAGGTATTTGCTCATCATTTTCAAAATGTTTTCTTTGTGCTTGTGGGTTTTAAAAAGTTTTGTTTTTAACTTCGATTTAACTCTTGCGTCTGTCTTCAAGATTGTAATGAAGTGTTTTTGAAAACTTTTTTGTAAAAGGAGTGTAAGTGTGAAAAAGGTTTTGTTTTGGATGAGCAGGTATCTAAGAACTAATCTACCTACTCGAAAAAGGAATCGTTCTATGCTAATTTCCTTTAGACAATGCTATCCCACTATTAATGAGTAGGTAGCACCGTCGTTGGAGTTTGAGGGTCAATTCGAAAGAGGGACATACGGTCATTAAAGCAACGTTAGGATGTCTTAGTGGTAACCCTAATGTCTTAGATCATTTACTCGAGGCAACGATATCCGAGGCAGCCATTTTTGAGGAAACTATGATCTTTTAGACAAGAGGGCGACCTCTAAAATAACCTATACTCAATGACCATTTACGAAGGCAACCAAGTGGGATATACCCTAGGAGTGCGCATGTGTGAGTGTGTTGATTTCAGTTATTTTTATCTTTGCACATGGTTAGGGTGATCTAACTGATTTTAGATTAAACATTCATTCTTGTCATGCAAACCCTGTTACCAAACATCTAACAGTTGAATATTTTCAAAAATTAAAGGTGCGGAAATTAAACTAAATTATTACAAGGCGTCGGGTATTTACATCGCCAAAAACAACCCTTTGAAACTTAAAAGCGGAAAAATAAATAAATGTCCTAATTAATTATTACAAGCCGTGAGCAGATACATTTATTGGATAACGAAAAATAAAGCGCGCGGGAAATTAAATCGAATGAGAAGTTAGGGTTTTGACCCTTTTAAAAGAAAATGCTTTGGTTGTTTTTATTTTTTTAAGAAAAAGAAATTAAATCCTAAAGTTAAATGCTAAATTAATTATTAAATTAATTAATTAATGAAAAATATTAAATGACATATTTTTGGTGTTTTTGTTATTTTAGGCAAGAAAATAAAATAATCAAATTAAAGTTAAAACCTATTAATTCTAATTGATTTTTATTATTTACAAAATAAATTCAAGTTATCTACAATTAATGACCTAATTAATTTAATTAATAAAAAAAATAAAATTTCTGAAATTTAATTGGATAAATAAAATAAAAATATATTTTTGGTGATTTTTTGATAAAAAAGAAATTATGTTATTAGTTAGTAACTAATTAAAAATAATTAAATGCAAATAAATAAAATATAGAAAAGAAAATAAAAAAGGGAAGAAATTGGGCCTGATTAGAGGGTTTGAATAGCAATTTTTCTGGCCCATTGACATGCAGTCCGTTTGACTTTTCTGATCCAGTGGATATGCATTGACTTGGCCCTTTGATGCTCCTTCAATACTGGCCACCAGATCTGGCCATCTGGCGTACTGGATGGTGAGTGTCCATGATGGGTCTCCAGCTTGGGCGTGCACAAGATTTCCTGCAAGAATTTGGAAAAATAACAAATGCTGGAGGCAGGGATCGAACCCCTGACCTCCAGCCTCTAACACTTTGAATGTACACCTGGTGACCAACTAGGCTACATTGCTTTGTTGTATGTTAATCAAGCACTGAATATAATATATGAAACAAAAGAAATATTGGAAAAACAATAAAAATGCGCGCAAATATTTGAATGGTCCTATGGGGGAGTGCCAACGCATCGTCCATGTCCTCTAAAAACTGAAACTTTTACCTGCGGATTTTATCCACAGCTAAAATCGTGGCTTCACTCTAAGTTCTTCCACAGGCAATATAAATGGAAACTAGCGCCATGGTTGAGCTCGTCTTGTTCCCCTGAACAAGATAGTACCCTTCACGAAGGCCAATTATTCCTGTAACAAAAAGCCCTAAAACCAAATACAAAACCCTAGCAATGGTGATTCATGATATAGGTCAGATAAATGAAATTGGCTATTGGAAAAAGCTTGCAAACATCATGGTGATCAATAACATGCAATCAATTCATATTAACAATGCCTAATTTTCAAAATACGAAATCAAGAACAGGGCGGCTTCGTGAATGACTTACAGCGCTTGGGAGGGTCTGAAAGCGTGTGGTTTTTCTTGCTTTCGCTTGTGGAGGTTGCCAGGAAACGATTGAGACAAGTATCAAGCCTTGAAACTGCCTCTAGGAGTGATTTCAAATTCACACTTTTTCTTGATTTTTGCAAATTCTGTTTGTGCTTTATAACTGATCTCTAACCCCTATTTGTGTCTGCCTTGCCTCCTTATGTATTATACAATACATTAGGGTTGCAAACTCAATCCAAATCTCTCTCTTTCAATGCTTTGAATTTGATTTGATTCTTCTTTTAAAGCTTTCCAAAATTGGCTTGATTTGAATCTTTTTGTGCACACAAGATTTGATACAAATTGGGAATGGTTCTAGCGTTCCAATGAAACCTAAAATCATCAAAAGATCTTTGGTTTTCAATTTTTTTGATTTTATTTGATTTATTTTGATTTAATTCAAATTAATTCAAATAAAAATCAAAACAATTAATAAAAATATGATATGGACACATGGACAAGGCTAGAGCACGTGGGAAATAATGCCAACTCAAAACAAGTGAAAAAGAATGGGCCCATTTGGCAAAATTTGATGTTTTGGGCATAGTTGACTTTTGGCAATTTTGCAAAAAAGTCCAACTTCAACAATGCATAACTTCCTCAATTTTGACTCTTTGGAGGTGTTTTTAGACTTTTTAGAAATATTGAGATGTCCTCTAACCAACCCTTTTAGTCTCATCTCAATTTTATATTCCGTTCTTAAGTATAAAGCTTTGATAAAAAAGGTGTTTTTGTTGACTTTTCAAAATGACCTATAATGTCCAAATTCATAACTTATTGTGAGTGCATATTTTGATCTTGGGACATGAAGATGGATTGTAGGGAATTTCATCCTCTTCAAAATGAGCTTTTGATGGGTCATTTATCACAAAGTATGAGAAAGTTATGCTTGGTCAAAGTTGAGTTGACTTTTCCTACAAAACCCTAATTTAGCAACTTTTGAGTCTTGATGAATTTTGAGCAATCCTTGATGAATCATGATCAACCCTTGATAAAATGATGAAATATACTTAAAAATGATAATGTTGACCACAAATCTTGAAGTTTGACTGTATGTGGGCCATAGTTGAGTTTTGACCTAGCACAGTCGATTTTTAGATCTTTGAGTAATTGACTGAGCAAAATTCCTCTGCAAGGCTTGAAACTTGACATGGATGATCTTGAGAAAATATTGGGACATTGGTGAGCACTTGGGGTTACTTGGACTCAAGGATCTTGATGCAATGTGAAACCCTAGTTTGGGGAAGACTGCCTTAGGAGAGAGCTTGTTTGACCAACTCTTGGGCTATCTTAAGCAACTTGGAGATTTTTCTTGACATGTTTTGAGAAACATGGGAGGGAAAATTTTAGGGTACAACAACTTCCCCTGTTCAATCTTCTTAAACCTGAGGATGCAGATTGGATTTCGTGCCTTTCGTAATCCGAAGGTGGAAGTGGATTGAACACTAGAGTGCTCAGAAATTTGCACTCGCATGAAAGGATAATTGTCTTGTGATGTCGGGAATGGGTTTACAGATGCCATTTGGAGGAGTGTCGATCACATAAGAGATTCCTTAGCGAGAGTTTGTATACATGTTGTTGAGGAAGATTCTGCTGGGGAAGTCTGATCTTTCGTGGAGAAAGATAGAAATTTAGGAGCTTCGTCGTCCGTCATTCTACTAGTGAGTCGTCTCTGTTGATATTTAGGAACTTCAATCGTCCGTACTCAACTGGAGAATCACTTTGTCGAGATTTAGGAGCTTGTCCGTAATTCAATTGGTTTTGTCGAGATTTAGGAGCTTGTCCGTAATTCAACTGATTTTGTTGAGATTTAGGAGCTTGTCTGTAATTCAACTGATTTTGTCGAGATTTAGAAGCTTGTCCGTAATTCAACTGATTTTGTCGAGATTTAGGAGCTTGTTCGTAATTAAACTAAGAAACCATCTGTTGAGATTTAGGAACTTATCCGTAATTCAACTGAGGAAACATCTCTGCTGAGATTTAGGAACTCGTCCGTAATTCAACCGAGGAAATATCTGTCGAGATTTAGGAACTCTCTGTAATTCGACCACTTTGCTGAGATTCAAGAACTTGTCCGTAATTCAACCGAGGGAAATAACTTCGCTGAGATTTAGGAGCCTATCCGTAATTCAACCGAGGGAAATAACTTCGTTGATATTTAGGATCCTGTCCGTAATTCAACTGAGAAAATCTTTGTTGAGATTTAGGAACATCGTCCGTAATTCAACTGCTTTGCTGAGATTTAGGAGCTCGTCCATAATTCAACTGAGAAAATATCTTCATTGAGATTTCGGAACTCGTCCGTAATTCAACTGAGAAATAACTTCGCTGAGATTTAGGAGCTTGTCCGTAATTCCACTGAGAAAATCTTTGTTGAGATTTAGGAACATCGTCCGTAATTCAACTGCTTTGGTGAGATTTAGGAGCTCGTCCGTAATTCAACTGACTTAATATCTTCGTTGAGATTTAGGAACTCTTCCGTAATTCAACTGAGAAATAACTTCATAGCTTGAGCTTTGTGGGAATTTAACCGTATCATTCCTGAAAGATAAAGGTTAGTTGTATGTAATGCATGATATGTATCAAGCAATGATGTTCTAAAAATAAATGAGATTGTGTTTGTATGATGTGTATATGCATGTCGTGATGTATGAAAATGTGATGTTTTTAGCTAGGGAAAATAAATCCCGGATTACTGCTGGAGAAAAGAGTTGAATTCTTCGTTTCCGTTGGAGATAGTGGATGAAGATATTTGTGAAAATAAACCTGCAGGGGAGGATAACTTCTCTGGGGAATAAACTGATGAGAGGATGACTCTGTGGGGAGGACATTCCCTGCTGAAGATTCCTGTTGATAAATTCAGCTGGGTATGAATTATCGTTGCTGGTGATAATGAACCTTGTTGGGGATAGCCCTTTTAGACTTTACTGGGGATAATCTTCCAGAGTCTACTAGGGATGATTCTTTCAAAACTCCACTGGGATTTTTGTACTCCACTGGGGATGGTAAGACTTTTTTATGCTGATGGTAGATAAATTATGCTTGGGGAGAATATTACTGATTCAATTACAGTTGCGAGTCTCAGCTGGGGAGAGTTAACATCACTATCTTTTCCCTACTCTGCGGGGAATGAATGTACTTTCAATCGTTTCCTCCAGCTATGTCTATCCCTATACCTGGTGGACAGAGCAACTGTACGGTTTGGACATTTCTCGCTTGCCTCTGTTTTTGATATTACAAGTAATCGTCTTTTGTTTCGCATGTAAATATTCATGAAAAGCAATTAATGTCAAATGCATATATCAAAAATGAACATTGGACGTTCTTTGCAAAACAAAACAGAAAAAGAAAAACAGTTTGAAATTTCTTTGTAAAAAGGACTTGTATTGATTTTGAAGTTAGCCTGTAAATAAGCGTTTTTTGTACAAGAGGCTGACGTCCTAGTAAGAGCACGCTGCCGAACAAACAGAATTTATACAATTTGTGAAAAACAAAGAAAAACAGCTATGTGAACAATCCCACTGGGTTCCAATTCTGCTATTGCCTTTATGTCTTCGAGCATCTCATCACTTTGCTACTTGGTTGAAGGTAGATCAGATTGTTTGGCGCCGTCCGAGCTTGGTAGTCGATATCGAAGTCTGGTTGCAAGGTGATCCAATGAGACATAGTGTTACGCTTTAATCCCTAACTTTTGCCTGGACCTCTCTTTCGGGTTTTCAGTCCACCGGGATACCCTTTTTTGCCCAAGCCGCCTTTTCAGGTTTTCGACTTGTCGGGTGTACAGATTTTTACATTTTCATCCCTTATTTTTGCCCCGAACCCTTTTGGTTCGCCGGAAGCCCTTATTTTTGCCTAGGCCAGTCAACCTAGTGGGTCTTTGATTATGCGTAGTATTTTTTCACTATATCTGCATTGACGGGGTGAGGAAGGTCGTCACCATCCATGGTGGTTAGAATCATCGCTCCTCCCGAGAAGATGTTCTTAACCACAAATGGCCCTTCGTAAGTAGGGGTCCATTTGCCCCTGGGATCACCTTGTGGCAGTATGATGCGCTTGATAACCAGATCCCCAACTTGATACTCTTGTCGTCTGACTTTCTTGTTAAATGCCTTGATCATCCGCTTTTGATACGTTTGACCATGACAAATAGCAGTAAGTCTCTTTTCGTCGATTAAATTTAGTTGATCAAGCCGGGTCTGAATCCAGTCATCTTTGCTCAAACTTTCATCCTTCATAATCCAAAGAGAGGGTATCTGAACTTCAATGGGCAAGATGGCCTTCATGCCATAAACCAAGGAATAGGGTGTTGCCCCTATTGACGTCCGTGCTGAGGTACGATACCCATGAAGAGCGAAAGGTAATATCTCGTTCCAATCTTTGTATGTCACCGTTATCTTCTGCACAATATTCTTGATGTTCTTGTTAGCTGCTTCTACAACCCCATTCATCTTTGGCCGGTAAGGAGAAGAGTTGTGATGCTGTATCTTGAACTGCTTGCAGAGCTCGGTGATCATCTTATTGTTGAGATTTGTACCATTGTCTGTAATGATCCTCTCTGGTACACCATATTGACAGATCAGATTGTGCCGAATTAACCGTGCCACGACATTCTTGGTTACGGTAGCAAATGAAGCTGCTTCAACCCACTTTGTAAAGTAATCAATGGCTACCAGGATGAAATGATGCTTGTTGGACGCAGTAGGTCTGATCTCACCAATCATGTCGATGCCCCACATTGCAAAAGGCCACGAGGCTGTCAAGATGTTCAGAGGAACTGGAGGTATGTACACCTTATCAGCATAAACTTGGCACTTATGGCAGGTCCGAGAATGATGATAACAGTCGGCTTCCATAGTAGACCAATAGTATCCCGTCCGAAGGATCTTCTTTGCCATGGTGTGTCCACTGGAATGAGTCCCGAGAGTACCTTCATGCAACTCTACCATAATCCTTTCTGCTTCGTTCTTATCCACACATCGCAGCAAGGTCGAGTCATGGTTACGCTTGTAAAGGATGCTGTTACTGATGAAGAATTTTGCCGCGAACCTCCTCAGAAACTTTTTATCATTAACAGATGAACCCTCGGGGTATTCCTGAGCTTCAAGATACCTCTTCACCTTATGAAACCAGGGTTTATCCGTTACCTCTTCAGTTTCAATGTCACATTAATGTGCAGGTTCGTCCAACCTCTCAATGATAATCTGGGGAGCCTCATTATCCCACCTGACCTTGAACATAGAAGACATCGTAGCTAGCACGTCCGCCAACTGATTCTCCTCTCTAGGGAAGTGTTCAAAGGTTATTTCCTCGAAGTGGGGAAGCAACATCAACACATACTTCTTGTAAGGTGTGATCGGTGGAAATAGAACTGACTATTTTTTAGCTGGTTTCGCGAAATCTCGCGGTAAGCAAGAGTCGCCACCGTCTTTTATGTTCTCCAACATGGAAAGGACAAAAGCACAGCAAAATTCCTTATTCGAGAATGTTTCTCGGTTCGGGAGGTAGATTTATAGAAAGGGAAGGTGTTAGCACCCTTTCTATCCATGGTTATCCATGGGCTCTTAGGTACTTGCTCTTATGTTTTCAAAAGATTTGTTTGCTTTTCAAGTGTGTGTGGGTTTTGAAAAAGTTTCGTTTGAAAAATTTCTAGGTAACTCTTGTATCTGTCCTCAAGAGTGTATGAAAAATTTGTTTGAAAACTTTTAGAAAGTGTGAGTGCGAAAAGTTATTTTTGTTTGTTTGAAAAGAGCAAGTACTTAAGAGAATCTACCTACTCTAAGGAATTAAGCTGTGTAAGAGTCCTTAAGATAGTGCTATCCCACCATTGAGAGGTAGGTAGCACCATCGTTGGAGGTGTTTGGGTCAATTCGATTAAGGGACATGTGTGGTCACTGAAGCAATGGTAGAACACCTTAGAAGTAACCCTAATGTCCTAGATCCTTTGTATCTGAGGCAACCGTTTCGAGGCAACTGGATCTTTAGACAAAGGGCGACCTCTAAGACACCCTATACTTGATGACCACGTTCGAGGCAACCAGTGAGGCGTACCCTAGGAGTGGCATCTGCATGTGTGTTGTTTCAGTTTATGTTTATTTTTTATGTTATTTGTGAGCTACAGATTGATTTTATTTACATACATTCTTTCATGCATTTTTTAACAGTTAGGAGTGCGGAAAATAAATTGCAGAAAGATAAATCTAGTTATTACAAGGCGCGGGTCTATACATCGCCAAAAAACAAAGACCTGTTCGAAAAAATAAACTGCGAGAAAATAAATAAAGTAGTAAAAGAGGTCCTAATTAACTATTACATATCCGGAGACAGTTACATAAATATAACGAAAAATAAATTAAAGCGCGAGAGAATCGAATCGGGAATGTCCTAAGGGTGTTGACCCTTTTCGAATAAGAATTGAATTTTTTTGTCCTTTTTGTGATTAAATGAAATTAATAACTAATTAATTAATTTATTAAAAGAAAATATTTTTGTATTTTTATGTTTTTATGAAATAAAGTAAAAGTAAATAAAATTAAAAGTTAATAAAAACCTAATTCTAAATTTATTTTAGTTATTAAGAAAAAAAAGGTTAAAGTTGCCTAATTAAAACTAATTCAATTTATTAGTATTTATTTACAAAAATAAAATGAAATTAATAATAATAATAATATTAGTTCTTTTTTTGGTTTTTTATGGGAAAAGTTATTTATGTTAATTTAGTGATAATTAGAAAAATTAATTAATAAACAAACAAAATAGAAATATAAAATAAGAAGAAAAAGGGATGAACCAAAAAAGGGGGTTAAGTGAAGCAATCTGGGCCCAATAGTGATCAAGCCTCTTGCTGACTTTTGGAATTGCCTGGAGACACGTTGGCTAGGGAGCATGGTGCTTCTTCATTTCTTGGCCTTTGGATCCATGATTATGGACATGTGGCGCATGGATTGGTGAGGCGTATGATGAACCCCTTCAGGAAGCCTGAATAGGAATATGTATAGAAAAAAAAATGGAAATAAGCATTTGGGGGACCTGGGAAAACTTACAGCACGGTATGATGGACCTTAGGACGTGGCAAGGGTTGCTTTAGCTTCAGAGTATGGCAAAGAAGAGAGTCACGTTCTCCTTTTGACCTGAAAATACTTGCAACACTCCTTTTGATCTCACACTTTTTTTTGACACTTTTTGGATTTTGCTCTGGCCGTTTATGCACACTCTAGGTTGTGAATGAGGCTTGAAAGGCTTTTATATATAGTAATGAGTGAGAATAAGTCACATTTAGGAGCCTTTAACCCTTGCAATCAAGTTTTGAGATTTCTCCATAACCACCATTAAAACAACTTGCCAATTTTGTTCAAATTTGAATTTTATGCTTAAAATGGACCTTACACGAATTTGGCATGTGTATTATGATGCATCAAGGTCATTCAAACCACAAGATATCCTTTGATTAATTTTTTTGATTTTTATTTGAATTTTATGGATTTAAAATGAATTAAATCAAATAAAATTAAATAAAAATAGAAAAATTAATGTTTAATCTTGAAATAAATCATGGGACACGTGGGTGGCATGGCAAGGATGAATCAAGTGGAAAAAAGTGGGCCCTTTTGTCAAAAATTGAAGTTTCAAGGATAGTTGACTTTTGCCATTTCACAAAAATTTCCCAACTTCTCCAATGCATATCTTGCTCAATTTTGATCATATGAACATGTTCTTGGACATTCTGGAAAGGTCTTGAAGTCCTATAACCAATGCCTTTGTTCCCATGTCATTTGAATTTACCAATCTCATGTTATGGTCTTTGACTTAAAGTGCCTTTTTGTTGACTTTTGAAAATGACCTATAATGTTGAAATTGATAACTTTTTGTGAGAGAATTTCTTGGACTTGGAATGTGAAGATGAGTTGTAGTAAATGTCATCCCCTTCAAAATGAGCATTGGATGGGATTTTTATGATGAACCATGAAAAAGTTATGCCCTGGTCAATTTACAGTTGACTTTTCAACTGTCCAAAAATGGAAACTTTTGCATCTTGATGATTTTTGAGCCATGCTTGTGGAATCATGATCAAGACTTGATCAAATGATGATTGTGGCTTCAAAATAATATGTTGACCAAAAATTTTGACTTTTGACTGCCAAATGACCATTTTACCCCTGCAGTTGATTGTGGATCAACTAGGGCTTTTGACTGTGCAACTTGACCTTGTGAGCCTTGAAACTTGACATGTAGATGCTTGGAAATGTGTATAGGCATATGTGACTTGATTGAGCCCTTGAAAACCTCAACTTCCTTGCAAGAACCAAAACCCTAATTTGACTGGCTTAGGAGGGTGTTTGAACTGTGCAATCCTTGAGTAGACTTGAGCAAATTGAGATGATGCTTGTCAAAACTTTGAGGAATATGGGAGGGCAAATTTTGGGGTACAACAATTGCCCCTGTTCAATCTTCTTAGACCTGAGGATGTAGATTGGCTTGTGTTCCTTTCGTGATCCGAGGGTGGAAGATGATTGAACACTAGAGTGCCCAGAAATTTGCACTCACATAGTAGAGTATCAGCAGTGTGATGGAAGGAATGGGCTTATAGATGCCATTTGGAAAGATGATGGATAGGAGGATGGGCTTATAGATGCCATCTGGGTGTCGATTGCGTAAGAGATTCCTTAGCGAGAACTTGCGTACTTGAGAAAGAAAAATAAGTACCTGGCCTGTTACAGGGGTTGATCTTCAAACTCTTTATGTAGATATGCCCTGGCTGGATACAGGTATCGAGTCTACAATCAGTCACTCATAGATATGCCCTGGCTAGATACAGGAATCGAATCTAGAATCAGTCGTCAACAGATATGCCCTGGCTGGATACAGGAATCGAATCTTCAAACTCTTCAGACGTGCCCTGGCTGGATACAAGAATCGAGTCCGGAATTAGTCGTCAACAGATATGCCCTGGCTGGATACAGGAATTGAATCTGGAATTCAGAAAGGGTGGCGAGTTGTCTCTACTGACAGGTTATCTCATAAAACCGTTAGGGATTGATTTGACTGAACCAAGGGGTATTATCTTCTCTGACGAGCTTTCTCTTCAAGGACGGGTTATCTTCATGGACGGGTGGTCTTTAACGACGAGCGTCTATAACGACGAGTGTCTATAAAGACGAGTGTCTATAACGACGAGTGTCTATAACGATGAGTGTCTATAACGACGAGTGTCTATAACGACGAGTGTCTATAACGACGAGTGTCTATAATGACGAGTGTCTATAACGACGAGTGTCTATAACGACGAGTGTCTATAACGACGAGTGTCTATAACGACGAGTGTCTATAACGACGAGTGTCTATAACGACGAGTGTCTACAACGACGAGTGTCTACAACGACGAGTGTCTATAACGACGAGTGTCTACAACGACGAGTGTCTATAACGACGAGTGTCTACAACGACGAGTGTCTACAACGACGAGTGTCTACAACGACGAGTGTCTACAACGACGAGTGTCTATAACGACGAGTGTCTATAACGACGAGTGTCTATAACGACGAGTGTCTATAACGACGAGTGTCTATAACGACGAGTGTCTATAACGACGAGTGTCTACAACGACGAGTGTCTATAACGACGAGTGTCTATAACAACGAGTGTCTATAACGACGAGTGTCTATAACGACGAGTGGAATTAATTTCGACTGGACTTGTCTTCTTTTGACTGAATTTGTCTACTTTGACATAGCTGATCATTTAACTGTATCCTTCCTGCAAGGTAAAGGTCAGTCATGTGCAATGCATGGTATGGATCAAGCGATGATGTTCTCAACATAAGTGAGATTATATGACATGATGCATATGCATGTATCATGTTGTAATGTGATATTTATGAATAATGTATCTTCGTCTGGGAAAGTAAATCCTTGACGCATGCCAGGAAGTGGAATCCTGGGCTGACGTTGAAGAGTAGAATTCTTCGTTTCCGCTGGGGATGATGGTTGCAAGAATAAACCGGTAGGAGGAGATGACTCCGTTGGGGAATAACCTTGTTGGAGAGATTACTCTGCGGGGAATTACTCTGTGGGGAATTACTCTGTGGGAAGAGACACTTCGCTGATATTGATGATAACTCTGCTGGGGATACCGTTGATAATCTTCTTCTGGTAGATAAGTGACGAGATGACGGGACATAGTCGTACGCTTTGTTCCCTAATTGTTTCCTGGACCGCCCTTTCGGGTTTTCAGTCCACCGGGATACCCATTTTTGCCCAAGCTGCCTTTTCAGGTTTTCGACTTGCCGGGTGTACAGATTTTTCATTTCATCCCTTATTTTTGCCCGAACCCTTTTGGTTCTCCGGGAAGCCCTTATTTTTGCCTAGGTGTGTCAACCTAGCGGGTCTTTAATTGTGTGTAGTATCTTTTTGACTATGTCCATGCTCTCAGAATGCAAGGAGTTGTCAGACTACCAGAAGACCTTTGTTTGATCGTCCAATTCCCCAAGTGATCCAGATGGAGATTTGCCCCAAGTTGGTTGGCCTTTTGAGAGATTCTCCGAATCTTGACTGGACTGCCCCAGATGATGGACGGTGATCATGTCTGCCCCTTGGTTGGAAGTGTTTTTGTTCATTAGATATTCTTCGTGCGAATTTCTTTGTTGTTCGAACAAAAAGTCATATGCAAACAAAGTTATGTTAAAAATGCAAAGCTTATGTCTGTCTTGAAGTTTTTTGAAAATACATTTTTTAAGCAAACTTTGTAAAATGTGATATCAACTCGTTATTTTACCGCAAGCCTTAAGGAGTCAGGATACCTTTCGTAACAGTATGCTTTCGAACTAACCCATGCTTCAGCTAGGACTTTTGAGGGTTATAACGTGGCCTGGTTCACAGTTTAAGAAACAAAAGGATAAAGGCTCAAATTATATTTGTAACCACCCGCTCTTCATGATGTTCTTCAAACCTAAACTCAGCTGATCGCGCGTTAGACCTTGTTTGAGTCTTTGTCCTGATATTATGGTGATGGTTCGGATATTTACAGTTTTTTTTTTGACCAGGCAGTCATTTTTTGTTGAGGGTTTGTAGGACCTCTTTCTTTTTTGATTTTGTTTATCCCTGTTTTTTGCCTGAACTGTTTCTTTTTTTTGTATTTACAGTCAGCGGGATGCCCCAGTTTTGTAAGTCTCCTTCATAGGTTTTGACTTATTGGGCTTTAATTTTTTTTTGATAATGACTGCCTGTCTTTATGATTATACAGAACCATCTCCATCTTTGGTCTTGGAAGGACTCCTTTGATGCTATTCGCTGTGCACTTGGATCAACTGAGAGAACTACCCTGCCCCAGGTTATGATTAAGGGTTTTAATTTTCGAAAAGAAAAACTCATACTTCTTTGGCTCAAAGGGGTTGACGAGGGATTATCTTCCTTATAACTCCACAGTTTAGGAATTGAAACAATGCCTGTACCTCATCAGCGGGGTCTGTTCAAAAGCATATTGTAAATATCGTGGTATCGTTTTCGTCATCCTCCCTCAAGAGGCTTAGAATTTTCAATCAAGAGTTGATCATCACAAAAAATATGAAAACAGTTTGCATATAGTGAATACGAAATAATTACTTCAAAACAGACATGTGTAATGCATTAATGAAATAACAATGTTTGACATGAATAGTTTGAATAATCAAAGAAAAATACAACTTGAACATTCGAATGAACAAAATTTTTTCCAATCCTAGCCATGTTTTGGAAAGGGAGCAGTGATCACATTGGGAGCCTCTGGAAAGTCAAACTGGACTTCCTTTGCGTCAATCAGATCCTGAACCTTGTTTCTCAAAGTCCAACAGTCATCTGTAGCATGCCCCGGTCTGTCAGAATGATAAGCGCAGCGAACATTGGGGTTATACCTTGAATGTGTCCTATTGGGATTCTTTGGAGTGTCCCTCAGAGTTACCAACTTGGTCTCCAACAACTGCGGCAATATTTGGGACAAGGTCACGCCGAGGGGAGTGAATTGCCTCTTAGGTCTCTCTTCCCTTTGTTGATTGTGACGCTGAGGAGCACCGGTCGGTTTTGCAATAACTACCGCGTTGACATCTTGGCGGTGTTCGGGCCTATTCTGCCCTCTTGAACCATAGACAACACCAGATTCCTTTTTGGATGGTTTCTTCTCAGTGTTCGAGGAGTCACCATTCTGTATCTTCCCAGACTTGATACCGGCTTCGATCCTCTCGCCAGTCAAGATCAGATCTGTAAACCCAGCAGAAGAATTCCCAATCAGATGGTTGAAGAATGGACCAGACAGGGTCCCCAAGAACATGTCGACGAGCTCACGGTCAGTTAGAGGTGGTTGTACCCTTCCAGCAAGGTCCCTCCATTTTTGAGCATATTCTTTAAAGCCTTCGCCTGTACCCATAGACATCCCCTGAAGCTGAGTGCGTGTGGGAGCAAGGTCGGCATTATACTGGTACTGCTTGTAGAACGCAGTGGCCAAGTCCTCCCAGCTGCGGATGTTGGCTCCATCCAGTTGATAGAACCACTCGAGTTGAGTCCCTGAGAGACTATCCTGAAAGAAGTGAATCCACAAATTCTTGTCAGTCGTGTAGGGCTAAATCCTCCTTATGTATGACCTGAGATGCAGCTTAGGACAGGAAGCCCCGTCATATTTTGCAAAGGCAGGTGCCTTGAACTTGTGCGGGATCACTACCCCAGAAGATAGACCTAGATCTTCGAAGTCCAGGCCGGGCACTTTTTGTATCTCCATAGCACTTAACCGGTCTTCGAGCTGTTTGTACCTGTCCTCAGCAGGAGGGTACTGTTCATCATTGAAATCCGTCTCGTTGTCGGAGACCACGGGACTAGGAACCCTTCTCTCTTGGGGATTGTCTTTTCCCACAGATGAGGTAGTCAGCTCAACCTCATTTTGTGATCCCTTCCCAGATCTGCGTCTAGGATTGAACAAAACAGTCCTCTTCTTCTTCTTCTTCTTCTTCTTCTGTATCAGAGTCTTCAACTCCTGTTGACCCTGGGCTAGGCTCATCACCAACTCTTGGAACTGGGCGTTCTGGGCCTGGAGGGCCTTGATAGCTTGTTCATTGGATGATTCAGGATTCATGATGACTGCTGAAATAAACAGCGAAGAAGGTAAGTGACCTGTAAAAAGGGTACCTGTAATGCAATGATATGTATATGTATGCGATGTTTCCAAGGATCTCGCGAGGTAGACAAGAAAAAAATGTTAGAATTTGAATCCGGTATCTTGATTGAAGGAACTTCATGTTGTTGAGAGTCCTTCTTCAAGAGTCAAGGCTCACCATATCGAGTGGGTCATAGCCCCTGACTCAAGTCATCAACCTGGCTAGAGGAAAATAAATCCCCTTTTGCCCCTTGCTAGACATTTTGGTTCATCATGACCTGCATCACAAGCCCTTGAGATCCTTGAAATGGATTAGTCCTTATGCAGAATGCATGCAATGATATGATGTTATGCTATGTATGGAGTGATATAAGTAGACCCTGTTATGAGCCCAGATTAAGGACTGTAAACAAAACCTGCAAGAAACTTGTGTGTCAGATAACAAGTATGCAAGTAGTCAAGTTTGAAGGCACACAAGTCACACAAGAGAGCCCTTAGAGTTTAGGCCAGCATGAAGTTTGGGGTACTACCCTCTTGAAGTTGGTGGGCTCAAAAACCTGTCATATCAAAAGTAAACAGGTTCTAAGGAGCTCAATATCATTGGGTTATTTTCTATGTTCATTGTTTTGATTTAGCCACTGAACTGGCGATCAAAATATTCCAAGAAAACAACCCTCAATGAGTGTAGTATCGAGTATCAACCAACTTCAGACTGCACCAAAGTCGGTCATCTCACTACCCCTAAAGAGGCCAAGATGGTTCAAGTAAGGTTCCTAAGGTCAGTTGATGCTTCACGACACCACGCGGCGGCCCCGTACTCTCCTTGACTTGACTCAAGGGTTACCGATACTCACCAAAGTGCCACATCAACGTAGCAAACTGCTTCAACCGTGTCGGTATACCCCGCACAGTTCCCTCACAGTTTGTTGCTACTTTCTAAGAGGTATCCCTCAGATCCGGGTTAGGATCTATGAAACTCCCAAAACAGGCCCACAATATTAAAGCAAACAGATTAAGCAATTGAAAACATGATGATGAACTATTCCTAAGGTACACCCCACTTATTAGATTCCCCAGCAGAGTCGCCAGTTCTGTGATCGGTGGAAATAGAACTGACTGTTTTTTAGCTGGTTTCACGAAATGTCGCGGTAAGCAAGAGTCGCCACCGTCTTTTATGTTCTCCAACATGGAATAGACAAAAGCACATCAAAATTCCTTATTCGAGAATGTTTCTCGGTTCGGGAGGTAGATTTATAGAAAGGGAAGGTGTTAGCAACCTTTCTATCCATGGTTATCCATGGGCTCTTAGGTACTTGCTCTTATGTTTTCAAAAGATTTGTTTGCTTTTCAAGTGTGTGTGGGTTTTGAAAAAGTTTCATTTGAAAAATTTCTAGGTAACTCTTGTATCTGTCCTTAAGAGTGTATGAAAAATTTGTTTGAAAACTTTTAGAAAGTGTGAGTGCGAAAAGTTGTTTTTGTTTGTTTGAAAAGAGCAAGTACTTAAGAGAATCTACCTACTCTAAGGAATTAAGCTGTGTAAGAGTCCTTTAGATAGTGCTATCCCACCATTGAGAGGTAGGTAGCACCATCGTTGGAGGTGTTCGGGTCAATTCGATTAAGGGACATGTATGGTCACCGAAGCAATGGCAGGACACCTTAGAAGTAACCATAATGTCCTAGATCCTTTGTATCCGAGGCAACCGTTTCGAGGCAACTGGATCTTTAGACAAAGGGCGACCTCTAAGACACCCAATACTTGATGACCACGTTCGAGGCAACCAGTGAGGCGTACCCTAGGAGTGGCATGTGCATGTGTGTTGTTTCAGTTTATGTTTATTTTTGATGTTATTTGTGAGCTACGGATTGATTTTATTTACATACATTCTTTCATGCATTTTTTAACAGTTAGGAGTGCGGAAAATAAATTGCAGAAAGATAAATCTAGCTATTACAAGGCGCGGGTCTATACATCGCCAAAAAACAAAGACCCGTTCGAAAAAATAAACTGCGAGAAAATAAATAAAGCAGTAAAAGAGGTCCTAATTAACTATTACATATCCAGAGACAGTTACATAAATATAATGAAAAATAAATTAAAGCGCGAGAGAATCGAATCGGGAATGTCCTAAGGGTGTTGACCCTTTTCGAATAAGAATTGAATTTTTTTTGTCCTTTTTGTGATTAAATGAAATTAATAACTAATTAATTAATTTATTAAAAGAAAATATTTTTGTATTTTTATGTTTTTATGAAATAAAGTAAAAGTAAATAAAATTAAAAGTTAATAAAAACCTAATTCTAAATTTATTTTAGTTATTAAGAAAAAAAAGGTTAAAGTTGCCTAATTAAAACTAATACAATTTATTAGTATTTATTTACAATAATAAAATGAAATTAATAATAATAATAATATTAGTTCTTTTTTTGGTTTTTTATGGGAAAAGTTATTTATGTTAATTTAGTGATAATTAGAAAAATTAGTTAATAAACAAACAAAATAGAAATATAAAATAAGAAGAAAAAGGGATGAACCAAAAAAGGGGGTTAAGTGAAGCAATCTGGGCCCAATAGTGATCAAGCCTCTTGCTGACTTTTGGAATTTCCTGGAGACACGTTGGCTAGGGAGCATGGTGCTTCTTCATTTCTTGGCCTTTGGATCCATGATTATGGACATGTGGCACATGGATAGGTGAGGCGTATGATGAACCCCTTCAGGAAGCCTGCATAGGAATATGTATAGAAAAAAAATGGAAATAAGCATTTGGGGGACCTGGGAAAACTTACAGCGCGGTATGATGGACCTTAGGACGTGGCAAGGGTTTCTTTACCTTCAGAGTATGGCAAAGAAGAGAGCCACGTTCTCCTTTTGACCTGAAAATACTTGCAACACTCCTTTTGATCTCACACTTTTTTTTACACTTTTTGGATTTTGCTCTGGCCGTTTGTGCACACTCTAGGTTGTGAATGAGGCTTGCAAGGCTTGTATATATAGTAATGAGTGAGAATAATTCACATTTAGGAGCCTTTAACCCTTGCAATCAAGTTTTGAGATTTCTCCATAACCACCATTAAAACAACTTGTCAATTTTGTTCAAATTTGAATTTTATGCTTAAAATGGACCTTACACGAATTTGGCATGTGTATTATGATGCATCAAGGTCATTCAAACCACAAGATATCCTTTGATTAATTTTTTTGATTTTTATTTGAATTTTATGGATTTAAAATGAATTAAATCAAATAAAATTAAATAAAAATAGAAAAATTAATGTTTAATCTTGAAATAAATCATGGGACACGTGGGTGGCATGACAAGGATGAATCAAGTGGAAAAAAGTGGGCCCTTTTGTCAAAAATTGAAGTTTCAAGGATAGTTGACTTTTGCCATTTTACAAAAATTTCCCAACTTCTCCAATGCATATCTTGCTCAATTTTGATCATATGAACATGTTCTTGGACATTCTGGAAAGGTCTTGAAGTCCTATAACCAATGCCTTTGGTCCCATGTAATTTGAATTTACCAATCTCAAGTTATGGTCTTTGACTTAAAGTGCCTTTTTGTTGACTTTTGAAAATGACCTATAATGTTGAAATTGATAACTTTTTGTGAGAGCATTTCTTGGACTTGGAATGTGAAGATGAGTTGTAGTAAATGTCATCCCCTTCAAAATGAGCATTGGATGGGATTTTTCTGATGAACCATGAAAAAGTTATGCCCTGGTCAATTTACAGTTGACTTTTCAACTGTCCAAAAATGGAAACTTTTGCATCTTGATGATTTTTGAGCCATGCTTGTGGAATCATGATCAAGACTTGATCAAATGATGATTGTGGCTTCAAAATAATATGTTGACCAAATTTTTTGACTTTTGACTGCCAAATGACCATTTTACCCCTGCAGTTGATTGTGGATCAACTAGGGCTTTTGACTGTGCAACTTGACCTTGTGAGCCTTGAAACTTGACATGTAGATGATTGGCAATGTGTATAGGCATATGTGACTTGATTAAGCCCTTGAAAACCTCAACTTCCTTGCAAGAACCAAAACCCTAATTTGACTGGCTTAGGAGGGTGTTTGAACTGTGCAACCCTTGAATAGACTTGAGCAAATTGAGATGATGCTTGTCAAAACTTTGAGGAATATGGGAGGGAAAATTTTGGGGTACAACATAAGGAATAAGATTAAGGTGTTTCGTATCCCACTCGCCTTTGATCTGATTGATCACGAGAGCAGAATATCCGAATACACTTAAGGATTTTATCCTTAGGTCAATGGCCGCTCGAAGACCCATAATGCATGCTTCATACTCCGCCATGTTGTTGGTGCAGTTAAAACATAGCAGGGCGGTGAACGAAGTATGAGAGCCTTCAGGAGATATGATCACGACACCAATGCCATTACCCAAAGCGTTTGAAGCTCCATCAAAGTACATAGACCATCGGGATCCCTCCTCCGGTCCTTCATCCGGTCCAGGTGTCTCACAGTCAGTCACCAACATGATATTCTCATTCGGGAATTCAAAGTTCATAGACTGGTAATCGTCCACTGCTTGATGTTCCAAATGATCTGCCAACCCATTTCCCTTGATTGCTTTTTGGGTTGTGTATTGGATGTCATACTCAGTCAAGATCATCTGCCATCTTCCTATTCTTCCGGACAAGGCAGGCTTCTCGAAGATATAGTTGATTGGATCCATCTTTGATATCAACAGAGTAGTGTGAGTTAGCATATACTGTCTCAGCCGGCGAGCAGCCCATGCTAAAGCGTAGCAAGTTTTCTCAAGCAACGAGTATCGGGTCTCGCAGTCGGTAAACTTTTTGCTAAGGTAATAAATAGCATGCTCTTTTAGGCCAGACTCGTCATGCTGCCCCAGCACGAACCCCATTGAATTATCGAGTACTGTCAAGTATAAGATTAAAGGTCTCCCTTCAACTGGAGGCATCAGAATAGGTGGCTCTTGGAGATATTCTTTGATTCTTTTGAAAGCGGCCTGACATTCATCGTTCCATCTTACCACTTGATCTTTCTTCAGCAGCTTGAAGATTGGCTCACAAGTAGCAGTCAGGTGCGAGATGAATCGGGAAATATAGTTCAAACGTCCCAGAAAGCCTCTGACTTCTTTTTCCGTTCGGGGAGCTGGCATTTCCTGTATAGCCTTCACCTTTGCAGGATCCACTTGAATACCTTTATCACTTACGACGAAACCTAGCAGCTTACCATATCTCACTTCGAAGGTGCACTTGTTCGGGTTTAACCTCAACTTGTACAACTTCAACCTGTCAAATAGCTTCTGAAGGTGGTCAAGGTGTTCTTCCTCAATCTGGGATCTTGAAATCATATCATCAATGTAAACCTCAATCTCATGATGGATCATGTCATGGAACAAAGCGACCATGGCGCGCTGATACGTTGCCCCAACATTCTTCAATCCAAAAGGCATGAATTTATAGCAAAAGGTATCCCATTGAGTAACAAAGGTTGTCTTCTCCATATCCTCGGGAGGCATCTTAATCTGATTATAACCGGAGAAACCGTCCATAAAGGAAAAGACCTTATGCTGTGCGGTGTTGTCAACCAGAACGTCGATATGAGGCAGAGGGAAATCATCCTTGGGGCTTGCCCTGTTTATATCCCTATAGTCAACACACATTCGAACTTTACCATCCTTCTTAGGCACCGGAACCACGTTGGCCACCCACTGTGGGTAAGAAGTAACTGCTAGAAAACTGGCATCAAACTGTTTCATAACTTCAGCCTTGATTTTCTCAGACATCTCTGGGCGCATTCGGCGGACTTTCTGTTTCACTGGAGGACAGTCTTCCTTGGTAGGCAATCGGTGAACCACAATATCAGTATCCAACCCAGGCATATCTTTATAAGACCAGGAAAAGATCTCGACATAGTCACGCAGCATCTGAATTAGCCGTTGTTTAACACTAGACTCCAGATTTGCACCGATCTTGACCTCTTTCTTGTCTACCTCTGTACCCAGATTCACTGTTTCCACTGGCTCTTCATGCGGTTGTATGGCCCTCTCTTCTTGAAGTAACAGTCTAGAAAGTTCCCCAGGAAATTCGCAATCATCCTTACCTTCGTCCTCGGCTTGGTTGATCGGACTTTCGAAGTCATAACTGGCAGTAGCAGAGTCGTTATCAGTGGGATCCATAGTGGATGTAGACCTGTATATGTGAGTGTGTGTAAAATAGTTGTTTTGCAAGATAAAAAAGAAAAACAAGGAGCGCAAAATTTGAAATGCAAGAAAACGTCCAATGCTTTTATTAATGATATATGGAAATGACACACATAAAACCCTCACAAACAAAGCCACGGTGTCTCGGGTAAGGCACCAGGCCGTAAAGCTTAAAAATTGTCTGTTACAAATTCAAAACAGAAGTCTATTACTGTGTGATAAAAGAAACGGGCATGGAATCTTTTGCCGTCCAATTGCTCAAGCCACCGTTGGTGGTGGGGTAAATCCAGTTGTCAAACTCAGATTCTTCCACATCATCATCCCCAATAGAATTTACTCTAGCGTCATGTTTTGGCATAGGAGCCGTTTTGACATTAGGCTTTTCAGGCGCTTCAAACTCGATCTCCTTAGCGTCAATCAGATCTTGTACCTTACTCTTCAAAGCCCAGCAATTATTGGTATCATGCCCCGGGCTATCAGAGTGATAAGCACAGCGGGCGTTCGGATTATACAAAGGCGATGTGGTGTTGGGATTCTTTGGGGCTTCCCTCGGAATCACCAAGTTAGTCTTCAACAACTGCGGCAGAATTTGAGATAAAGGCATGTTGAGCCGAGTAAACTGTCTTTGAGGCCTCTCTGCCCTTGGCTGATTGTTGCATTGTGTGGCAACAGTTGGTCTTGAAATAACCATCGCATTGACTGCTTGGCGGTGCTCGGGTCGACTTCGGTTCCTAGAACTGTAAACTGCACTAGACTCCTTCTTGAAGGGCTTCTTCTTCGTACTTGACAAAGCACCTTTTTTTTAATTTTCCGCTCTTAATATCGGCTTCAACCCTTTCCCCAGTCATAATTAACTCAGTAAGACCTGACGATGAACTTCCGATCAAATGGTTGAAATACGAACCAGACAAGGTCCCCAGAAACATATCCACCAACTCCCTGTCAGCCAGCGGGGGTTGGACTCTACCAGCAAGATCTCTCCACTTCTGAGCATAATCTTTAAAACCTTCACTCGCACCCATAGACATACCCTGAAGTTGGGTACGCGTGGGAGCGAGGTCGGCATTATATTGATATTGCTTGTAGAAAGCAGCAACAGGGTCCTCCCAGTTACGGATGTTAGCTCCTTCTAGTTGGTAGAACCATTCAAGTTGAGTCCCTGAAACACTATCTTGAAAGAAATGAATCCAGAGATTCCTGTCAGTAGTATATGGCTGAATCTTTCTAACATACGAACGAAGGTGTAACTTTGGGCAGGAGACCCCGTCGTACTTAGAAAAGACAGGTGCTTTAAACTTGTGGGGAATTACCACCCCAGATGCCAAACCCAACTCTCAAAAATCCAGCCCAGGTATCTTCTGGATCTCCATCGCGCTTAACCAGTCTTCAAGTTGCTTATACCTGTCCTCAGCCGGAGGATACTAGTCTTCGTCAAAGTCAGTCTCATTGTCAGAAACCACAGGGCTAGGAGGCCTACTTTCTTCTTGATTCTCTCCCCCTCCAGATGAGTGGGACAAATCAACTTCCTCCCATAATCTGTTCCCAAACCTGTGACCCATGTTCAGGAGGACTGTCTTCTTCTTCTTCTTCTTCTTCTTCTTCTTATCCTTCAAGATAAGAGTCTTCAGATCTTTCTGCCCCTTGGCCAGGTTCATGAACATTTCCTGGAATTGAGCGTTCTGAGCTTGTAGAGCCTTAATAGCTTGATCAGTGGATGTTTCAGTAGACATGATGCTGAAATAAACAGCGAAGAAGATAAGAGACCTGTAAGGGTACCTGTAATGAGGTGCATGGAAATGAAATGCGTATGATATGATTTCAAAGACGTCGGGAGATTCAAATTCGTAAACCAAAATAAAACACACTTTTATTAGATTAAAAACTTGAAACAATGTTTGACAAATGCCTTTAAGGCGTTAAATCAAAACTAGAAATAACAAAAAGACATCAGTTCTCCCATGGTCGTTTTCCTCCTATGCTGACATAGTCGTTGAGGATCTTCTCATTCTCCAGCTGCCTTGTAAGCTTTAGGATCTTCCGCTCCTGCTCATGATACTTTTCTCTATAAGTATCCTGCTCTTCCCTCAACTGGATCCACGACCTCTTTAATGCCTCAATGTTAGTAGGCATGTATGGATGGAGGACAATAGGAGGAACCCCTTCTTCATCAGTATTCTCAACAATTACCGGTAAGACAGCTTCGTACGACATCCCTAGCTTTTGGGCATGGGCCCGAACCCACCGGAGATATGGTTCCATTGGAAGAGAAGTCTTCGCTCCTAGCTCATGCGGATCATACCTGTTAACCCTATTCCAATCTCGTATGAACCTGCGGCGATGTTCCTCACTATCCCCTTGGAAGTCAAAGACAATACTCGGAATTAACAACTCATGAGGACCGTTCTTTCTAGCTCGCCCAAACTGTTGCAAGGCCAGACAAGGATTATAGGTGATCCCTCCCCTAATTCCAAGCAAAGGAACATTGGGGTATTCTCCGCACCGGTCAATAACAACTACTTCTTCCATGTCTTTAGTGCTCTAGATGATGTCCGTATGAGCAAGGGACATAATTCTGTAGGCCCATCCCATACCTTCCTTGTTCTTCAAAACATATTTGGGGAGGTGAGAAATAAACCACCTCGCCAGCAATGGTGCACAACACATAAGGGTTCCCCGTTTCCGAGCAGCACGAGCATAAAGAACATGCAGAATGTCACCTAAGAGAGTGGGCACCGGATTACGGGACATGAAGATCATTACTGCATTCACGTCGATGAAATAATCTGAATTAGAGAACAAAACCAGACCATATATGAGAAGAGCCAGGATGTCTTCGAATGCTTGGAAATCCAAACTGTCCCAAAACTGATTATCCTGATCAACCAAGAACTTATCCAAGAAGCCTTTTGTCCCACTCCGAGTCTCCCAGTTAGACATTACCTCAACCTTTGTTAGATTTAGGGCTGTGGCAACATCCTCTGGCCTAAGAGCTTTCTCCCAACCTGTAAATGGCGTCTGCTCTAGAATAGAAATACCAAGTAGATCAGAGAACTCTTCCAAAGTAGGGACCAACTGATAGTCCAGGAAGGTGAAGCAGTGGTGCAATGGGTCAAAGAACTGGCACAAGACACTCATCATTTGCTCATCCATCTTGGAAGTGACCAAACCAAAGAGGTGACCATGTCTTCTAACAAAGGAAGAAGTATCTAGAACTTTGGAAACCAAATCTCTAAGCTGGGTAGGAATCTGTACAAAGCTGATCCGAATAGTGTTTCTACGCATATAGGCCATGACCTACAAAACAGAACAAAGATGAATCCCCTCTGTCTTTGAAATGGGTTAGTCTGATGCAAGATGCATGCAATGTCATGATGCATGATGTTATGATAGAAACACACCACAAGTATTCACAAATAGCAAACATGGTAAGGGAAAAAAAGTCACACAGTAACCCTTAGATTTTAGGATGGCATGGAGTTTAAGTGTTACCCTCTTTCAGTTTAGTTGGTTCAACTTGTCCTAGTAATAGTAACCGGGTTCTAGAGGATCTTAATATCACTGACCATCCTCGATCGGTCATAATTCCAGTTTGGAAACCTTTTCTTGCAGCCGGAATCATCGTGAGAGTTTGGTCTCAATAAGTGTAGCATACTGCTACTTTTCTATGGCCAAGTTGGTCAATTATGGGTTCTAAGGTCAGTTGGTGCTTAATGACCCCTTAGAAGACCCATATTCTCCTTGTTCCACCACAAGGGATATCGGTACAAACTAAAGTGCCACACCAACATAGCTACTGCTTCAACCGTATCGGTCTACGCCGTATAGTTCCCTCACAGTCTATTGCTACTTACCTAAAAGGTATCCCCAGATCCAGGTTAGGATCTATAGTAACTCCTATACAAAGCCCACAAAGATAAAGCATACGGATCAAACAATTGAAAACAATATGATGAACTAATCCTAAGGTACACCCCACTTATTAAGTCCCCAGCAGAGTCGCCAGTTCTGTGATACGGTGGGAAGAACTGACTGTTTTTGGAATGCTGGTTTGCGTTTTGCGTTTGTTTTTGAAAAATGTCGTGGTAAGCAAGAGTCGCCACTGTCTTTTATTTTATCCAACAAGGAAAGGAAAAAAGCACAGAAAAATTCCTTTTTTGAGATATTTGTGAGTACGGGGGGTAGATTATAGAAAGGGAAGGTATTAGCATCCTTTCTATCCGTAGTTATCTACGGGCTCTTAGGTACTTGCTCATCATTTTCAAAATGTTTTCTTTGTGCTTTTGGGTTTTGAAAAGTTTTGTTTTTAACTTCGATTTAACTCTTGCATCTGTCTTCAAGAGTGTAATGAAGTGTTTTTGAAATCTTTTTTGTAAAAGGAGTGTAAGTGTGAAAAAGGTTTTGTTTTGGATGAGAAAGTATCTAAGAACTAATCTACCAACTCGAAAAAGGAATCGTTCTATGCTAATTTCCTTTAGACAAAGCTATCCCACTATTAATGAGTAGGTAGCACCGTCGTTGGAGTTTGAGGGTCAATTTGAAAGAGGGACATACGGTCATTAAAGAAATGTTAGGATGTCTTAGTGGTAACCCTAATGTCTTAGATCATTTACTCGAGGTAACAATATCCGAGGCAACCATTTTTGAGGCAACTATGATATTTTAGACAAGGGGGCGACCTCTAAAATAACCTATACTCAATGACCGTTTACGAAGGCAACCAAGTGAGATGTACCCTAGGAATGCGCATGTGCGAGTGTGTTGATTTCAGTTATTTTTATCTTTGCACATGGTTAGGGTGATCTAACTGATTTTAGATTAAACATTCATTCTTGTCATGCAAACCCTATTACCAAACATCTAGCAGTTGAATATTTGCAAACATTAAAGGTGCAGAAATTAAACTAAATTATTACAAGGCGTCGGGTATTTACATCGCCAAAAACAACCCTTTGAAATTTAAAAGCGGAAAAATAAATAAATGTCCTAATTAATTATTACCAGCTGTGAGCAGATACATTTATTGGATAACAAAAAATAAAGCGCGCGGGAAATTAAATCGAATGCAAAGTTAGGGTTTTGACCCTTTTAAAAGAAAATGCTTTGGTTGTTTTTATTTTTTTAAGAAAAAGAAATTAAATCCTAAAGTTAAATGCTAAATTAATTATTAACTTAATTAATTAATGAAAAATATTAAATGACATATTTTTGGTGTTTTTGTTATTTTAAGCAAGAAAATAAAATAATCAAATTAAAGTTAAAACCTATTAATTCTAATTGATTTTTATTATTTACAAAATAAATTCAAGTTATCTACAATTAATGACCTAATTAATTTAATTAATAAAAAAAATAAAATTTCTGAAATTTAATTGGATAAATAAAATAAAAATATATTTTTGGTGATTTTTTGATAAAAAAGAAATTATGTTATTGGTTAGTAACTAATTAAAAATAATTAAATGCAAATAAATAAAATATAGAAAAGAAAATAAAAAGGGAAGAAATTGGGCCTGATTAGAGGGTTTGAATAGCAATTTTTCTGGCCCATTGACATGCAGTCCGTTTGACTTTTCTGATCCAGTGGATATGCGTTGACTTGGCCCTTTGATGCTCCTTCAATACTAGCCACCAGATCTGGCCATCTGGCCATCTGGCGTACTGGATGGTGAGTGTCCATGACGGGTCTCCAGCTTGGGCGTGCACTAGATTTCCTGCAAGAATTTGGAAAAATAAAAAATGCTGGAGGCAGGGATCGAACCCCTGACCTCCAGCCTCTAACGCTTTGAATTCACACCTGGTGACCAACTGGGCTACGTTGCTTTGTTGTATGTTAATCAAGCACTGAAGATAATATATGAAACAATAGAAATATTGGAAAAACAATAAAAATGTGCGCAAATATTTGAATGGTCCTATGGGGGAGTGCCAACGCATCGTCCCTGTCCTCTAAAAACTGAAACTTTTAACTGCGGATTTTGTCCGCAGCTAAAATCATGGCTTCACTCTAAGTTATTCCACAGGCAATATAAATGGAAACTAGTGCCATGGTTGAGCTCGTCTTGTTCCCCTGAACAAGATAGTACCCTTCACGAAGGCCAATTATTCATGTAACAAAAAGCCCTAAAACCAAATACAAAACCCTAGCAATGGTGATTCATGTTATAGGTCAGATAAATGAAATTGGCTATTGGCAAAAGCTTGCAAACATCACGGTGATCAATAACATGTAATCAATTCATATTAACAATGCCTAATTTTCAAAATACGAAATCAAGAACAGGGCGGCTTCGTGAGTGACTTACAGCGCTTGGGAGGGTCTGAAAGCGTGTGGTTTTGCTTGCTTTCGCTTGTGGAGGTTTCCAGGAAACGATTGACACAAGTATCAAGCCTTGAAACTGCCTCTAGGAGTAACTTCGAATTCACACTTTTTCTTGATTTTTGCAAATTTTGTTTGTGCTCTATAACTGATCTCCAACCCCTATTTTTGTCTTCCTCGCCTCCTTATATATTGTACAATACATTAGGGTTGCAAACTCAATCCAAATCTCTCTCTTTCAATGCTTTGAATTTGTTTTGATTCTTCTTTTAAAGCTTTCCAAAATTGGCTTGATTTGAATCTTTTTGTGCACACAAGCTTTGATACGAATTGGGAATGGTTCTAGCTGTCTAATGAAACCTGAAATCATCAAAAGATCTTTGGTTTTCAATTTTTTTGATTTTATTTGATTTGTTTTGATTTAATTCAAATTAATTCAAATAAAAATAAAAATAATTAATAAAAATATGATATGGACACTTGGCCAAGGCTAGAGTACGTGGGCAATAATTCCAACTCAAAACAAGTGAAAAAGAATGGGCCCATTTGGCAAAATTTGAAGTTTAAGGCATAGTTGACTTTTGGCAATTTTGCAAAAAAGTCCAACTTCAACAATGCATAACTTCCTCAATTTTGACTCTTTGGAGGTGTTCTTGGACTTTTTAGAAAGCTTTAAGTGTCCTCTAACCAACCCTTTGGTTATAATCTCAATTTGATATTCCATGCTTAAGTATGAAGCTTTGAAAAAAATGTGTTTTTGTTGACTTTTTAAAATGACCTATAATGTCCAAATTCATAACTTCTTGTGAGTGCATATTTTGATCTTGGGATATGAATATGGATTGTAGGTAATTACATACTTTTAAAGATGAGCTTTGGATGGGTCATTTCTCAAAAAGTATGAGAAAGTTATGCTTGGTCAAAGTTGAGTTGACTTTTCCTACAAAACCCTAATTTAGCAACTTTTGAGTCTTGATGAATTTTGAGCAATCCTTGATGAATCATGATCAACCCTTGATCAAATGATGAAATTTACTTAAAAATGAGAATGTTGACCAAAAATCTTGAAGTTTGACTGTATGTGGGCCACAGTTGACTTTTGCCATAACATAGTCGATTTTTGGATCTTTGAGCAATTGACTGAGCAAAATTCCTCTGCAAGGCTTGAAACTTGACATGGATGATCTTGAGAACATATTGGGACATTGGTGAGCACTTTGGGTTACTTGGACTCGAGGATCTTGATGCAATGTGAAACCCTAGTTTGGGGAAGACTGTCTTAGAAGAGAGCTTGTCTGACCAACTCTTGGGCTATCTTGAGCAACTTGGAGATTTTTCTTGACATGTTTTGAGAAACATGTGAGGGGAAATTTTAGGGTACAACAGAGGTATATAAGAGGAACTCTTGACTATGGCATTTTGTTTCATACAATTGATAAAGGAAAAGATTGCAAGTTAGTGGGGTACACTGATTCAAGTTGGTGTAGTGATGTTAAGGATCGAAAGTCCATTGTAGCATATATGTTTATGCTAGGTGGTGCACCAGTTGCTTAGAGTTCGAGAAAGAAACCAGTAGTGGAATTATCATCAGGTAAAGAAGAATACATAGTTACTTCTTGTGATACGGTGAGAGAACTGACTATAGGTTTTACGTTTGTGTTTGCAAATGTTTCGATTTAGCAAGAGTCGCCATCGACTTTTTATTTTATCCTAAGGAAAGGTCAAAAAGCACAGGAAAGACCTTTGAGATGTTTTCTTGGGTTCGGGGAGTAGATTATGAAAAGGGAAGGTGCAAGCACCCTTTTCATCCATGGTTATCCATGGGCTCTTAGTTACTTGTTTAGATCACTTGCTTTGCTTTTCCAATTGTTTGAAATGGTGCTTTGTGTGTGGTTTTGAAAGATGTTTTGAAAAGAGGCCATCGTTGTGGAAACCTTTGTAATGATTCTTGTTTGAATGTATACAAAGGTGTTTTTGTCTTTTGAAAAGATTTCAATGTTTGAAAGTTTGATTTGGGAAACATTTTGAAATTGTGTTGTGAAGTGTGTTTGAAAATAGCAAGGATGTTTTTGCAAGCTTTGATCAAGTAACTAAGAGCTATCTACCCTATTTTACTCAAATATCTTTCCTAATGTTTTTAACCCTTTTGACAATGTTGTTTCACCATTGCATTTGGTGAGAAACCTTGTGTTAGGATGTTAAACGGGACAGGCGCAGGTCATCGTATAGACCATGATAGCAATTGTGTCAAGTATTTTGGCAAATTTTTAAGGGACTTTATCATTTTTGGTTAGGCAACCAAGATAGCGTCATCGAGGGACTATGATCTTTTGTTTTGTTTTTGTTTTGCCAAAGTACCCAACATGCATACCATGACCCATTTTTGAAGGCAACAAGTGGATTGTAACCCTAGGGTGCAAGTGTGCATTGTGTTTGATTTTCATGCATTTTTGTCTTTGATTAGGTCAAACTATTTGTTGATTTGGATTTTTGCATACAAACCCTAATTCTCTAATCAAGGCATAATTGAAAGCGTAAAGTGCGAGAATTAAAATTCTAAGCTATTACAATATGATTATGGGGATGGGGGTACAATCTTTGAATGGGGGATATTTGACAAGAAATATAAATCCTAATTTACTATTACATCCAAATTGAATTCCCAATGCGTAAAATATTAAATGGATAATATTTAAATAAACAAAAAAGACAAATATATCAAATAATATGAAATATGCAAAAAGGGGTTTTTGTTCATTGATGTATGTAAAATATTTAATGTAAAAAATAAAGGAATAAAAGATTTATTTTATTTGTTTAAGGGTAAAACCCTAATTTCTTTAAGAAAAGAAAATGTTATATTATTTATATACAATAAAATATATATACAAAATGAAATATACTTAGAAAAAGTATTTTTTAGTATAAATAAAAATAAAAGTAAAAATGTAATATTTTGTATTTTATTATTCTAGAGTATTTAATAAAATAAAAAGTATATGTTTATATATGTATATTAATCAAATTAAATATGTACAATATAAAATAAAATATGTACAAAAATAAAATATATTTAGGAAAATATTTTTAGTATGAACAAAAATAAAGAACAAAAATAAAAGTATAAATTATATATTATTTTCAAGTTTAAATAAATAATATAAAAGTATTTAAATGCCTTTTATGTTAGAAAAATTAAAATAAAATGCCAAATAAATGTGAAAAAATTATGAAAATATTTTTGAGCATTTTTTATGTTTGGAAATAAATAAACAAAATCAGAAATGAAAACAAAAATGCAAAAATATAAAAATACAAGAAATTGGGCCAGGGGGTGCAAAAAGGAAACAAGGGGATGTCAAAAGTAGCCAGGCCAAGCCCAGCCAAAAACTTCATCTTCAACCTCCAGCATTTGAAAAAACGCGCGCCTCCCTGTACAAACTACCAGATCCTATATACGTGCTCTATTGCAAAAACACACAACATTAAACTTGTAGAGAATTTCAAGACGATTCCAACCATATAAACAACTTTTCCTAACTCTCAAAGACCAGAGAGAATTTCTCTGGCCCTAAAATCTGACCTAGTTTTTTCAGCATGTTCATGGATGAAATTCTCCTAGCATACTTAATATAAATGAAAACTGAGCATATGTACATCTTCATGGCAATGAACACTACATTTTTTATTGACAAACCTAATGCTAAATGTTCCTAAATAAAGAGATAGAAAGTGGAGAAAAACCAGTTTCAGTTGGATTCGTGTAGGGCAATGTGGTGCTTTTCAACAAGGCTTGAGATGTCTGGTAGATTGCTTGAACTTCACTTGACCTTCTCCAATAGCTAGCTTGTCTTGAATGTCCTTGAATCAACCTATAGAACTCAACCTGCACAAGCTCAAAATGAAAATGGTGAACACTGTAAATGGAGTTACAGTTGGTGTTTAAGGTTTGGGATAGCTTGGGTGAGTTGAATGGAAGGTGTTTGAAGCAACTTGGGACAAAACGCACGAGCCAAATGAGCTATGGAACTCAAGTTGCAGAACCTGCCCTGTTTTGCCAAAGGAATGTGATTTCTGGCTATGGGGTGTTTAGAGGCTCAAGCAATCGTGTTTCTAACTCAAAGGGGTGTGAGAAAGATGTTCAAACTGTTTGCATAAGTTGGTATTGGCTGGTTTTCAAGTTCTAAGGTTTTGGACAAGTTTCTTGTTTTTGAAGTAAGAATGTGGAAGTGAAGTTACAGGATTGTACAGGCTATCAAATATGCTTGCATACTTTGCTCTTGGCCCCTCTGATTTGTGGATTTGTTTTGCGGCAAGAGATCTTGGACCAATACTCAAGGATTGTTGGTTTGACATAAAGCATACTTAAGCAAAAATGGAAATTTGCCTTTTTCTACTTAGGGCTTAGTTTTGTGTACAATGTCCAAATGATCAAAACAAAAGCTTATACTGATGGATTTGCATTTAATTATGGAGTGTGAAGTGGTTTAGAGGCCTGCAAACTAGTGTAAGGCATGCTGACTTGAAAATGCAACTTGTATGAACATGAATATGCCATGGATGAAAAGTGAGTTTTTGCCAACTTCAAGCCTTCAATTCTCCCTAACCACAAATTTGTTTGAGGAGTTCTTGGACAATTTGGAAATCTTGCAACATACTCTATAATCCATATTTGAAATGCAACTTGATATTCCAAGTGAAACAATGTGAAAAATGGCCAAGAAGATAGGTCAAAATCCTGCCTAAACTAGGGCAAAATTTCACTAAGTTAAAAGTTTTAGGGACCCTTGTTCTTTTGAGAAAACTTTGTGAATCAAAGTTGTAGACTTTTTGGAGGACTACAACTTTCATGTTTGAGGTTTTGTTTGAATCCATTTGCATCATGGTGAAAATGTGGGGAAAAGTTAGGAAAAATTAAGAAAATTTCATAACTTAGAAAATTTCTAAGTTATGAAATTTTTCAACTTTAAACCCTAATTTGCAATTTTGGGTTTCTTGATGAAAAAGTTTTATAATTTGACACATCTTGATGAAAAATGACCCTTGGCACTTGATTTTGACCAAAAAGTCAAAGTTTGACTTTTCAGTGTACAGTCAAATCTTGATCAGTTGACTGAAAAATTTATTTGTCAATCCCATGCATTTGAGGTCTTTTGAACTTGTTGAATAAGTCAATATGATGTCATTGAGTCTTTGAGTCCATTGTTGAACCTAATTTTCCATTGGCTAGGTCAAAAAGTCAGAAATTGCCTTTGTACAGTCAAAACCCTAAAAATGACCATTTTGCCCTTTTGGTGATCTGATCAAATTTCTTGTGGAGTTGTGGTCAAAACTTGGTCCAATGGTTAATATGAGTTCATAATGTTGATGTGGGTCAAAATTCATGAGGTTTGACTGTAAATTGGCCACAATTGACTTTTTCCCCAATACAGCTGATTTCTAGGTCAACTGTCCAATTGACTGGGCAAAACTTTGATTCAAGGATTGAAACTTGGTATGGATAAACTTATGAGTTCAATATGAAGTATGAAAGTCAATTTGAGCATTTAAGTTCCAAAAATCCTTGTGCAAACTCAAACCCTAGTTTAGGTCATCAATGCAAGGAGATGTCTTGAGCAGAGCAAACCCTAACTTGATCTTGAGTTCCAAGAGCCTTGTGATGAGAAATGTTGGTAAAATGAGAGGGAAAATTTTGGGCTACAACACTTCTCTTTGTGCATGTCAAACAACATAGATTGTGAACTTGGTCGAAGAAGTCATAGGGAAAGATCATGGAGCAAACACCATGAAGATCGACAACATGTCAACTATCAACCTGGATAAGAACCTGATAGTAGATGGTTGAAGCAAGCACATCGAAATGAGTTTTCATTATCTTCGAGAGCAGGTAGAAGATGGGAAAATGAACTTGGAACACTGCATAACTAAGAATCAGATTGCAGACATCATGACAAAGGGAGTGCAAGTTGAAGTATTTCAAAGACTAAGAGCTACGATAAATGTAGATAGCTTAGACATAATTAATTATGTGGTATGTTGAATTGCAATTCATAGTGTCTAAAAGGTGTGTGTGTTGAATTAGATTTAGTTAGATTTGATTTAGTTACACACATATTTGATTAGATTTGATTTAGTTCCAAAATAGGTATTTTGGGCTTTTATAGTTTTGGGCTTTTAGCTTAGAGAGCAAGCTAACCTAAAATTATAAATAGAGGGAGCGACCCCTATTTTCTAATCAATCAAGTTGTATTCACAAAATTTTCAATTACAAGTGAATAAGAAGTTTTCACAGTTTGTGGGCAGAGAGAAACTTTGCAGAATATCATTGTCTCTCTTTCTTTCTTTCATATTTTTCATCGTTATTGTATGGTGATAAAAATCTTGTTCATCAATATTGTTAGAAATTAATCTTATGGTTTTGTTGGATTTCCAACATAATATACACGAGAATTGAAAAATAGTGTCGGTGGTGGTTCTAAGAAGCCCATTATCGAGTTCGTTACTACATCCACAAAACACACTGATATCAATTTCGATGGGGATGGTGAGAACTATGTGGCATATAAGTATCTAGTTAAAGTTAGTTTTAGATGAGTGAAAAAGGCAATACATCTAACAAAAGTATGTCCAATGGAAACATAGGTAGCAATAAAATGTAATTCAAAGGATAAAAGCATTTTGGACTTACTTGTGAATTATGTTGACAGGAGAGTTCAATTAGTTATTACTCACTGCAAAACTATGAAAGAGTTTGGCATATGTTTTAAAATTTATTTTTGGTAAATATGATAATTTGAATCGCGTTTATACTTTTTTGCAAGAGATTTTGTGCTACAAACAGGATAAATGAAAGTTTATGGATTATTTTATAGAGTTTAAGAAATACATTGGGGAGTTGATTTCTAGCAAGTAAATATTTCGAAGAGATGTTAACTCAATAAAATAATGAGGTGGTTTGATCCTAAGTTTTGTCTAATAAGTAAGTTACTAACCTTATTGACATTTTCTCTTGCATTATGCAGTCATCCTTTGTAGAATATCACCCTACTACTGTAGATAATGATCGCTCCTACCGCTCGTCTTTAGTTGTGCAATATAGATGTCGAGATGGTTTTCATAATAGAGGTAGAGGAGGTCGCGGTGGTTGTGGTCGTGTGGGTGGTTGTTCTGGTGCTTAAGTTTAGTGTTTTAGTTGTGGAGAATTTGGAAACTACAAATATTGTTGTCCTCATACACAAGTTAATCATTGTTTTGATAATACAATGTCATATCCTCTCAATCCACAAAATGAAGGACGTACAATAGTTATGAGTTATGAAGAATTTAACATATACACAGCTTTAGCTTTCCCAACAACCATCCACATCTTGCTCCACAACCAGATTAGTACAAACATGTAATCTTCTTACGTGTTTATCCTCTACTTCCTAGTGTTCAATTATTGATTTTGATACCATTTATCATATGATATGGGATTCAAATTTGTTTCCTTTTTTAGTCATTATAGTAATTACTCTTATGTTTCTTTTGTTGATGGTTCCAAAAGACATGTTAAAGAAAGTGGGTGTGCTACTTTGATTTCTATTGTACCTTTGTCTTATGTCTTATATTTACCTCAGCTTCCCTATAATATTCTTTCAATTAGTCAAATAATTCATTCGTTAAATTGTTATGTAACTTTTTTTCCTGACTCTTGTGTATTTCAGGATATGTTGACACATAACACTATTGGTAGAGGACGTGTATCTACTAAGTTGTATATGATTGAAGAAGGAGTTTCACAAGCATCAACAACTTCCAAAATTTACAGCATGTCCCTTTTTCACATTCATTATCGTCTTGGACATCCATCTTTAAAAGTTCTTAAAATATTGTGTCCTAAATTATAGTCAATATCGGGTTTACCTTGTGAGTCTTGTCAGTTTTCTAAGCATCATCAAAGTTTTAACTTACTTTGTATAAATAAAAGGGCTCAAACATTATTTAATATTATTCATTATGATTTTTGAAGTCCGTGTCTGATAACCTGAAAATTTGGTCATAATTTTTTCTTTGTTTTGTTGATGAGTACTTTCATGCAACTTAGTTGTATCTAATAAAATTCACGTCTGAATTATTTACTATATTTTGTAATTTTTATGGTGAAATTCGTACTCAAATTAATTTTCATGATCGAATTTTCAGACGTGATAATACCAAAGAATATTTGTATGCGCAATCTAATAATTTAATGAATCAACATGACATAATTCACAAATTATCTTGCATTATCACTCTGCAAAAAAATGGAATCATTGAGCGCAAAAACAAACATTTAATGGAAGTTGCTTGAGTTTAATTATTTCAGATGAAAGTTCCGAAGGTTTTTTTGGGCATATGCAGTACTCATTGTTGCCCACTTAATTATTTGCATGCCATCATATGTTTTAAATGTTATTATCCCAGATTTCGTCTTTTTTCCTTCCGATTCTTTACTTTTCGTGCCCCCCCCCCTAAAATATTTGGTTTCACGTGTTTTGTGTTTGATGTTTGTTCGAAGATAACTAAGTTGGACCCAAAGTCATTGAAGTATTTACTTATGAGTTACTCTCGTACTCAAAAGTGATATTGTTTCTTTTCTCCAAAATTTGATTGTTATCTGGTTTCATAGAATGTTTCATTCTTTGAAGATCTTCGTTTTTTGATGACCTTCCGATTGTCTTACGCAAAGGTAAATGTACTTGTACTTGTCCTATCTTCTAGTCTTTTGTCATCTACTTCTGAATCCTTTGATGTTGGCATAGATTCTATTTATGTTCCTAAATCTTATTCAAATTCTATTAATCATGATGGTTAGAGACATATTATAGAGGATAAAATGAAGGCTCTTGAGCATAATGACACAAGGGATTTAGTTTCTCTTCCTGCAAGAAAGCAAGGTATTGGATGCAAATGGATTTATATTATCAAGATGAATCTAGAAGACTTTTTGACCATTCAAAATACCGACTAGTTTCTAAAGGATATGTCTTAACATATGAATTTGACTATACTAATATTTTTCCCATGTGTCGCACCCCAAATTTGTCCTACCTCGATGATTTTATTTTTTAAGATTTAAATAGAAGAAATATTTAAGTAAAGGTGGTACAGCAGTATCTGATGACCCATTGTTAAATTCAGGTCGACTAGGGGGTGTATTTTAAATCAAGGAGAGCGGGGGGCTTTCTAAATCAAAAAGACTCGTGTATCCGCAATGTTCGTGAGGCATGTTGGCCAATGGCCCATGCGATTCAAAAATAAAATTATTCTGCTAGGTTTAATTATTAAATAGCTGTTATAGAAAAGAGGTTAAAATTAAGAAGAGTTAAGCCCCTTTAATCAGAGGTGGTGCTAAACAAGGAATAAGGGGTGTGATCATCAAAATTATAGGCCCATTAAGATCGTTACCAGCCCATTTGGTATTTGCAATATTTCTTTGTCTTAAGGAATTTTTTTATATTAAGTGATTAACTTACAACTTTATTTTGAAAAAAATGAAAAGGAGTTGTTGTGTTCAAAAGAAAAAATATAATGGTCCCCATTAGAGGATTTGGCGTTGCTGTTTACAAAATGAAAAGAAAATTGTTATTGATAAACAAATAATATATTAAAGGAAAACTTATTGCATTTTTGCTGTTATTGCTGACAAAATTATTTTTAATTTTGTTTTAAGTTTGCTGAATAAAAAAAAAGAGATAAAGGCAAATAATACTGGGCCAGATTGTAAACAACCCAATGGAACTAAAAAATTAGCTTACTGTAAAAAAGAAAAAAAAAACGCATTGGGCTGAGTAAAATAAAAAAAAACCAACACAAGCCCCAAATGTCCAAAAAAACATCAACTGTATCAATTGCCAAGGATTCACGCACATTTTTGGCAGATAACTCTTACTGTAGAAATTAAAGATTAAATCCAATATCAATCTTCCAAATCACATCTTACTAAATCTGCAAAGCCCATAAAGTTTTTATCAACAACCAAATCCAGGAATTATACGACAAAATCAATCTTAAATCCAAAACTGGAAATGACAGCAAAAACAAATCTCAATCAAGTATCTTCTGCTAATCAAAACCGAATCTAATGTATTACAGTGCAATTACAACTCAAATATGAAAATGATTCAAACTATATTCATATCAAATCTTTACAATCCCAAAATTACAGAAATCAGTAATCAATCAAAGGAGCTTCAATCCTTAAATTCTATCTGTAAATTCCTAATCTACGCTAACAAATTTCTAAAACCCTAAAAAACTAAGACTATATATACTAGCTGATAGAAATTAAGAAAGGGGGAGAATGGACAAAATACAGAGGGGTTGTTTACAGTTGACAGAGAACAAGGAGAAAAATGATGATTACTGCAAGAAGGAAGAATACAGAGGAGAGGAAAATCCATATACAGAGACGGAGGAATCTCACCGTTTAAAAACCCGTGAGTAGGGAGATCGAGGTTCATCGACTGAAACCACGATCGCCGTGTGAACCACCAACCATCGCCAAATCCGCTCAACAACTACGACAACCACTGCGACACTGCACTGTCAATCGCCTTCTATGCGAACCTTCCGTCCATGACTCCCAGCCTCCGTGCAGGCTCCCTTTTCAAGGCGAGATCCAACTTTCATCGTTGGCCATTTAGATCAGGATCGTGTTTTATGCAAGGTGGAGCTTTTTTTTTTTTTACTGAAGAAAAACTTGAAGATGGAAAAGGTGAGGGAATATTGTTTGTCTTTTTAGAACAAGGAAAACTTTAATACTGTGATACGCACGCATTTTGTTTCAATGTCTGTATTTTGTTTTTTTTATTTAAATAGTGGACACTTGTCAAAAATGGATTAGGTGGAAGATAAGTTGAAAAGTCTTTATAATGTTGGGTAAGATTGAGTGCCATTCTCGGTTTTCTTTCAACACCCTCTTGCGGATTTTATTTTTTTCCTTTGGTATTTTTTTAGTTATGAGTTAGGATTTCATTTGGAAATGGGGCTTTGAGGTCTTGAATTAAGAATTTGTTCGCCAGTCCATACTCCCATACTTCTATTTGCACCCTCGTTTCAACCTTTTACCAAATACAACAACAACATGTACCCCCCCGTCCAGCCAGCAGTAATGGGCCTAGTCTGAATTACTTTAGCACCCCCATTATTTACTTTACAACTGAAAACACCCCCCCTTTTTTATTTACTTATTTTCTTTTATATAATTCTATTTTCTTACTTATTCACTAATGCTATAAATATTTATTATTATTGGTAGTATTAAATTTCATTAATATTTTATATATTTTGTATATTGTTATTTTTATGTTATTATTTATTATATGTAAATATTGTTATATTAGCATATAAATTATTTTCTTAAAAACTCATATATTATTTTCTCATATATTGCATTAAATCTTGCATTATCATGCATTAATCAAGATTTTCGCAGTTAATACAAATAAAAAACACAAACAAATCTCAAACTATTTTCGCGAATCAAACTAAGCTAATCAACAGTCTTTTTTGCAAATAGGGTTCCAAACCGATTTTGGCTTACTGTGTACTCAGTCAAAATCTCCGCAATCACTACTCCCGACCGAGTGCGAAGTGATTCAAAATATGTTTTAAAACCCTCTAAAAGACACCAACCCATACGAACTACGAATTGGGACTCTGATTCCTCGTAAGAGGATATGTAGGCACGCGATCTAAAATTGTGGCGAGTCTTGCTAATTAAAACTTAAAACACTGTTTCCCCCAAACCTAAACCTAGGGCTAATATCCTTGTGAACAAGGTGGATTAAAGGTGCCTAACACCTTTCCTTCGTCTAATTGAGTCTGTAACCTAGAATCTCTGTCTGCGAATTAGGGTTTCCTATTAGATGCCCTTCCTTAGAATAAAAACTAATAGTGTCGACTCTTGATTAAAAAACCACTCGCTACAGCTGGAGATTTCGCTGGAGTTTCTTATTTTTGTTTGCTTTATTTATTTATTTATTCGCATTTATCTATTTTATTGCGTTTATTTATATATTGTCAATTTTTTCTTATGATCATATATACTACGTGGCGGGTTTTTATTTCAAAAAATATTCTCAAATAACCTTAGCAAGAAGTTTTGTCTATTAGCTTAGGGGGTACACCATCCCTGTGAGTTTATGTGAGGACTTCTCCTAGAGTCGGTGAACTTCCAAAAAAGGAATACTTATCGAGAGATATCCTCTTGATGAGTAGGACTTTGGAAGGTCACCCATGACTCTTTGTAACGGCCTTAACCAAATATCTCATGACGAGACCTTTCATGACCTTGAGATGGACGTCTCGGTCCGTAAAGAGGCTCCACCTAAGGGAGGCCCTTGCGCCTTTTCCCTCTGGTGTTATTTATGATACCCTTAAGGAAGCCACCTTTTGGGAGGGTAGATCAACTGTAGGACAAGAATAAGGAACCTACCTTATAAGGGTACTTATAACAAAACCCCGTCACTAAACCATACATCCCTACCTTATAGGGGTATTTATTACAAAAATCCTGTCACTCGACCCTACTCCCATGCATTCATACATTTCAGATATTCGTCATGCATTTCATATATTCGCCACCCTATATTTGTCTTATTCACGGGGTACAAGAAAATAAAATCGAGATCTTGGTGACTGTCTTTAAAAATGGATACAGAAGGAAACAACTTTTCCATGTCAGTGTGCCAAACATGTCTGAAATCAAGGCTACAAAAGGGAAATAACGTGCTGAAAATTTTCTCAAGTTTTGTCCAGCAACAATGGTTGGTTTCAAAAGCATATATCTCAGGCACGCCTAGAAGACTTATCTCCTCGTGGCCTGATTTCACGCAAATAAAGTTTTGGCTAAAGATTGTAATATTTTTCAATATCTGAATTACGTTACCTTCAACAAAGGAGTTTTGTTTCCACATCTCATTTGCGTATCTATTTTAAAGATAGTCGCTAAGTAAAATAATAAGTAAAAGACGGATACATACCCAAGTGAATAGGGCAGTTAACCCCTTTCATATTTGTACACATTCATTCACACGCATGCATTCACAAACACCCACATATCATGTCAAAACTCATTTTTCCACAAACATCTCTCCAGTTGAACCATTGGTAGAAGAAAATCGCCACCTCCTTGGCCTCCGTACCAAACCAGGGTATATCAACAAAAAGCAATGGAGAAAATCGAGGAAACTCGGGTTGCATTCAAAGAGGATATCAACCAAGTAAAGGGCGACGTAAGGTCAATGAAAGGAGATTTGAGTCAAGTTCTTCTGGCTTTGAAGAACATTATTGACAGGCGAGACCAAATTCCCAGGGTAACTCTCGAGGAAGTAGCCCAGACTATTGGTGCATCAAGCGGTCACCAACTAAGGAAAGAATCAGAGGCAGGACTCCAGAAGTCCGACATAGCCCAACAAGAAGTGGAAACTGAAGGGTTTGTCCCACCTCCGCTGAAGCTACCGGCAGAAAACACAGAGCCGCCACCGAACTTTATTTATCCCGAAGGAAGGGGAAATATCGATAAAACCACAAGGGAATGGATAAGATGATCTTGCAACCAAGAGAAAGGTTAAGGGAGTCAGTTATGCGAGGGGAAGGTATTAGCACCCCTCGCATCCGTTGTACTCAACGGGATCTATTTTGTTTGTTTGTCTTAAAGGGTGTGTTTATCTACAACTATGCTTGCTTAAAGGGAAATGAATGGTTTTTATTATTGCGTTCGTGAGGGTTTCGAGACCCTTTGCCTACGTATCCAATGAAGGAATCAAAACATCGTAGTTTCTCTAGAAAATGGTTGGTTTGTTTGTGTTTTTTAGTGGGCGACGTTAACGCACACATTCTAGCATTAGGCACGGCCAGTATCACGGTAGAACAGAGATAACATGCCCTTTCGGGGAGTTTTGATTTGTTGAGTGTTTTTGTGAGTTTTAAAATAAATTCAAGTAATGATTAAGTGTTTTTGGATTTTTTGATTTGTGAATGATAAGTTTGGCTAAAAATGGATGCGGATGAGATTTCGAAGATACAACGACCTAATGTAGAAGTTTTGACCTAAAAGGTGTGAGTTTGAAAATTGAATCTTTTAGGAAAATTACCTTAGGTTTAACAAACAAAAGATGAATGAGGGTATTCGCACGATTAGAAGAGACGTGTTTGATGACGTGAAGTCAACAAATTTAAAACATTTCCCTTGGAATTGAGACGGACGGAAGATATAAAGATTAACGATCGATGACAAAGTTAATTAAAATGACAATTGAACAACTAAATAACTAAAATTAAATTATACTAGCTTGCATTTTGAACGATTAAATAAATAATCAAAAGTACATAAAGATTAAATTACAAAGTCATGGATTTTTAATAATTAAACAAATAACAAGAATTAAATTATGAAACATGTATTTTTTGAATAATTAAATAATAAAAGGTTAATAACAAAAATTAAATAAAGATTAAATTATAAAAGCATGTTTTTTATATTTTTTTATAATAATTATAAACATATAATAACAAGATAGTATAATGGAGGAGATAATGCTAAAAGAAATAACAAAAACGTCTCAGCCTGGACTTGAACCCGCGTCCCTCCTGAATTATTGTTAACTGCCTTGCCAAATGAACCACGCTGTTTAACTGTTATTATTACGTTTTAATTAAAATAAGAAGGGTGATGATGATAGCGATTGGGTCAACCGGCCCATTGAAGTTGACCCGGGTTTGTAGAGAAACAAAGGAAAACTTTTGCAAACCTAGGATACCAAGAGAGAGGCGCCGAATTGGTGTTGCCTTGGGAAGGGAAGTTATAGAATAATCATTATTTCCCATAAGATTAATTTAAAAGAAGAAGAAAATAAAATTGGATGAAACGATAAAAGCAATTCTCTCTCCCTCTCGATCTTCGTCTAACCGTTCTCCATATCTCAGCTCTCACTCTCCATGCACTTCTCTTCTTCTCTTACTGTTTCACATCATCAACTCCAACTCTCTCAGCCTCAAAATCCGCGATGAACACTGTAAACCGCGGAATAAACCGGGTACGCCTCAATATTACTGCTTCCTCAACACAGTTCGATTATGTTCTTCAAGTCATATCTACTTATGTTATTACTGCCGCTGTCAATCGCGATCTACTCCCGGCGTTGGAAGAGAGAGCTATTTAAGGCGTTTGGCGGTGATACAAAAAGCTAGTAATGGATTGTGTTTATCATTGCCGCATACAGAATGACGCAATGGTTTTGGAGAAAGGAGGTGATTCAATCGCGAAAGAGGGCCGGTTTTGATTTTGGTTCTGTTTGGTTTTTTCGCAAAGGTAAGTACGGTTATCAATTTGAATGTTGTGGTTTTGTTGGGGAATATTTTCTGGAAAAAAAACAGTACTCAGGACAACCTATAAGAGATATGAGGCGGCGATGAGTTTAGAGTGGGTTGAACACATAATGTATAGTCTTTAAAGTTTATGTTCTGATATATTTTTTTAAAAAAGAAACTGTATTTTCTTGTTGTTTATTATTACTAACATTTTCTAAATGTTAACAAATTGCAACAACTCTAACAATACAACAAGGTAACAAGTCAAACAATCATATGGCATGGAAGTGAGGCAAAGAGAAGATTTGAATATATGAATGAAGAAGTTATGCAGAAGTAAACAAGGAGAAAGATAATACCTATCGGAGCCTCTCCGATGGTGCTTCAAAATGTTAAGTTTCTTCCTTTTCTGTTTTTTCTCTTGCTGAAATTTTTTGGAACAAAAGCTCTTTTCTGTTTTCGATTTTGCTCTTGCTGAAATTTTTTGGAACTAAAGTTCTTTTCTGTTTTCGATTTTTTTTTGCTGGCTGTCTCTAAAAAAATCTCCTCTTTAATGTAGCAAATAGCCCTTCTTATAATGATACAAAGGTGGAAAAATGGGGGGGGGGGGGGGAATTGGCTGAGGTTTTGAACAATGTTGGTATGCTGTTTTGTTGTCTTTTGAGTACAGGTTCTGTCTATGTCTATTTTGGTGTTTGTATGCAGGCTGGACAGAATTATGCAGCAGGTTTTGGTTTGTTTTGTTTTGTTGGACAATTTTATGAAGGTTTGGGCAGTAATGTGCATGTGCTATCTTTTCTCTCTCATCTTTCTATGATGCAAAGCTAAAATGTTTTTTTACACAATTTCTGAAAGGTTTGCTTTTGGGACATGATGATGCATAGAGGTTTTGGTTGTTGGCTTGTTGCTTTATTATGAATTGTTGCTATTATTTGCTGCCTTGCTTTTCTGCTCGTTTGACCATTGTGGGCTGTTTTGCTTTATATTTTTGCTGCTATTACAACGCTGTTTGTTGTAGCGTTGCCGGCCTTTTGCGCTGCCTTGTTACAGCACTGTTGTTTTGCTGCCTTGGGCATTTTTTTGGCCTGCCTTGTTACAACACCGTTTTGTTATTTGCGCTGCCTGTTGCTTTTTTTGATGCAGCTTTGCAATTTTTCTTTTCTCCCTTTTTGTGAACCAAAGAGGACAAATTTTTGTGATTTGCAAATTGGGAGAAAATAAACCATGATTAAAAATAAATCCCTCTTTAACTGATTCCAAATGCAAACCCTTATGATGAAATTAGAAGAAAAATTGCTTGACACTTCTTGATTAACTTTCAATTAATTAACCAATGCTTTTTTTTCCTTTCAAGCAAGATGGAAAATGAAAAGGCAAGGCCAAACAAGGATAAAAGATGGAGAAAAATCCATGGCAAAGAGTGAGGACAAATGGCTTGAAGATGAAGACTTGAAGAAACACACATTATTTTTTTTTGTAAACCAAACAAATGTAGTTTGTATTTCACACCGTAATATGCCTTGTAACATTGTCTCTGTTGTACCCCAAAATTTGCCCTCTCTTTCTTCAGGAATTCAACTTGGATTTTCAAAGTCCCTCTGAAACAAATCCAAGTCCTGAATTGTCATTTTTGCCCAAGCAAACCATTTACAAGAGCAAGATGATCACACAAGCTCTAAAGACAACGCTTTTATTTTGAGAAAAATTAAATTCTAAGTACTTGGAATTTTTCTCTAAAAAATGAGTGTTTAAGAAGAAATCAGCGCTTCAGAACTTCTGGACCAAAATCCAGATAGAAACGGTCAGAAGTTGCAAGCTTGGCTCAGCGCAGTCAGAAGTTGGCTCTTCAGCAGCTACATCAGCTCAATAAGAAGTTGTAAACGTGGTTCAATACGTAAGTCTCAGACAGAACATGACTCTTTCAGCAGTTACGCAAGCTCAGCCAGAATTTGCTAAAGGAATGCAAAAGAAGCAAGGAAGTCTGAAGGCTCTTTCAGAACATGCTGAAATCAGAAGATGAAAGGGTCAGAAGAGTGGGTGTTACACTGATACAGAATCTCTAAGCCCAGGAGTTCCAGAAGCAAATCCAAGGAACGTGTCAGAAAATCAGGAGAATCCCCAGAACTTGCTAAGACAACAGGAGGCCAAGACCAGAGCATGGTTTACGTTGTTCTTAGTGAAACAAAACTGCTGGTTCAAAGTTTGGTTTCCATTACCAGAATATTGGTATTGATAAGTCTCATCACCATTTAATGCTCATTAATGCTCCCAACCACTCCTGAACATTCATCCAAGTAATCCCTTCACGTGTGGCTTGGAAAACGCCTTTATGCAGGTTCTGGCATGGGTCTACTTGCCACCGTCCACCTAAGAGGTCACTTCTCTCCAATCCACGCCTGCTGTTCTAGCCTAGGCTGAAAGGCTATCTGTTATCACAACTTCCCAGGAATTTCTTTCAAAGAACAACCCAGCCTCTGTTGGCGCTTTAATGTTCAAGAAATCCACAAGAGTTTTGCCTATAAATAGAGATTCATTGTCCACTGAAAGGGCGCGTCCAAAGAAACAAAAAAATTGCTAGAAGAGAAACAGAAATCTTTAGCAAGAAAGTGCTGTGAAACTCTGCCAAAATCTCCAGTGTTTCATAACTTTGAAGTTCTTACCTTCAAACCTCATCAAATACCCAGTTTTCTTTATGAACTAAAGAACACCCTTTTCAACTTCTGACCCTATATACGCATACACCGTCACCTACCCTTTTCAAAAAGAACCTGTCCAGAATACCATCAGAGCCAAAAGCTAGCTCTCATCCACAAACTTTTCCAACAGCCAGGTAAGCACCTACTGACCTTCATCACGCTGCTAAGTATCATCAGCTTTGCATGCTCAAATAAACATAATGTAAATATCATGTTGTTGTTGTTTGTGTTATGAGGATTTTCATACCTCAGAACGTTCTGAGCCAGTGTAGAACCTGCATGTGACCTTGTTGGTTCTGCCCTCTGAAACACTTTGACATTTTCTGGAGCTGTTCCAAACATGTTTCTTGTTTTGTGGAATAATAACAAAATTGCAGATGTTCTGATTAGTACAGGGAGAAGCCAAGTGCTGACTTTGACGTTAGCACATCTGAAGCCTGTTTTGCTGTCAACAATATCAGAACTTCTGAGAGTTATTGTCTTTCCAGCAGGGTCAGAACTTCTGATCTCCCCACTAACAAACTTTTGTCTTGCAGCGCAGGGGGGTCAGAACTTCTGATTTCCCCACTAACAGGTTTCTATTTTGCAGGTGCCAGAGTCAGAAGTTCTGACTCATACAGTTTAACCAAAAGGTTGATCATCTGGCAGCGGGTCTGAGTCAGAACTTCTGATGACCTGTCAGCAGCGCGCTGGCTCCCTCTCTCTTTCTCTATATCTTGTTTTTTTTGCTATTTTCTTTTTTGTCTATTTTTCTCGTTGAACCCCCCATGTACAAATGTGTATCCCCACTCCCTAATTGTTGTAATAGCGTAGGATTTTATATTTCCGCTTCTTATTGCTAGTAATTAGGATGTGTATGGCAAGATAAAATCAATGAAATAGAAAATCCTAATTCAAAGATAAACTCTTGTATGCAATAAAACACACTTGCACACTAACACCCCTAGGGTTACATCCACCTGTTGCCATTCAAAAAATGGGCCATGTTACGCATGCAAAGTATCTTGGTAAAACAAACAAAATCAAAAGATCATAGTCCCTCGATGACGCTTTCGAAAGTTGCCTTACAAAAATGATCTTAGTCCCTCAAAAGAAAAATTAAGATACTTTGCAACATTGCTATCATGGTCTATACGATGACCCGCGCCCGTCCCGTTTACATCCTAACACGAGGTTGTTCACCAAATGCAATGGTGAAACAACACTGTTAAAAGGGTTAAAAACACAAGAAAGATCTTTGAGTAAAATAGGGTAGACAACTCTTAGTTACTTGATCAAAAATCTTGCAAAACAATCCTTGCCATTTTTCAAACCACACATCACAACACACTTTCAAAACAACTTTCAAAGAACATTGAAAACTTTTCAAAAGATAAGTACACCTTTGTATACATTCAAATATGAATCATTACAAAGGTTTCCACAACAAATGGCCTCTTTTCAAAAACATTTTCAAACCCACACACACAAAGCACCATTTCAAACAATTGAAAATGCAAGGCAAGTGATCTAAGCAAGTAACTAAGAGCCCATGGATAACCATGGATAGAAAGGATGCTAATACCTTCCCTTTCTATAATCTACTCCCCGAACCCAAGAAAACATCTCAAAGGTTTTTGCTATGCTTTTTAACCTTTCCTTAGGATAAAATAAAAAGTCGGTGGCGACTCTTGCTCAACCGAAACATTTGCGAAAATAAACGCAAAACCTCAAGTCAGTTCTCCCACCATATCACAGAACTGGCGACTCTGCTGGGGAAAGTTAAAAGTGGAGTAACCTTAGGGCTTAGATCACCCTCTTGCATGACTAATTGTTTGCTTTGATTGCTTTATATCTTGGTTCTCTTGTTTGGGCTTGAAATCCTACACCCGGATTTGGGGAAACATTCATAGATAGCAATACATTGTGGAACCTGTGCGGGGTATACCGACACGGTTGAAGCAATAGCTATATTAGTGCGGCATATTTGTAAGTACCGGTAACCATTGAGTTCAATCAAGGAGAGTACGGGGCCGCTGAGTGATGTCACTAAGCACTAATGACCTAGAACCTTACTTGACCATCTTGGCCTTTCATTAGGGGTAGTGATATGACCGGCTTTGGTGCAGTCCGAAGTTGGTAGATACTCGATACTACACTCATTGAGGGTTGTTTTCTTGGAATATTTTGGTCGCTAGTTAAGTGGCTAAACCAAAACAATGAACATGGAAAACAATCCAATGATATTGAGCTCCTTAGAACCCGGTTACTATTTATAGGACAGGTTTTTAAGCCAACTACACTCAAGAGAGTACTTACCTATGAAACCCCATGCAAGCCCGAAACTAGGGTTTTGTGTGAATTGCCTGTACATATGTTTATGCATACATCATGAACATCATAAAGCATCATATGCATACACTAACCATTTCAAGGGTTTGGATCTTCATCTTTGTTCTTGTTTTGTAGGTCATGGAAATTCTTCGCAGGAAAACTATCCAGGTCAACCTTGTGAGAATCCCTCCTCAACTCAAGGAGCTCACATCCAGAATTCCGGAAAGCTCTCCCTTCAGTGAAAGACATGGTAGACTGCTCAGCCTAGTCAACACCAACATTAAAGAGGACATGGTAAAGGTGTTGTTCTAGTTCTTTGACCCCCTTCACCACTGTTTCACTTTCCCCGACTACCAATTGGTGCCCACTTTGGAGGAATTTTCTCAACTCTTGAGAATTCCTATTCTTAATCAACTACCCTACAACGGTACGGAAAAAGAACCAAAGATCGAAGATGTTGCTCAAGCTCTGCACTTGCAACCATCTGACATCAAGGGGCATTGGGAAACTAGAAGCGGTGTCAAAGGCCTCTTGGCAAAATTCTTGTTTGAGAAGGCACAAGAGTGTTGGAATTCATTGGATCTACTAGCCTTTGAAGAGATTGTGGCACTCCTTATCTATGGGTTGGTCTTGTTCCCAAATCCTGACCAGCTTATAGATGTCAACGCCGTCAAGATCTTCTTATCCAGGAATCCAATACCAACATTGCTTGGGGACATTCTTCACTCATTTTACACACGAACAATGAGAAAGAGGTGTGTTCTCATGTGCTGTACTCCTCTCCTTGCAAGGTGGTTTATTTCGCACCTTCCATAATCTGTTTTGAAGAATGACCAAGGCTTAAGGTGGTCACAATGGTTGATGACCCTCACTCATTCTGATGTACATTGGTGTTCTCGGTCCAGAGAAAATGTTATCATCGTCGATCGTTGTGGGGAGTTCCCTAATGTTCCATTGCTTGGCATTAGAGGAGGCATTACCTACAACCCTTGTCTAGCTTTGAAACAATTTGGATACGCACGGAGGGATGGCCCTCACGACATGTTGATTCCTGACCTAGTTTTTGACTTCGACAACGATGCGCAAGGACTTCGCCAAAGATTCATTCGAGCTTGGAGGATGCCTAACAAGGTAGACATCAAGACACTGGGGCACAAGAACTCCATCCCTCTTGAGCCTTATCTCAAGTGGGTACGAACCCGAGCCCAGAGTCTAATGATGCCTTACCCTCATGTTCTCCCTGTGATTAAAGAGCCCTTTAAGGAAGGAGAGGTTCCCTACACCATCCTATATCCTGACATGCCAACATCATGGGAGGAGATGCAGAAGAGTTGGATCCAAGTCAAGGAGGAACGGAATACTTTCGAAGCCAGCTTCTACGCCAGTGAGAAGAAGGTTTTGGAGCTTACCCGCCGACTCCATGAGGAAGAGACCCTCAACACCTACATCGCACCAAAGAGGATGCGCAACGTCTTTTTACCTTGAGAAGTTTTTTGAAATATTTGGCCCATGGGGCATTTATGTACTGACAAAATTTCTTCTTATTAATATGACGCGTGTTCTTTTTGTTTGCAACAATTTTGAATTTTCTAAATCCTTGAATGCATTGCATAAATAAGCATATCATTCATCATATGCATAACAGGTACCCTTCTTCTACAGGTTGCTTAATCTTCTTCGCTGTTTATTTCAGCACTCAATCATCATGTCTTCCGAGCCTACTACCGAACAAGCTATCAAGGCTCTCCAGGCCCAGAACGCCCAGTTTCAGGAGCTGGTCATGAGCTTAGCCCAGGGTCAACAGGAGTTGAAGATTCTACTCTTGAAGAAGAAGAAGAAGAGGACTGCGCTGTTTAACACTGGACGGAGGTTTGGGAATACATTGCAGAATGAGGCTGATCAGGCTACTTCCTCTGCAGGGAAAGACAGTCCCCAAGGGGAAAGGGCTCCTAGTCCTTTGGTCTCTGACAACGAGACGGATTACAATGATGAACAGTACCCTCCTGCTGAAGACAGGTACAAGCAACTAGAGGACCGTTTAAGTGCCATGGAGATCCAACATGTGCCGGGGTTGGATTTTAGAGATCTAGGTTTATCTTCTGGGGTGGTGATCCCACACAAGTTCAAGGCACCCGCCTTTGCGAAGTACGAAGGGGCTTCCTTCCCTAAGCTGCATCTCAGATCATATGTAAGGAGGATCCAACCTTACACTGCAGACAAGAACCTATGGATCCATTTCTTTCAGGATAGCCTTTCAAGGGCTCAACTCGAATGGTTCTATCAGCTGGATGGAGCCAGTATTCGAAACTGAGAGGACTTGGCTACTGCATTTTATAAACAGTATCAGTACAATTCTGACCTCGCTCCCACGCGTACCCAACTTCAGGGTATGTCACTGGGGACGGGCGAAGGATTCAAGGAGTATGTGCAAAAGTGGAGAGACCTGGCTGGTAGGGTGCAACCACCTTTGACTGACCGTGAACTTGTTGACATGTTCCTGGGGACCCTGTCTGGTCCGTTCTTCAACCATCTGATTGGTAATTCTTCTGCTGGGTTTACAGACCTGATCTTAACCGGTGAGAGGATAGAAGCTGGTATCAAGTCGGGGAAGATACAGAAAGGTGCCTCCGCAAATACTGAAAAGAAGCCTTTCAAGAAGGAAGCCAGTGCTGTTTATGGTCCCAGAAGACAAATTAAACCGGAACGCCACCAAGCTGTCAATGCGTTGGTAATTTCAAAGCTTGCTGCTGCTCCTCAGCAATACAACCAACCAAGGGGTGAGAGACCCAAAAGGCAGTACACTCGACTCAACATGACCCTGTCTCAGATTTTGCCGCAACTATTGTCAACCAATCTGGTAACTATCAAAGAAGCTCCGAAGATAGTGAACACAGCTTCTCCAAAGTACAACCCCAACGCCCGTTGCGCTTATCACTCTGATGGCCCGGGGCATACTACAGACGATTGATGGCCTCTGAGGAATAAGGTTCAGGACCTTATTGATGCTAAAGAAATACAGTTTGAGGCGCCTGAAAGACCCAATGTTGTGACTGCTCCCATGCCCCAGCATGGAGTGAATGTTGTGGAAGAAGACCGGTATGTAGCCTCCATGGAAGAAATTATTACTCCGTTGTTGACCGTCGAGAGGAACCTGTTGCTAGTCGGTTTATTTCCGGGATGTGGTAAAGGTTGCCTTCTATGTGTTGTTTCACCTATTGGATGTCCTTTGCTGAAATCAGGTATCCAAAGCCTGATGGATAGCAAAGAGATCTTGTTCGAGAAGATTGTTGTTCCTGTTATCCCTGTTGAAGAAGTTTCTATTGTCACTATTTTCAATAAACCTCCTAAGGCTCCTTCAAAGAAGCCTGTCAAAATCATGTCCACTCAGAAGATTGCTCCTATCATCATCACTGTTCCGGGGCCTCTCCCCTATACATCCGACAAAGCTGTCCCATGGCACTATGAGGCAGATGTTTATGTTCTTGGGATAAAACAAGAGTTTGATACTAGTACCGGTGTCAGCAACATCACCGAGCCTGCCAAAGTCACTCGCAGTGGTAGGCTGTTCTCACCAGATATTGCACCGCCAGCTATTCAGAAACCTCTTATCATCACACCTGCAAGTGTGACTGCTTCTCTTCCTGATAAAGTTCCTGTTTCTACCCCTGCTGCCGAGTCATCTGACGCTCGGGGCAAAAGGATTGCTACTGATTTTCCTGCCCTAACGGAGGCGCCAAAGACAACCAATGTTGAAGCTTCCCAACAAGAGATGGAAGAGATTCTCAAAATCATTAAGAAGAGTGATTTCAATGTAGTTGAGCAGTTGGGGCGCACCCCATCAAAAATTTCTATGCTATCACTGTTGTTGTGTTCGGAGGCCCACGCCAAAGCTCTGATCTCCTTCCTGAGGATGGCCCATGTGCCACAAGAAACGTCTGTTGATCAATTTACCAATTGTGTGGCCAACTTGACTGCTGATAATGGGTTGGGCTTCTCTGACACTGATCTAACTGCCAAAGGAAAGAACCATAATGACGCCCTGCATGTCTCCATTGAATGCAGGGGCACTACTCTTGCCCATGTGTTAGTAGACACCGGTTCTTCATTGAACGTATTGCCCAAGAAGGCCCTAGACAGGTTGGATTGTGAGGGTTTAGAGCTCAAGCCTAGTAACATTGTTGTCCGGGCCTTTGACGGTTCGAAAAGGATGGTACATGGGGAAGTTGACATTCCAATCAGGGTTGGTTCTCAAGTTTTTGATTCTACTTCTTATGTGATGGATATCCGACCATCCTATTCTTGTTTGCTGGGTCGTCCATGGATCCACAAGGCTGGAGCTGTGACCTCCACACTACATTAGAAGCTTAAGTACCCGGTTAGAGGGAAAATTGTGACAGTTCAGGGGGAGGAGGAGTATATGGTCATCCACCTCAACTCGTTCCGGTACATAGAGATGGATGGGGAGTTCATTGAGACCCCCTTTCAACACTTTGAAGAGGTTCCCCAGACACTGGCATCAGCTGAAACTGTGATCGAAGACCCTCCTTTGAAGATGGCTTCCCTAGAGGACGCCCGGGCTGTTATTGAGAAGGGTGAGTGTGCAAACTGGGGCCGACTTCCTGACTTCACTCCAAAGACTGACAAGTTTGGTTTGGGCTTCACTGCGGAAGCTCAGAGGGCTGTTCGTAAGGCAAGGATTGGAAGACCTCTTGTGTTCATCACCAACCCGGGAGTAAATGCTATTGAAGACGACGTGGAGGAATCTGAATTCGACAGCTGGATCTACCCAACAACCGATGGTGGACCAAGCAACTGGACTGCCAAAGACTTCACACCTATTACTTTTGTCACTCAGTAATGAACTCTTTTGTTTTAAATTTGTAACAGACAATATTTTGACACTTTTATGGCTCGGTGTCTTACCCGAGGCACCGTGGCTTCATTTGTGAGGGCTTTTGTGTGTCATTTTCATATATCATTAATAAAAACATTGGACGTTTGTTGCATTTCAAAATCTTGCGCTCCTTTTCTTTATTATATATTGCAAAACAGCTATATTTACACACACTCACCTATACAGGTTCCAATCCACTCTGGATCTCACTGGTAACGACTCTGCTACTGCCAGTTATGACTTCGAAAAGCCGATCAACTTAGCCGAAGACGAAGGTGAAGATGATTGCGAAGTTCCTGGTGAACTTGCAAGACTGTTACTCCAGGAAGAGAGGGCCATTCAGCCACATGAAGAACCAGTGGAAACGGTAAATCTGGGTACTGAGACAGACAGAAAGGAAGTCAAGATTGGTGCCAATCTAGAGCTCAATATGAAGCAACGGTTGATTCAGATGCTGCATGACTATGTGGAAATATTTGTCTGGTCTTACGAAGACATGCCTGGGTTGGATACCGACATTGTGGTTCACCACCTGCCTACCAAGGAAGATTGCCCTCCGGTAAAACAGAAGGTCCGCCGTATGCGTCCAGAAATGTCCGAGAAAATCAAAGCTGAGGTTATGAAACAATTTGATGTCGGGTTTCTAGCAGTGACTTCTTACCTTCAGTGGGTTGCCAATGTGGTTCCAGTGCCGAAGAAAGACGGTACGGTCCGAATGTGTGTTGATTACAGGGATTTAAACAGGGCAAGCCCTAAGGATGATTTCCCTCTGCCTCATATCGACGTTCTGGTTGACAACACTGCTCAGCATAAAGTATTCTCCTTCATGGACGGCTTCTCCGGTTATAATCAGATCAAGATGGCTCCTGAAGACATGGAGAAGACCACTTTTGTTACTCAGTGGGGCACCTTTTGCTACAAGGTCATGCCTTTTGGGTTGAAAAATGCTGGGGCAACCTACCAACGTGCCATGGTTGCTTTATTTCATGATATGATCCATCACGAGATAGAAGTATACGTTGACGATATGATTGCAAGGTCCCAAACTGAAGAGGAACACCTTGACCATCTGCGGAAGCTGTTTGACCGTCTGAAGTTGTACAAGCTGAGGTTGAACCCGAACAAGTGCACCTTTGGGGTGAGATCCGGAAAATTGCTAGGCTTCATCGTAAGCGACAAGGGCATTCAAGTGGACCCTGCCAAAGTAAAAGCCATACAAGAGATACCAACTCCCAAGACAGAGAAAGAAGTCAGAGGCTTTCTAGGACGGTTGAACTACATTGCCCGTTTCATCTCGCATCTAACTGCTACCTGCGAACCAATCTTCAAGCTGCTGAAGAAAGATCAAGTAGTACGTTGGAACGATGAATGTCAGGCCGCTTTCGAAAGAATCAAAGAGTATCTCCAAGAACCACCCATTCTTATGCCGCCAGTCGAAGGGAGACCTCTAATCTTATACTTGACAGTATTGGACAACTCAATGGGGTGTGTGCTGGGGAAGCATGACGAGTCTGGCCGAAAAGAACACGCCATTTATTACCTTAGTAAAAAGTTTACCGACTGTGAGACCCGATACTCACTGCTCGAGAAAACTTGCTGCGCTTTGGTATGGGCTGCTCGCCGGCTGAGACAGTATATGTTGACTCACACTACTCTGTTGATTTCAAAAATGGATCCAATCAAGTACATATTCGAAAAGCCTGCTCTGTCTGGAAGAATAGCAAGATGGAAAATGATCTTGACAGAATATGACATCCAGTACACGACTCAAAAAGCAATCAAGGGAAGTGTATTGGCAGACCATTTGGCACATCAGGCAGTGGACGATTACCAGTCGATGAACTTTGAATTTCCAGATGAGGATATCATGGTAGTGACTGATTGTGAAGTACCTGGACCGGATGAAGGACCTGAGAAAGGATCCCGATGGTCTATGCACTTTGACGGAGCCTCGAACGCTTTGGGTAATGGTATCGGCGCTGTGATCATATCCCCTAAAGGCACTCATACTCCACTCACCGCCCGACTATGTTTCAACTGCACCAACAACATGGCAGAGTATAAGGCATGTATCATGGGTCTTCAAGCGTCCATTGACTTAAGAATCAAGTTTTTGAGTGTCTTCGGAGATTCCGCTCTCGTGATCAATCAGATCAAAGGCGGGTGGGATACGAAACACCCAAATCTTATTCCTTACAAGGAGTATGTGCTGACATTGCTTCCCCACTTCGAGGAGATAACTTTTGAACACTTCCCAAGAGAGGAGAATCAGTTAGCAGACGCGTTGGCTACGATGTCTTCTATGTTCAAAGTCAAATGGGACAACGAGGCGCCCCGGATCATTATCTGGAAATTGGATGAGCCTGCACATTGCTGCGGTCTCGAGACCGAAGAGGTAACAGAAAAACCTTGGTATCATGAAGTGAAGAGATACTTGGAAGCTCAAGAATACCCCGAAGGCGCATCGGTTAATGACAAGAAGTTCCTGAGAAGGTTTGCGGCAAAGTTCCTCCTCAGCAACGGCATTCTCTACAAACGAAACCATGATTCGACCTTACTGCGTTGTGTGGATAAGACTGAAGCAGAAAGGATCATGGCAGAGCTACATGAAGGTACCTTCGGAACACATTCCAATGGACATACCATGGCAAAGAAAATCCTTCGGGCAGGATATTTCTGGTCCACAATGGAAGCCGACTGTTATCAGCATTCTCGAACTTGTCATAAATGCCAGATCTATGCTGATAAGGTGCACATTCCTCCGGTTCCTCTGAACGTCTTGACAGCGCCCTGGCCCTTTGCAATGTGGGGAATTGATATGATCGGTGAGATCCGACCTACGGTATCCAACGGGCATCGCTTCGTCTTGGTAGCGATTGATTACTTCACAAAGTGGGTCGAGGCAGCTTCCTTTGCTACGGTAACCAAGAACGTCGTGGCACGATTCATTCGGCACAACGTGATCTGTCGATACGGTGTACCTGAGAGGATCATTACAGATAATGGTACCAATCTCAATAACAAAATGATCACTGAGCTCTGCGAGTAATTCAAGATACAACACCACAACTCTTCTCCCTACCGGCCGAAGATGAATGGGGCTGTAGAAGCAGCGAATAAGAACATCAAGAAAATTGTGCAGAAGATGACAGTGACCTACAAAGATTGGCACGAAATGTTACCGTTTTCTCTTCATGGGTACTGTACCTCAGCACGGACGTCAACAGGGGCAACTCCCTTTTCCTTGGTCTATGGCATGGATGCAGTCTTGCCTATTGAAGTCCAGATACCCTCTCTCCGGATAATGAAGGATGCAGACTTGAGCGAAGATGACTGGATCCAGACTCGGCTTGATCAATTAAACCTAATCGACGAAAAGAGACTCACTACTATTTGTCATGGTCAGACGTACCAAAAACGGATGATCAGGGCATTTAACAAGAAGGTCAGACGACAAGAGTATCAAGTCGGAGACCTGGTAATAAAGCGCATCATTCTTCCTCGAAGTGATCCCAGGGGCAAATGGACCCCTACGTACGAAGGGCAATTTGTGGTTAAACACATCTTCTCAGGAGGAGCTATGATTCTAACCACCATGGATGGTGACGACCTTCCTCACCCCACCAATGCAGACATAGTAAAAAGATACTACGCATGAACCAAAGACCCGCTAGGTTGACACACCTAGGCAAAAATAAGGGCTTCCCGGCGAACCAAAAGGCTTCAGGCAAAAATAAGGGACGAAATGAAAAAATCTGTACACCGGCAAGTCGAAAACCTGAAAAGGCGGCTTGGGCAAAAATGGGTATCCCGGTGGACTGAAAACCCGAAAGGGCGGTCCAGGCAAAAGTTAGGGATAAAGCATAACACTATGTCTCTTTGGATCACCTTGCATCCAGAATTCGGTATCAACTATCGGGCTCAGATGACTCCAATAATCAGCTTCATCTTCAACTAAGCAGCAGAGTGATGAGACGCTTGAAGACATAAAGGCGATAGCAGAGTTGGAACCCAGTGGGATTATTTTTCACATAGCTGTTTTGTTTCCTTTTCAAATTGTATAAACTCTATTTTGCTCGGCGGCGTCCTCTTACTAGGACGTCAGCCTCCTGTACATAAAATTCCTATTTACAGGCAAATTTCAGATCAATACAAGTTCAATTTTTCAGACAAATTACCCATCGTTTTTTCCCTTTTTCTGTTTTTGTTTTGCAGAGAACGTCCATTGTTCATTTTTTATATATGCATTTGACATTAATTGCTAATCATGAATATTTGAATGCGAAACAAAGGACTAATTACAGATGACATCAGAAACAGGGGCAATTTAGAATTGTCCAAGCGATCTAGTTGCTTTGTTCACAAAGGTACCAAAGTAGGTTTGGCTGAAGAATGTAACCAAGTTACCTCAACTCCCCACAGAGTAAGACCAGATTTCAGCATTACTCTCCCCAAGAAGAGTTGGTCCCCCATCAGCCCTAAAAAGGCACAGTATCTCCAGCAAGTCAGCGATACTCTCCCCAAGCCGAGTTAGTCTACTGTCAGCCTTAAGGAATTTGGGTATCCCCAGAAGATCTCAACTTTCCCCAGTGGAGTATAGACTTTCCTCAGCAAGCATCCCCGGAAGTCTTAACATAAGATTGTTCCCCGGCGAAATACCAGACACCCTAGTGGAGTCACTCCCCAGTACTGTCTGAAAAGTGTCCCCAGGAAAGAGGAATCATCCTCCCCATTAGATTCTGGAAGCTTGTCCCCAGTAGATTCTGGAAGCTTATCACCTGCAGAGTACGTACGCATCTCCCTGACTTTATTCAAAGGTTATTTCCCACTAGGGTATAACTGGGTTATCCTCAGCTAATTACCGCGGAAAGATCGTCCTCGGCGAAGTTCTTCCTATTCCCCAGCGGAGTTCATCAAGTTCCCCAACATAACTTATCAGTGGAATCCCCAGCGGAGCTCTCATCAAAACCTCAGCGAAGTATCTCTTCCCACAGAATAATTCCCTGCAGAGTAATCTCTCCAACAAGTTTATCCCCCGACGGAGTCATCTTCTCCTACCGGTTTATTCTTGCAACCGTCATCCCCAGCGGAAACGAAGAACTCCACTCTTCAACATCAGCCCAAGATTCAACAAGTTCCCGACACTCGTCAAGGATTTATTTTCCTAGAAAAAAATACATTCATAGACATTTCACATTTCATACATCCTGTTTACATACATGATAAAGTGCATACAACACTATCTCATTTTAAGCATCGTGACATCATGCATTTCATACATCATGACATTGCATACAACTAATGTTTTTCCTTTTCAGCAAAAAAAAAACAATCCAAAGATGATTACTATCAACTATCGCAATTCCAGATTCGATTCCTGTATCTAGCTAGGGCATATCTGTGAGTGATTGTTTGTAGATTCGACACCTGTACCCAGCCAGGGCATATCTGCATGAAGAGTTTCCAGATCCGATTCCTGTATCCAGCCAGGGTACATCTGTAGACGACCATTTCCAAATCCGATTCCTGTATCCAGCCAGGGCACATCTGTAGACGACCATTTCCAGATCCGATTCCTGTATCTAGCCAGGGCATATCTGTGAGTGATTAATTGTGGATTCGATACCTGTATCCAGCCAGGGCACATCTGCATGAAGAGTTTAGAGATTCGATACCTGTATCCAGCCAGGGCACATCTGTAGACGACCATTTCCAGATCCGATTCCTGTATCCAGCCAGGGCACATCTGTAGATGACAATTTCCAGATTCGACACCTGTATCTAGCCAGGGCATATCTGTGAGTGATTAATTGTGGATTCGATACCTGTATCCAGCCAGGGCACATCTGTATGAAGAGTTTAGAGATTCGATACCTGTATCCAGCCAGGGCACGTCTGTAAGCAACCTTCTGAAATTCCAGATTCGATTCCTATATCTAGCCAGGGCATATCTGTGAGTGATTGATTATAGATTCGATACCTGTATCCAGCCAGGGCACGTCTATAAGCAACCTGTTGAAGTTCCGGATTTGATTCCTGTATCTAGCCAGGGCATATCTGTGAGCGTTTGATTGTAGATTCAATACCTGTACCTAGCCAGGGCATATCTGCATGAAGAGTTTAAAGATCAACACCTGTAACAGGCCAGGAAACCATCTTCCTTTCTCAAAGTATGCAAGTTCTCGCTAAGGAATCTCTTATGCGATTGACACTCCCAAATGGCATCTATAAGCCCATTCCCGACAAGGTTCTGTCACACTTCCAGATGGAATCTATAAGCCCATCCTCCTATCACACCTCTAGATGGCATCTTTAAACCCATCTCCAAATGGCATCTCTAAGCCCATTCCCGCATCCGTTTGTTCTATGCGAGTGCAAATTTCTGGGCACTTTAGTGTTCAATCATCTTCCACCTTCGGATCACGAAAGGCATGCAAGCCAATCTACATCCTCAGGTCTAAGAAGATTGAACAGGGGCAACTGTTGTACCCCAAAATTTGCCCTCTCTTTCTTCAGGAATTCAGTTTGGATTTTCAGAGTCCCTCTGAAACAAATCCAAGTCCTGAATTGTCATTTTTGCCCAAGCAAACCATTTACAAGAGCAAGATGATCACACAAGCTCTAAAGACAACGCTTTTATTTTGAGAAAAATTAAATTCTAAGTACTTGGAATTTTTCTCTAAAAAATGAGTGTTTAAGAAGAAATCAGCGCTTCAGAACTTCTGGACCAAACTCCAGATAGAAACGGTCAGAAGTTGCAAGCTTGGCTCAGCGCAGTCAGAAGTTGGCTCTTCAGCAGCTACATCAGCTCAATAAGAAGTTGTAAACGTGGTTCAATACGTAAGTCTCAGACAGAACATGACTCTTTCAGCAGTTACGCAAGCTCAGCCAGAATTTGCTAAAGGAATGCAAAAGAAGCAAGGAAGTCTGAAGGCTCTTTCAGAACATGCTGAAATCAGAAGATGAAAGGGTCAGAAGAGTGGGTGTTACAATGATACAGAATCTCTAAGCCCAGGAGTTCCAGAAGCAAATCCAAGGAACGTGTCAGAAAATCAGGAGAATCCCCAGAACTTGCTAAGACAACAGGAGGCCAAGACCAGAGCATGGTTTACGTTGTTCTTAGTGAAACAAAACTGCTGGTTCAAAGTTTGGTTTCCATTACCAGAATATTGGTATTGATAAGTCTCATCACCATTTAATGCTCATTAATGCTCCCAACCACTCCTGAACATTCATCCAAGTAATCCCTTCACGTGTGGCTTGGAAAACGCCTTTATGCAGGTTCTGGCATGGGTCTACACGCCACCGTCCACCTAAGAGGTCACTTCTCTCCAATCCACGCCTGCTGTTCTAGCCTAGGCTGAAAGGCTATCTGTTATCACAACTTCCCAGGAATTTCTTTCAAAGAACAACCCAGCCTCTGTTGGCGCTTTAATGTTCAAGAAATCCACAAGAGTTTTGCCTATAAATAGAGATTCATTGTCCACTGAAAGGGCGCGTCCAAAGAAACAAAAAAATTGCTAGAAGAGAAACAAAAATCTTTAGCAAGAAAGTGCTGTGAAACTCTGCCAAAACCTCCAGTGTTTCATAACTTTGAAGTTCTTACCTTCAAACCTCATCAAATACCCAGTTTTCTTTATGAACTAAAGAACACCCTTTTCAACTTCTGACCCTATATACGCATACACCTTCACCTACCCTTTTCAAAAAGAACCTGTCCAGAATACCATCAGAGCCAAAAGCTAGCTCTCATCCACAACCTTTTCCAACAGCCAGGTAAGCACCTGCTGACCTTCATCACGCTGCTAAGCATCATCAGCTTTGCATGCTCAAATAAACATAATGTAAATATCATGTTGTTGCTGTTTGTGTTATGAGGATTTTCATACCTCAGAACGTTCTGAGCCAGTGTAGAACCTGCCTGTGACCTTGTTGGTTCTGCCCTCTGAAACACTTTGACATTTGCTGGAGCTGTTCCAAACATTTTTCTTGTTTTGTGGAATAATAACAAAATCGCAGATGTTCTGATTAGTACAGGGAGAAGCCAAGTGCTGACTTTGACGTTAGCACATCTGAAGCCTGTTTTGCTGTCAACAATATCAGAACTTCTGAGAGTTATTGTCTTTCCAGCAGGGTCAGAACTTCTGATCTCCCCACTAACAAACTTCTGTCTTGCAGCGCAGGGGGGTCAGAACTTCTGATTTCCCCACTAACAGGTTTCTGTTTTGCAGGTGCCAGAGTCAGAAGTTCTGACTCATAAAATTTAACCAAAAGGTTGATCATCTGGCAGCGGGTCCGAGTCAGAACTTCTGATGACCTCTCAGCAGCGCGCTGGCTCCCTCTCTCTTTCTCTATATCTTGTTTTTTTTGCTATTTTCTTTTTGTCTATTTTTCTCGTTGAACCCCCCATGTACAAATGTGTATCCCCACTCCCTAACTGTTGTAATAGCGTAGGATTTTATATTTCCGCTTCTTATTGCTAGTAATTAGGATGTGTATGGCAAGATAAAATCAATGAAATAGAAAATCCTAATTCAAAGATAAACTCTTGTATGCAATAAAACACACTTGCACACTAACACCCCTAGGGTTACATCCACCTGTTGCCTTTCAAAAAATGGGCCATGTTACGCATGCAAAGTATCTTGGTAAAACAAACAAAATCAAAAGATCATAGTCCCTCGATGACGCTTTCGAAAGTTGCCTTACAAAAATGATCTTAGTCCCTCAAAAGAAAAATTAAGATACTTTGCAACATTTCTATCATGGTCTATACGATGACCCGCGCCCGTCCCGTTTACATCCTAACACGAGGTTGTTCACCAAATGCAATGGTGAAACAACACTGTTAAAAGGGTTAAAAACACAAGAAAGATCTTTGAGTAAAATAGGGTAGACAACTCTTAGTTACTTGATCAAAAATCTTGCAAAACAATCCTTGCCATTTTTCAAACCACACATCACAACACACTTTCAAAACAACTTTCAAAGAACATTGAAAACTTTTCAAAAGATAAGTACACCTTTGTATACATTCAAACATGAATCATTACAAAGGTTTCCACAACAAATGGCCTCTTTTCAAAAACATTTTCAAACCCACACACACAAAGCACCATTTCAAACAATTGAAAATGCAAGGCAAGTGATCTAAGCAAGTAACTAAGAGCCCATGGATAACCATGGATAGAAAGGGTGTTAATACCTTCCCTTTCTATAATCTACTCCCCGAACCCAAGAAAACATCTCAAAGGTTTTTGCTGTGCTTTTTAACCTTTCCTTAGGATAAAATAAAAAGTCGGTGGCGACTCTTGCTCAACCGAAACATTTGCGAAAATAAACGCAAAACCTCAAGTCAGTTCTCCCACCGTATCACAGTCTCAAAAAATGTAATGAGCACAAATTTGAACGAATTTATTAATGATGAACTTTGTTGTAGAAATCAAATAACTCTTGAATCTTGTTTGAATTTTGAAATTCTTTCTTGAATAATTCGAATGCACATCTTAACTTTGTAACTTAAACCTCAAGAAATCATGAACAATGGTTGTAACTTGTTCTTCAAACAATCAATGCGCCTTATCTTTCAAAATCCAATCAAACTCTCCAACAAAATAAATGCTTGAGAATTTAATTCCACTTGGTTAATTTGAACCCAAAATAAATGGTCACTTAAACCTTGATCTTCATATCACACCTGAACCAAACTTGCAGAACTTTAACTTTGACACTCACATCGCGAGTAACTTACAACTTAAGCAACCCAAAACATGTCTTGATCATTATGAACCCTCATCCGCATTTCTTGTGCCCAAACTCCTCATTTTCCAACTTAAACTTCAAACTCTCGACTCAATGGCTTATAGACTTTAAGAAGAAAACTTGAAATGCGAGGAGATGAAATTCTTGACCTAATTCCCTGAGTTTTGAGCCATCTTTGAGGCAGGCGAAAGAAACATATTCCCAGAAACCAAAGACCCAAAACTCTAGCATCTTGACCAGCACACATAGGGAAATAAACCCTAATCCAGGCTCTGATAAATTTGAGCGAGAACCAACCTTGTAACGTGACGACAAAATTCATTCCGCAATCCATTAATCGAGAACCAGACGCGTTTCCCTTTTACCTGATAAGAAAACCTCAAAATAAGATTAGACATAAAGAGGGCGCAACCCTAATACCTCGAACCAAAGCGCCTGATCCCATGAGATGCGGGATATGCAAACGACTGAGTAATAAAATGATGCAAATAGAATGCAAAATCCAAATCCAGACAAAAATAAAGTGATAGGGAAAATTTGGGGTACGACAACCGCCAAAAGCAGGGGCATCTCGTACCCTACAGATTCTGACCAATGACGCAGACAATTACTTGGATCGGTAATACGAACATCACGACCCAGAGGATGCCAACCAAGTGCCCTTAAAGATGACTGGTACTCATGTTGTTAATAATCCATTTGGGATGAATCAGTACCAAGCCTTGGAAGAGAGGTTCAAGGCTAACAATAAATGCAGTCAAAGTAGCCATTGACTTTGGGTCAAGCAGGCAAGAAAAGGGCCCGATAAACTCACTGAAAGAATATTGGTTGGGATATGGACTCCCGCTAGGACACCATGAAGCTTCCGAAAGAGCTCAACAAAGACTAGGGAACCAGGGGATAGTCCAGTTCGGACAATACTTTAAAGAACAATATAAAGCTGCTTTGAAGGGCAAAGCACATTTTCCTCCGACCCAAGAGACTTTTGTCGATAATGGAGTAGTGCATGGCAGACATGTGGCGAAGATATCCAATAAGGCCAACACCAAAGGGGCAACTGAAGTCATCCAAGAATGCGCCCCAGGAGGAAAAACTCAAAAGATGGACGGCCGTGGAGATTCCTGAGATCTTTTTCTTTCTTAATTAATTTTTCTTGTTTTTGAAAAAACCTATGTAAAGCCCGAGACATATGGGTTGCTTTTAAGGGTTTCCCCGTTTTGTTTCAGACAATATTTGTGATTAATAAAAGTTATATTTTGTTTTCAATCAAGATCCATGTCTATCTCATGCATTTATATCTTAAATTTAAAAATGGCAATACTTTCTCTGCATATGAATTTTCAAATATTCAAATACTAAAGCTGCACCAAAACATGCTAAAGGTGCAAATTCATGCCCAAAACCACTGATAATGCTATTGCTATGATCCGATATAATTTTGATGTTCCTATCAACCAAGCTAAAGAGGAAGATGATAAATATCTTGAACTCTCTGAGAAAATGGAGAGGGAAATAAAAAAAGCCAACAATACGCAACCGTATCAAGAGGCTATCAAGACCATTAATCTGAGTACAGGGGATGACCTGGAAGAAACCAAGCTAAGGGGAAATGTTAGAGCAGAGTCACAAAGAAGCTGATCAAGTTATTGTGCATATCTATGAAAACAGGACAAAGTCAAATACAAACAATGCCGTAAAAATAAACAACTACAAAATACCAAGATCTGACGAAGAACCCAAGCCAGGGGCACGTTGGTATCCATGTTCGACGAAGCTTCAAATACATTGGGGCACGATATATGGGCAGTATTGACTCCCCCGAAGAATGCTCACAAGCCATATGCCAATTCAAGGGTGAACGGGATACTAAACATCCAAAACTGACTGCGGAATTCGCAAAGATCATTTTCAGTCACGTCCTACGAAAATGGAATCAAATAACAGACGCCTTGACAACTATATCGTTCGTGTTCAAAATAACTTGTTCAAACCACGAACTGCGCATCACAAACAGACGCTTCGAATAGCCCGCGCTTTTCCTTGCTACTAAAAAAAATGACAATATAACAAGCTTTGGTTTCACGATGTCCAGAACATGCCTCCAACATCAACAAGCAACTCTACAAAAATCATCCGCGAAATTCTTTCCAGGTAACGGTATACTGTACAAGACGAACCAAGACATGGTCTAGTACTCAAGAAGATTCTGCTACCTCGCCTCCACTCACGTGGTAAATGGACACCTAATTACGAAGGTCAATATGTAGTCAAAACAACATTATCCAATGGTGGTCTTATCTCCACAACAATGGATGGGGAAGAACTACCACACCGACAAATTCGGACGCAGTCAAAAACACTGTGTATAAGAAGCTCGCTAAGCTCGAACCTTAAACAGGTGACTTAGGTAAAAAGGAGCATCCCGGTGGATCGAAAACCCTAAAGGGCGATCCAGGCAAAAATTAGGGGCATATAACAAAAAATTATCCCGGTGGATTGAAAACTCGAAAGGGCAATCCAGGAAAAAATTAGGGATCATTAAAAAAAAAGGAACAAAAAGACTGCGATCTAAGAACTGCGACTACGAACCACAAAAGGAGAGACAAATTTGAATCATTCAACTCAGAAGCGAAGGAGATAAGATCATTAAAAGGATATTGGGGCACAACAACATCAATTATCATTTCTCATTCCCATTCATAGTTTTGAATTTTTTTTGTAATTACCTCTTCCTAGGAATTGCATCTTATATTCTCGCCTATTCATAGGCATATCAATAAAGCATTTGCTTTCTTTGTATCTTTCAAATTGCGTTTTTCTTTTTCTCAAACTTGTTTGCAAAATGCTACGATTATTGCTTGTGAATATTGTCTTGAAATCATTTCGGGGAATTAAAAAAATAAAAGCATTTGACAAAACATCAAAAACTATTTTGGTTAGAAAGGTATCAAAAGGAAATCCACGTCTACGTCCACGCACATGGCTACTCCTATGTCTTGAAAATATATACACATGTCTACGTCTGTATCTATGCATATCCACACTCGCGACGCAAAAGTCTACGCCCATACACATATAGAGTCTATGCATCCCTACACAAAGTCTACATCCGTGTCGGCCCCTATGCCCGCACTTACAACGCAAAGTCTACGTCTACACATGCGTCCACACACATGTCTATTCCTACGTCTATGATACAAATTCCATACATGTGTCCAGGTCTACGCCTATGTCTATGCTCACAATGCAAAAAAAGACTATGTCCACACCCGCGCCTATGCTTTCCCTCAGCAATACCAAGTCTATGCCTATGTCCCTACGTAAAGTTTGCGTCCATGTCAGCGCCTATGCCTATGCTTGCAACACAAAGTCTACGTCCGCACATGCGTCCATGCACAGGTGTACTCCTGCCAATTCTACACATGCCTATGCTTACGCCCGTGCCTACGACATGCGAGTCTACGTATGCTTACGCCTGCAACTACAACATATGGATTTACATACATCTACGTTTACGCTTGCGCCTATAACGTACGAATCTACATTCATCTAAGCTTACGTCTGCGCTTACAGAGACCACATGCATACGTCTACACCGGCATATAAATCTAAGCATAGACCATAATCTACGTCTACGTCTACGTCTACGCCTGCATACAAATCTATGCATAAGGCCATTATCTACATCTACGTCTACATTTATGCCTACATGCAAATTTGCGCATATGCCATTACCTACGTCTACGTCTACGCCCGCAATACAAAATCAATGTTCAACTTTGGCTGACTTTGTCCGCGGAATTCAAGTTCAATAATGCAACGACGATACAACATACAACGCCAGGAGTTGGTAACGCTGAGCCAATGGTTTAAAGGAGAGAATGCCGGAAATAGTCTTCATAACATTTCGAGCCATACACGCATTATACACACATTTTGCATATCTCAAGCATACACTATACATTTTTACATACATATTTAGAGCTTCATATCAATGTCGAACAGCATACATGTCACATACGTACAACACTCAATACACATACATACACATGTATCGCATAGCAAACAGACAAATAATCTCACCCTCAATTCAACTATCTAAGGGTCAACCAATGCAATGCTTCTCCTACGACTCAACCCGTCACTTAAATCTTCATGCCGTTACACATTTAGCCCATCACCTAAGTCTTCCTGCAGTGATGAGCTCCTTACAAACTCAGTATGTTGCCTCTAAGCCGCAACATATCTCCAAGCCAACACATTACTTCTAAGCCGCAATGTATTCATAGAACTCAGTATATTGCTTCTAAGCCGTAATATATCCTCTAAACTCCATACGTTGCCTCTAAGCCGCAACATCTTCTCAAAAAACTCATTACATTTACCCTAAGCCGCAATGAACTCTCAACACTCCATACGTTTCCTCTAAGCCGCAACATATTATCCAAACCCAATATGTTGCCTCTAAGCCGCAATGTATTTGAAAAACTCAACACGTTGCCTCTAAGCCGTAATGTATCTTTCTAGATCAACATATTGCCTCTAAGCCGTAATATATCATCCGACTCAAACACATTGCCTCTAAGCCGCAATGTATTTTCAAAACTCAACACATTGCCTCTAAGCTGCAATGTATTTGCAAAGCTCAACACATTGCCTCCAAGCCATAATGTATCTTTCCAGATCAGTATATTGCCGCTAAGCCGCAATATATCATCCGACTCAAACACATTGCCTCTAAGCCGCAATGTATTTTCAAAACTCAAACACATTGTGTGATGCGGTGGGAGAACTGACTTGAGGTTTTGCGTTTGTGTTCACAAATGTTGCGGTTAGCAAGAGTCGCCTCCGACTTTTATTTTATCCAAAAGGAAAGGTAAAAAAGCACAGGAAAGACCTTTGAGATGTTTTCTTGAGTTCGGGAGGTAGATTATGAAAAGGGAAGGTATTAGCACCCTTTTTATCCATGGTTTTCCATGGGCTCTTAGTTACTTGCTTAGAGCACTTGCTTTGCTTTTGAAATTGTTTGAAATGGTGCTTTGTGTGGTCTTTTGAAAGTATTTTGAAAAGAGGCCATCGTTTTGGAAATCTTTGTAATGATTCTTGTTCGTAAGAATGTATACAAAGATGTTTGTCTTTTTAAAAATGTTTCAATGTTTTGAAAGGTGTTTGAAAATGTTTTGAAATGTGTGTGTGTTCTTGAAAATAGAAAGGATTGTTTGAAAGAGAGCAAGTAACTAGGAACTATCTACCCTGCTCAAATGTCTTTCCTATGCATTTTTATTCCTTTGACATTGTTGATTTACCATTGATTTGGTAAACAAACCTATCTTTGGATGTTAAATGGTACAGGCGTGGGTCATCGTATGACCATGATAGCAATGTTGCCAAGTATCTTAGCATGTTTGAGGGACCAAGATCATTATGTTTTAGGCAACCTTTTGATAGCGTCATCGAGAGACTATGATCTTTTGTTTTGTTTTGTTTTGCCAAGATACTTTGCATGCATACTGTTGTACCCCAAAATTTGCCCTCTCATATTCCTCAAGACATTGCAAGAAAAAGCTCCAAGTTGCCCAAGTTTACTCAAGAGTTGGTCAGACAAGCTATCTCCTAAGGCAGTCAACCCCAAATTAGGGTTTTGTGTTGCATCAAGATCCTTGAGTCAAAATGACCTCAAATTCTCCCTAATGTCCTAATATGCTCTCAAGATCATCCATGTCAAATTTCAAGCCTTGCAGAGGAAGTTTGCTCAGTCAATTGCTCAAAGGATCCAAAAAGCGACTGTGCTAGGGCAAAAGTCAACTGTGACCTACAAACAGTCAAACTTCAAGATTTTTTGTCAACATTCTCATTTTGAAGTATATTTCATCATTTGATCAAGGGTTGATCATGATTCATCAAGGATTGCTCAAAATTCATCAAGATTCAAAAGTTGCTAAATTAGGGTTTTGTAGGAAAAGTCAACTCAACTTTGACCAAGCATAACTTTCTCATACTTTATGAGAAATGACCCATCCAAAGCTCATTTTTAAGAGGATTCAATTTCCTACAATCCATATTCATATCCCAAGTTCAAAAAATGCACTCACAAGAAGTTATGAATTTGGACATTATAGGTCATTTTTGAAAGTCAACAAAAACACCTTTTTTGTCAAAGATTATAACTTGAGCATGGAATGTCAAAATGATATGAGACCAAAAGGGATGGTTAGAGGACATCTCAAGATTTCTAAAAAGTCCAAGAACACTTCCAAAAGTTCAAAATTGAAGAATGTATGCATTGTTAAAATTGGACTTTTTTGCAAAATTGCCAAAAGTCAACTATCCCCAAAACTTCAAATTTTGTCAAATGGATCCATTCTTTTCCACTTGATTTGAGTTTGCATAGTTTCCCACGTGTCCTAGCTTCATCCATGAGCCCATATTTCATTTTTATTATTTAATTTGATTTTTAATTGAATTTATTTATTTTAAATCAAATAAAATCATAAAAAATCCAAAGCATTGATAATTCATGATCTTTTGGCAATTTCAGGCTTTGATTACAATCATTATCATCATCAAATTCGAATCAAGCCAAATCATGGGCAAAAAGATTGAATTGAATCAAATTCGGAAAGGTTTAATAGTGGAGATCAAATCACATTCATGTGCATTGATATGAAGGGATTCAGTCCATGATTCTTACCCTAATACAAAGCATATTACATAAGCAAGCAAAGGCATACGAAATCAGGGTTGGAAGCTGTAGAGAGAAGCAGAACAAAAGTGCAAAAATTCATAAAAAAGTGTGAGGTCAAAGTCCAAGCTAGAGGCTGTTTCTAGACACGAGGGTGGTCTCAATCGCTTCCTGACCGTTCATACAAGCTACCTGGATCCAAATCAAGCTTTTTCAGACGTCCAAACACACTGTAAGTCGCGCGATAACCACCCTTGTTCTTGATTTTGTAATTCTGAATTTAAGCATCTTTTTCATGAACTAATACCATATTTTGAATCTATAAAACATTTGGAAGCGATTGGTTTCATTCAATTGCGTTTATCTGGCCAGAATGGAGAACCACCATAGCTAGGGTTCTTTGTTTTGTTTTTAAGGTTTCTTGTTTCAAGCACAATTGAGACATAAGAAGAACATGGTCTTGATCAGGAGGCCATGACGAGTCAAACCATGTTCTTGGAAGGGATTTATATGGCCTGGAGAGAATTTTGGGATAGGCCTGCGTTTTTATCTGCGGATTCAAATCCGTAGGTATTCTTTTACAAGGTTGAAGACAGGGATGACTTCGTGTCACCCGTCCATTGGTGGATTCAAACCAAGCGCGCCTTTTTTTGTTTTGCTGGCATGTGATTTGTTTTATTATATTATGTATTCTTTGCATTTTATTAACAAATGAATCAGCGTGACATGGTGGCAAGCTTGTTGGTACAATCTCCTTCAGGACCTGGGTTCGAATCCCAGGTCCCCCACTTTCTCAGTATTTTTGTTCTTCAGGTGATTCAATGCATGCTCTATCGTACAACCTACCATGCGCCACCATTCATCCAATTGCCAGATGGCCAAAGGCCAAATCTGAGGGTCCATGATTGAAGATCCACCATAGTCCAGGTCAATGCATGCATACTGGATTCCAGAAAGTCAAAAAGGCCAACACATATTGGGCCACGAAATTGCTATCAGCACCACAAATTCAGGCCCAATACCTCTCCCTTCTATTTATTTATTTTGTTTTATTATTTGTTTTATTATTTTTGTTTAATTACTAACCAATCAAAATTTTGTTTTATTAAAATAAAATCACAAAAAAATAAATAAATTTTTTTATTTCAATCAAATTTTAATCTTTTTCTTAATAAATTTATGAATTAATTAGGTTTTAATTAGAAAACTTTAATTCCTTTTGTAAAATAAATAAAATTAATTAGACTTAATTAGTTTTTAACCCTTAGTTTAATTATTATTATTTCTTTCCTAAATAATCAAAAACTCAAAAAATAATTTATTTTTTCATTTAGTTAATTTATTTAATTTAATTTAGTAATTAATTTAGGTTTAATTTCTTTCTTAAAATAAAAACAACAAAAACCTAAAAAAGATTTCCTCTTTAACCAAAAGGGTCAAAACCCTAGTCATGCGTCCGATTTAATTTTTGCGCCGCGATTTACTTATTTTTATCCAATAATGTACCTGCTTCCGGATTGTAATAGTAAATAGGACTTTTAATTATTTTTATTGCTTTATTTTATTTTCCAAAGGGGTTTGTCTTTGGCGATGTAAATACCCGACGCCTTGTAATTTAAATTCCGCATTTTATTTCCGCAAATTATAACTGTTAGATGTTTGATAATAGGGTTGCATGACAAGACTGAATGTTAATCTTAAAATCAAATTAGATCACCCTTAGCATGTACAAAGACAAAAATAACTGAAAACGACACACTCGCACATGCGCACTCTTAGGGTACACCCCAATTGGTTGCCTTCGTGCACGGTCATTGAGTATATCTTGAACCCGAGAAATATCTCGAAAAAGGAATTTTTGTGCTTTTTTCCTTTCCTTGTTGGATAAAATAAAAATCGGTGGCGAATCTTGCTTACCGCGACATTTTGCAAAAACAAAACGCAAAATGCAAACCAGCATTTCAAAAAACAGTCAGTTCTTCCCACCGTATCACAGAACTGGCGACTCTGCTGGGGAGTAATAAGTGGGGTGTACCTTAGGAATAGTTCATATTGTTTTCAATTGCTTGACTTGTATGCTTTATATTTGTGGGCTTGTATCGGAGTTACTATAGATCCTAACTCGGATCTGGGGGATACCCTTTAGGTAAGTAGCAATAAACTGTGAGGGAACTGTACGACGTAGACCGATACAGTTGAAGCAGTAGCTACGTTGGTGTGGCACTTTAGTATGTACCAATATCCCTTGTGGCGCAACAAGGAGAATATGGGTCTACTAAGGGGTCATTAAGCACCAACTGACCTTAGAACCTTTAAATTGACCAACTCGGCCATAGAACAGTAGCAGTATGCTACACTTATTGAGACCAAACTCTCGCGATAATTCCGGCCGCAAGAAAAGGTTGCTAAACTGGAATTATGACCGATCGAGGGTGGTCAGTGATATTGAGATCCTCTAGAACCCGGTTACTATTTTTAGGACAGGTTTGAACCAACTGAACTGAAAGAGGGTAGTACCTAAGCTCCTTGCCAGCCTGAAATCTAAGGGCTATCTGTGTGACTTGCTTGCCCTTACCATGTTTGCTATTTGTGGATACTTGTGGTGTGTTTTCTATCATGACATCATGACATTTCATGCATTTTGCATTAAAACTAACCTATTTCAAAGACAGGAGGGATTCATCTTTGTTCTGTTTTGTAGGTCATGGGACCCATGCGTAGAAACACTATTCGGATCAACTTTGTCCAGATTCCCACTCAGCTTAAGGAATTGGTTGCAAAGGTTTCAGATATTACCTCCTTTATCAGAGGACATGGGCACCTTCTTGGTTTGGTCACCTCCAAGATGGATGAACAAATGATGAGTGTCTTAGTCCAGTTCTTTGATCCACTGTACCATTGTTTTACTTTTCCGGACTACTAGTTGGTCCCCACCTTGGAAGAGTTCTCTGATCTACTTGGTATCTCTATTCTGGAGCAGACCCCGTTCACAGGTTGGGAGAAAATCCTTAGGCCAAAAGAGATTGCTTCAGCCCTCCACCTGACAAAGGCTGAGGTAATGTCTAACTGGGAGACTCGAAGTGGGACAAAAGGCTTTTTGGCTAAATTCTTGGTTGATCAGGCTAATCAGTTTTGGGACAGTTTAGACTTTCAGGCATTTGAAGACATTCTGGCTCTTCTCATATATGGTTTGGTGTTGTTTCCAAACTCAGATGCTTTCATCGACGTGAATGCAGTGAAGATTTTCATGTCCGGTAATCCTGTGCCCACTCTCTTGGGTGACATTTTGCACTCTCTTTATGCTCGTACTGCTCGGAAACGAGGAACCCTTATGTGATGTGCGCCATTGCTGGCGAGGTGGTTTATTTCTCACCTCCCCAAATCAGTTTTGAAGAACAAGGAAGGCATGGGCTAGGCCTATAGGATTATGTCTCTCTCTCATAATGACATCATTTGGACTATCAAGGGTATGGAAGACGTGGCTATTATTGATCGATGTGGGGAATACCCCAATGTTCCACTGATAGGAACCAATGGAGGAATCACTTATAACCCGTGCTTGGCCTTACGTCAATTTGGGCGAGCTAGGAGGGAAGGACCTCATGAGTTGCTGATGCCGAGTATTGTCTTTGATTTCCAAGGGGATAGTGACGAGCAACGCTGAAGATTCATAAAAGCTTGGGATAGGGTACACAGGTCTGATCCGCACGAGCTAGGTGCGAAGACTTCTCTTTCGATGGAGCCATATCTTTGATGGGTTCAAATCCGTGCCCAAAAGCTGGGAGTTCTGTATGAAGCCGTCTTGCCTATAATTGTTGAGGTTGCTGATGAAGAAGGGGTTCTCCCTACCATCCTCCATCCATACATGCCTACTGACATTGGGGCATTAAAGAGATCATGGATGCAGCTAAGAGAAGAGCGGGATACTTACAGAGAAAAGTATCACGAGCAAGAGCAGAAGATCCAAAAGTTGACAAGGCAATTGGAGAACGAGCGGATCCTCAATGACTATGTCCGCACCAACAAGAAACGACCATGGGAGCACTGATTGTCTTTTGATTATTTCTAGTTTTGATTTACTTTTCAGATTTTCATTCTTCTAACGCCTTAAAGGCATCTGTTGAACAATTGAATTCAAAGTTTATCTAATAAAAGTGTGTTGTACCCCAAAATTTGCCCTCCCATATTCTTCAAAGTTTTGACAAGCATCATCTCAATTTGCTCAAGTCTACTCAAGGGTTGCACAGTTCAAACACCCTCCTAAGCCAGTCAAATTAGGGTTTTGGTTCTTGCAAGGAAGTTGAGGTTTTCAAGGGCTCAATCAAGTCACATATGCCTATACACATTGTCAAGCATCTACATGCCAAGTTTCAAGGCTCACAAGGTCAAGTTGCACAGTCAAAAACCCTAATTGCTTCACAATCAACTGTAGGGGTAAAATGGTCATTTGGCAGTCAAAAGTCAAATTTTTTTGTCAAAATCTTATTTTGAAGCCACAATCATCATTTGATCAAGTCTTGATCATGATTCTACAAGAATGGCTCAAAAATCATCAAGATGCAAAAGTTTCCATTTTTGGACAGCTGAAAAGTCAACTGTAACTTGACCAAAGCCTAACTTTTTCATGGTTCATCAGAAAAATCCCATCCAATGATCATTTTGAAGGGGAGGACATTTCCTACAATTCATATTCACATTCCAAGTCCAAGAAATGCTCTCACAAAAAGTTATCAATTTCAACATTATAGGTCATTTTCAAAAGTCAACAAAAAGGAATTTTAAGTCAAAGACCATAACTTGAGATTGGTAAATCAAAATGACATGGGACCAAAGTAATTGGTTAGAGGACTTCAAGACCTTTCCAAAATGTCCAAGAACATGTTCAGATGATCAAAATTGAGCAAGATATGCATTGGAGAAGTTGGGAAATTTTTGTGAAATGGAAAAAGTCAACTATCCTTGAAACTTCAATTTTTGACAAAAGGGCCCACTTTTTCCACTTGATTCAGCTTTGCCATGCCACCCACGTGTCCCATGATCAATTTCAAGACCAAATAATTATTTTTCTATTTTTATGGATTTAATTCATTTTAATCCATAATAATTCAAGTAAATCTAAAAAAATTAATAAAATGGTATCTTATGGTTTGAATAGCCTTCATGAAGCATTTGCAACCTACCAATTTCGTGCTAAGCTCATTTAGGCATGAAAATTCAAATTTTGAACAAGCTTTGAAAGGCCTTTAATGGTGGTTAAGACAAAATCCAAAGCTTAATTGCAATGGTTAAAGGCTCCTAAATGTGACTTATTCTCACTCATTACTATATATACAAGCCTTGTAAGCCTCATTCACAACCTAGAACTTTACACAAAACGGCCAGAGCAAAATCCAAAAAGTGTCAAAAAAAAGGTGTGAGATCAAAAGGAGTGTTGCAAGTATTTTCAGGCCAAAAGGAGAACGTGACTCTCTTCTTTGCCATACTCTGAAGCTAAAGCAACCCTTGCCACGTCCTTAGGTCCATCATACCGCGCTGTAAGTTTTCCCAGGTCCCCTCAAAATCCCATATTATTTTTTCTTACGTACTTGTGTGCAGGCTTCAAAGAAGGCTTATCATGCGCCTCACAAATCCAAAGCGCCAGGTGGCTACAGGCATGCATCCAAAGGCCAGGAAGTGATCCTCACCATGCACTCAGTCAACCAACAAACACTTGATCCAAGGAGTCAACGTGGCTGGATGAGTAATGGGCCTCAAATTCCAATTTTCACCTCCATATTGGGCTCAGACCCCCTCCCTTGGTTTATTCTTTTTCTTTTCCTTTTTTATATTTTCTAATTTAGTTATTAACTTTTTTTTTAATTATTATTATTACCATAAAAATTAATTATTTAACCCTTTCACAATAAAAAATAAAAAAAAAGAACTAATATTATTATTATTATTATTAATTTCATTTTATTTTTGTAAATAAATACTAATAAATTGAATTAGTTTTAATTAGGCAACTTTAACCTCTTTTTAATAACTAAAATAAATTTAGAATTAGGTTTTTATTAACTTTCATTTTTAATTCCTTTATTTTATTTTCATTAAAAAATATAAAAAAACTTTTTTTCTTTTAATAAATTAAATAATTAATTTTAATCAAAAAAGGACAAAAAAAAATTAATTTCTTTTCTTAAAAGGGTCAACACCCTAAAGACTTCCCGATTTAATTCTTTCGCGCGCATTTATTTTTATTTTTATTATTTATGTAACTGTCTCCAGATATGTAATAGTTAAATAGGTTTTTACTGCTTTATTTAAATTCTCGCACTTTATTTTACAAAACGGGTTTTTGTTTTTGGCGATGTATAGACCCGCGCCTTGTAATAGCTAGATTTACATTTCCGCAATTTACTTTCCGCACTCCTAACTGCTAATATGCCTGCAAGAATGTATGTAAATAAAACTAATTCGTAGCTCACAAATACCATGTACAAGATAACATTAACTGAAAAACAACACACAAAACACATGCCACTCTTAGGGTACGCCTCACTGGTTGCCTCGAACGTGGTCATCAAGTATAGGGTGTCTTAGAGGTCGCCCTTCTGTCCAAAAGATCCAGTTGCCTCGAAACGGTTTCCTCGGATAAAAGGATCTAGGACATTAGGGTTACTTCTAAGATGTCCTACCATTGCTTAGGTGACCACACATGTCCCTAATAATCGAATTGACCCGAACACCTCCAACGATTGTGCTACCTACCTCTCAATGGTGGGATAGCACTATCTAAAGGACTCTTACACAGCTTAATTCCTTAGAGTAGGTAGGTTTCTCTTAAGTACTTGCTCTTTTCAAAACAAACAAAAACAACTTTTCGCACCTACACTTTCTAAAAAATTTTCAAACAAACCACTTCATACACTCTTGAGGACTGATACAAGAGTTACTTAGAAGTTTTCCAAACGAACTTTTTCAAAACCCACACACACTTGAAAAGCAAACAAATTTTGAAAACATAAGAGCAAGTACCTAAGAGCCCGTGGATAACCACGGATAGAAAGGGTGCTAACACCTTCCCTTTCTATAAATCTACCTCCCGAACCGAGAAACATTCTCAAAGAAGGAATTTTGCTGTGCTTTTGTCCTTTCCATATTGGAGAACATAAAAGACGGTGGCGACTCTTGCTTACCGCGACATTTCACGAAACCAGCTAAAAAACAGTCAGTTCTATTCCCACCGATCACAGAACTGGCGACTCTGCTGGGGACACTAAGAGTGAGGTGTACCTTAGGATTAGATCATACTTATGTTTTCAATTGCTTTGCTTTGATTGCTTTATATTTATGGGATTTGCATCGGAGTTTCATAGATCCTTACTCAGATCTGGGGATACCCTTTTAGGTAGCATAAGCTGTGAGGGACCTGTCCGGTATAGACCGACACGGGTGAAGCAGTGGCTACGTTGGTGTGGCACCTTGGTCTGTACCGATATCCCTTGTGTTGCAACGAGGAGAATATGGGTCTTCTGAGGAGTCATTAAGCACCAACCGACCTTAGAACCCTAATTTGACCCAACTTGGCCATAGAACAGTAGCAGTATGCTACACCCATTGAGGCTAAACTCTCGCGATGGTTCTGGCTGCAAGAAAAGATTGCGACGCTGGAGTTATGACCGATTAAGGGTAGTCAGTCATATTGGGATCCTCTAGAACCCGGTTACTTTTGATAGGATAGGTCTTAACCAACGAAACTGAAAGAGGGTAGTACCCGAACTTCATGCTGGCCTAAACTCTAAGGGTTCTCTGTGTGACTTGTGTGCCTTCAAACTTGACTACTTGCATGCTTGTTATCTGACACATAAGTTTCTTGCAGGTCTTGTTTACAGTCCTTAATCTGGACTCATAACAGGGTTTACCTACATTACTCCATGCATAGCATAACATCATGCCATCATACCATTGCATACATCCTACATAAGGACTAATCCATTTCAAGGATCTCAAGGGTTTGTGATGCAGGTCATGATGAATCAAATGTCCAACAAGGGGCAAAGGGGATTTATTTTCCTCTGGCCAATGTTAATGACTTGAGTCAGGGGCTATGACCCACTCGATATGGTGAGCCTTGACTCTTGAAGAAGGAATCTCAACAAAATGAAGTTCCTTCAATCAAGCTACAAAATTCAAGTTCTAACAACCTTTCTTGTTTATCCCGCGAGATCCTTGAAAACATTGCATGCATATCATACTTATCATTGCATTATAGGTACTCTGTTCTACAGGTTGCTTAATCTTCTTCGCTGTTTATTTCAGCCATCATCATGAATCCTGAATCATCCAATGAACAAGCTATCAAGGCCCTCCAGGCCCAGAACGCCCAGTTCCAGGAGCTGGTCATGAGCTTAGCCCAAGGACAATAGGAGTTGAAGGCTTTACTCCTGAAGAAGAAGAAGAAGAGGACTGCGCTGTTCAACACTGGACGCAGACTCGGGAATACACTGCAGAATGAAGCTGAGAGGACTACTCCATCTGTTGGGGAAGGCAGTCACCAAGAGGGAAGGGTTCCTAGTCCCATAGTCTCTGACACCGAAACAGATTTCAACGATGAACAGTACCCTCCTGCTGAGGACAGGTACAAACAGCTAGAGGACCGTCTGAATGCTATGGAGATTCAGCGTGTACCTGGGTTGGATTTTGGAGATCTAGGCTTATCTTCTGGGGTGGTGATCCCTCACAAGTTCAAGGCACCTGCCTTTGCAAAGTACGACGGGGCTTCCTGTCCTAAGTTGCACCTCCGTTCATACGCAAGGAAGATCCAGCCTTACACTGCAGACAAGAACTTATGGATCCATTTCTTCCAAGAGAGTCTTTCAGGGACTCATCTCGAATGGTTCTATCAGCTGGATGGAACCAACATTCGTAACTGGGAGGACTTGGCTACTGCTTTTTATAAGCAGTATCGGTATAATGCCGACCTCGCTCCTACACGTACCCAACTCCAGGGTATGTCACTGGGGACGGGTGAAGGTTTTAAGGAGTACGTGCAAAGGTGGAGAGACCTGGCTGGCAGGGTGCAGCCACCTTTGACTGACCGTGAGCTCGTTGACATGTTCTTGGGGACCCTGTCTGGTCCTTTCTTCAACCATCTGATTGGGAATTCTTCTGCTGGGTTTACAAATTTGATCTTGACCCGGGAGAGGATTGAAGTTGGTATCAAGGCTGGAAAGATTCAAGAAGCTGCACCTGCTGATGCTCATAAAAATCCTTACAATGGGAAGAAGGAGTCCAATGTTGTGCATAGTAAAAAGGGTCGCCATGATCAACATGCAGGGGCAACCCAGATCTTTAATCCTAGGCCTGCTCAACGAGGACAGGGGCAGCAACGTAAGAAGGTCGCACCCAAGAGACAGTTCACTAAGATCAACATGTCACTGGATCAAGCGCTACAGCAAATGTTGAAGGCAAGGCTGATTACCTTAAGGGCTCCTCTCCGGAATCCAAACACTTCTGCTCCTAACTATCATCCCAACGATAGGTGCGCATACCATTCTGATAGCCCGGGGCATACTATAGACAACTGTTGGGCTCTAAAGAACAAGGTCCAAGACATGATTGACGCTGGAGAGATTCAGTTTGAAGCACCAGAGACTCCAAACATAATCAATGCTCCTTTGCCCAATCATTGAAGGCTTTTGTTTATTTGAATTTCCGAGTTGTATTTTTCTTTGCTTATACAAACAATTAATGTCATAGCAAACTCTTTTATTTCATTAATGCACTGCATATGTCTGTTTTTGAATTAATCCAATTATTTTCACTATATTCAAATTGCTTTCATATTTTTTGTGATGATCAACTCTCAATTAATAATTCTAAGCCTCTTGAGGGAGGATGGCGAAAACGATACCACAATTTACAGTATGCTTTTGAACAAACCCCGCTGATGAGGTACAGGCATTGTTTCAATTCCTAAACACTGGAGTTATAAGGATGATAATCCCTCGTCAACCCCTTTGAGCCAAAGAAGTAGGATTTTTCTTTTTGAAAATTAAAACCCTTAATCATAACCTGGGGCAGGGTAGTTCTCTCAGCTGATCCAAGTGCACAACGAATGGCACCAAAGGAATCCTTACAAAACAAAAGACAGTGATGGCTCCGAATAATCATAAAGACAAGCAGTCATTATCTCCCAAAAATAAAAGCCCATTAAGTCAAAACCTATGAAGGAGACTTACTAAACTGGGGCATCCCGTTGACTGTGATCATGAAAGAAACAGTTCAGGCAGAAAACAGGGATAACGAAATCAAAAAAGAAAGAGGTCCTACAAACCCTCAACCAAAAAAAGGAATGACTGCCTATTCCAAATAAATTGTCAACATCCGAACCATCACCGGTATATCAGGACAAAGACTCGAACAAGGTCTAACACACGATAAACTGAGTCTAGGTTTGAAGAACATCACGAAGAGCGGGTGGGTACAAGTAAATTTGAGCCTTTATTCTTTGTTTCTTAAACCGTGAACCAAGCCACGTTATAACCCTTAAAAGTCCTAGCTGAAGCATGGGTTAGTTCGAAAGCATACTGTTACAAAGGTATCCTGACTCCTTAAGGCTCGCTGTGAAATCCTGAGTTGGCATCACATTTTTACAAAATTTGCTCGTTTTACTGAAAAAATACATTTTCAAAAAACTTCAAGACAGACATAAGCTTTGCATTTTTTAATATAACATTGCTTGCATATGACTATTTGTTTGAACAACATAAAAGTTCACACGACGAATGTCTAATGAACAAAAGCACCTCCAATCAAGGGGCATGGCATGATCATTGTCCAACATCTAGGGCAGTTAGGTCAAGATTCGAAGAATCTCTCAAAGGGCCAACCAGCTTGGGGCAAATCTCCATCTGGATCACTTGGGGCATTGGACGATCAAACGAATATCTTCTGGTGGCATGGTAACACTGCACTACTGACAGTGACAACTCCATGCATCCTGAGAGCACGGACATAGTCGAAAAAATACTACGCATAATCAAAGACCCGCTAGGTTGACACACCTAGGCAAAAATAAGGGCTTCCCGGCGAACCAAAAGGGTTCGGGCAAAATAAGGGATGAAAATGAAAAATTTGTACACCCGACAAGTCGAAAACCTGAAAAGGCGGCTTGGGCAAAAATAGGTATCACGGTGGACTGAAAACCTGAAAGGGCGGTCCAGGAAAAAATTAGGGATCAAAGCGTACGACTATGTCTTGTCATCTCGTCACTTGCCTACCAGAAGAAGATTTTTGAAATCGGCAGTCATCAAGCACCTCATAGGCCTTCTTCTCCCGCAGAAACTGGGGAAATAAGGATCGTCTAACTGTACAAACTGCCCTGTCCTCCAGGCACAAGATACCTTCACTCCCCGAGAGTAAGGCAAATCAACAACACTCTCCTCAAGCAGAGTTGGTCTCCCGTCAGCCCTAACAAGGCACTGTGTCTCTAGCAAGTCAGCAACACTCTCCCCAAGCAGAGTTAGTCTACTGTCAGCCTTAAGGAAGTTGGGCATCCCCAGAAGATCTCGATATTCCCTAGCGGAGTATGCAGATATTCCTTAACAAGCATCCCCGGCAGTCTTAATATAAGATTGTTCCCCGGCGAAATACCAGACACCCCAGTGGAGCCATTCCCCAGTGCAGTCCAAAGTCTCCCCAGGAGAGTTGAATCAATCTCCCCAGTAGGAAGCTTATCCCCAGTAGATGCTGGAAGCTTATCACCTACAGAGCACGAACGCACCTCCCCGGTTTTATTCAAAGGTTATTCCTCACCAGAGCTTATAACTGGGTTATCCTCAGCTAATTGCCACAGAAAGATCGTCCTCGGCGAAGCTCTTCCTACCCCCCAACGGAGTTCACCAACTCCCCAACATAACTTATCAACGGGATCCCCAGCGGAGTTATCATCAAAACCTCAGCAAAGTATCTTGTCCCACAGAGTAATTCCCCGCAGAGTAATCTCTCCAACAAGTTTATTACCCCAACAGAGTCATCTTCTCCTACCGGTATTCTTGCAATCATCCGCCCCAGCGGAAACGAAGAATTCTACTCTTCAACGTCAGCCCAGGATTCAAACTCTCGACATATGTCAAGGATTTATTTTCCTAGATGAGAATACATTCATAAACATCGCATCGTCATGATACATGCATATACACATCATACAATCTCATTTTATGTTGAGAACATCATCGCTTGATCCATGTCATGCATTGCATGTGACTGACCTTACCTTTCAGGAAGGATACAGTTAAATGATCAGCTATGTCAAAGAAGACAGATACAGTCGAAAGAGACCAATCCAGTCAAAGAAGACAGATTCAGTTAAAAAAAGACAAGTCCAGCTAAATCCCAAAGGTTTTTCTGATGCTCATCCAGTCAAAGAAGACAACTCGTCATTAAAGACACCCGTTGTTATAGACATCTGTCATTATAGACACCCGTCATTGAAGACAACCCGTTATTGAAGACACCCGTCATTGAAGACAGCTCGTCATTGAAGACAACCCGTCGTTATAGACATCTGACATTATAGACATCCGTCATTATAGACACCCGTCATTGAAGACAACCCGTCATTGAAGACACCCGTCATTGAAGACAGGTCGTCATTGAAGACAACCCGTCAGTATAGACACCCGTCATTGAAGACATCTCATCATTGAAGACAACCCGTCATTATAAACACCCGTCATTATAGAAAACTCGTCATTTAAGACAACCCGTCATTGAAGACAACTCGTCATTTAAGACAACCCGTCATTGAAGACAACTCGTCATTGAAGACAATTCGTCATTGAAGACAACTCGTCATTTAAGACAACCCGTCATTGAAGACTACTCGTCATTTAAGACAACTCGTCATTGTAGACAACTCGTCATTTAAGACAACTCGTCGTTGAAGACAACTCGTCATTGAAGACAACTCGTCATTGAAGACATCTCATCATTGAAGACAACTCGTCATTGAAGATAACCCGTTAGTATAGACACCCTTCATTGAAGACAACCCGTCATTGAAGACAAATCGTCATTTAAGACAACTTGTCATTGAAGACAACTCGTCGTTGAAGATAACTCGTCATTGAAGACAACTCGTCATTGAAGACGACTCGTCATTGAAGATAACTCGTCATTGAAGAGCACTCTTCGTTGAAGACAACCCGTCCATGAAGACAACCCGTCCAAAGAGACAACTCGTCAAGAAAGACAAAACCTCCTCTGGTTCAGTTAAATCCTAAAGATTTTTCTGAGATAACCTGTCAGTAGAGACAACCCATCAACCTTTTGAAGTTCCAGATTCGATACCTGTATCTAGCCAGGACATGTCTGTGAGTGACTGAGTGAGGATCAACACTTGTAACAGGCCAGGAAATTATCTTTCTCAGGTACGCAAGTTCTCGCTAAGGAATCTCTTACGCGATCGACACCTAGATGACATCTATAAGCCCATCCACATGCCAACAGTCTCCAAATGGCATCTATAAGACCATTCCCGACAAGGTTCTGTCACATCTCCAGATGGCATCTATAAGCCCATCCCCTTATCCATTACACTTCCAAATGGCATCTGTAAGCCCATTCCTGCTATCACACTGCTGATACTCTACTATGTGAGTGCAAATTTCTGGGCACTTTAGTGTTCAATCATCTTCCACCTTCGGATCACGAAAGGCACACAAGCCAATCTACATCCTCAGGTCTAAGAAGATTGAACAGGGGCAACTGTTGTACCCCAAAATTTGCCCTCCCATATTCTTCAAAGTTTTGACAAGCATCATCTCAATTTGCTCAAGTCTACTCAAGGGTTGCACAGTTCAAACACCCTCCTAAGCCAGTCAAATTAGGGTTTTGGTTCTTGCAAGGAAGTTGAGGTTTTCAAGGGCTCAATCAAGTCACATATGCCTATACACATTGTCAAGCATCTACATTCCAAGTTTCAAGGCTCACAAGGTCAAGTTGCACAGTCAAAAACCCTAATTGCTTCACAATCAACTGTAGGGGTAAAATGGTCATTTGGCAGTCAAAAGTCAAATTTTTTTGTCAACATCTTATTTTGAAGCCACAATCATCATTTGATCAAGTCTTGATCATGATTCTACAAGAATGGCTCAAAAATCATCAAGATGCAAAAGTTTCCATTTTTGGACAGTTGAAAAGTCAACTGTAACTTGACCAAAGCATAACTTTTTCATGGTTCATCAGAAAAATCCCATCCAATGCTCATTTTGAAGGGGAGGACATTTCCTACAATTCATCTTCACATTCCAAGTCCAAGAAATGCTCTCACAAAAAGTTATCAATTTCAACATTATAGGTCATTTTCAAAAGTCAACAAAAAGCATTTTAAGTCAAAGACCATAACTTGAGATTGGTAAATCCAAATGACATGGGACCAAAGGCATTGGTTATAAGACTTCAAGACCTTTCCAAAATGTCCAAGAACATGTTCATATGATCAAAATTGAGCAAGATAGGCATTGGAGAAGTTGGGAAATTTTTGTGAAATGGAAAAAGTCAACTATCCTTGAAACTTCAATTTTTGACAAAAGGGCCCACTTTTTCCACTTGATTCAGCTTTTCCATGCCACCCACGTGTTCCATGATCAATTTCAAGACCAAATAATTATTTTTCTAAATTTATTTAATTTTTATGGATGTAATTCATTTTAATCCATAATAATTCAAGTAAATCTAAAAAAATTAATTAAATGGTATCTTATAGTTTGAATAGCCTTCATGAAGCATTTGCAACCTACCAATTTCGTGCTAAGCTCATTTAGGCATGAAAATTCAAATTTTGAACAAGCTTTGAAAGGCCTTTAATGGTGGTTAAGACAAAATCCAAAGCTTAATTGCAATGGTTAAAGGCTCCTAAATGTGACTTATTCTCACTCATTACTATATATACAAGCCTTGTAAGCCTCATTCACAACCTAGAACTTTACACAAAACGGCCAGAGAAAAATCTAAAAAGTGTCAAAAAAAGGTGTGAGATCAAAAGGAGTGTTGCAAGTATTTTCAGGCCAAAAGGAGAACGTGACTCTCTTCTTTGCCATACTCTGAAGCTAAAGCAACCCTTGCCACGTCCTAAGGTCCATCATACCGCGCTGTAAGTTTTCCCAGGTCCCCTCAAAATCCCATATTATTTTTTCTTACGTACTTGTGTGCAGGCTTCAAAGAAGGCTTATCATGCGCCTCACAAATCCAAAGCGCCAGGTGGCTACAGGCATGCATCCAAAGGCCAGGAAGTGATCCTCACCATGCACTCAGTCAACCAACAAACACTTGATCCAAGGAGTCAACGTGGCTGGATGAGTAATGGGCCTCAAATTCCAATTTTCACCTCCATATTGGGCTCAGACCCCCTCCCTTGGTTTATTCTTTTTCTTTTCCTTTTTTATATTTTCTAATTTAGTTATTAACTTTTTTTTTAATTATTATTATTACCATCAAAATTAATTATTTAACCCTTTCACAATAAAAAATCAAAAAAAAGAACTAATATTATTATTATTATTATTATTAATTTCATTTTATTTTTGTAAATAAATACTAATAAATTGAATTAGTTTTAATTAGGCAACTTTAACCTCTTTTTAATAACTAAAATAAATTTAGAATTAGGTTTTTATTAACTTTCATTTTTAATTCCTTTATTTTATTTTCATTAAAAAATATAAAAAAAACTTTTTTTCTTTTAATAAATTAAATAATTAATTTTAATCAAAAAAGGACAAAAAAAATTCATTTCTTTTCTTAAAAGGGTCAACACCCTAAAGACTTCCCGATTTAATTCTTTCACGCGCATTTATTTTTATTTTTATTATTTATGTAACTGTCTCCAGATATGTAATAGTTAAATATGTTTTTACCGCTTTATTTAAATTCTCGCACTTTATTTTACAAAACGGGTTTTGTTTTTGGCGATGTATAGACCCGCGCCTTGTAATAGCTAGATTTACATTTCCGCAATTTACTTTCCGCACTCCTAACTGCTAATATGCCTGCAAGAATGTATGTAAATAAAACTAATCCGTAGCTCACAAATACCATGTACAAGATAACATTAACTGAAAAACAACACACAAAACACATGCCACTCTTAGGGTACGCCTCACTGGTTGCCTCGAACGTGGTCATCAAGTATAGGGTGTCTTAGAGGTCGCCCTTCTGTCCAAAAGATCCAGTTTCCTCGAAATGGTTGCCTCGGATAAAAGGATCTAGGACATTATGGTTACTTCTAAGATGTCCTACCATTGCTTAGGTGACCACACATGTCCCTAATAATCAAATTGACCCGAACACCTCCAACGATGGTGCTACCTACCTCTCAATGGTGGGATAGCACTATCTAAAGGACTCTTACACAGCTTAATTCCTTAGAGTAGGTAGGTTTCTCTTAAGTACTTGCTCTTTTCAAAACAAACAAAAACAACTTTTCGCACCTACACTTTCTAAAATTTTTTCAAACAAAACACTTCATAAACTCTTGAGGACTGATACAAGAGTTACTTAGAAGTTTTCCAAATGAACTTTTTCAAAACCCACACACACTTGAAAAGCAAACAAATTTTGAAAACATAAGAGCAAGTACCTAAGAGACCGTGGATAACCACGGATAGAAAGGGTGCTAACACCTTCCCTTTCTATAAATCTACCTCCCGAATCGAGAAACATTCTCAAAGAAGGAATTTTGCTGTGCTTTTGTCCTTTCCATATTGGAGAACATAAAAGACGGTGGCGACTCTTGCTTACCGCGACATTTCGCGAAACCAGCTAAAAAACAGTCAGTTCTATTCCCACCGATCACAGAACTAGCGACTCTGCTGGGGACACTAAGAGTGAGGTGTACCTTAGGATTAGATCATACTTATGTTTTCAATTGCTTTGCTTTGATTGCTTTATATTTATGGGCTTTGCATCGGAGTTTCATAGATCCTAACCCGGATCTAGGGATACCCTTTTAGGTAGCATAAGCTGTGAGGGACCTGTCCGGCGTAGACCGACACGGGTGAAGCAGTGGCTACATTAGTGTGGCACCTTGGTCTGTACCGATATCCCTTGTGTTGCAACGAGGAGAATATGGGTCTTCTGAGGAGTCATTAAGCACCAACCGACCTTAGAACCCTAATTTGACCCAACTTGGCCATAGAACAGTAGCAGTATGCTACACCCATTGAGGCTAAACTCTCGCGATGGTTCTGGCCGCAAGAAAAGATTGCGACGCTGGAGTTATGACCGATTGAGGGTAGTCAGTGATATTGGGATCCTCTAGAACCCGGTTACTTTTGATAGGATAGGTCTTAACCAACGAAACTGAAAGAGGGTAGTACCCGAACTTCATGCTGGCCTAAACTCTAAGGGTTCTCTGTGTGACTTGTGTGCCTTCAAACTTGACTACTTGCATGCTTGTTATCTGACACATAAGTTTCTTGCAGGTCTTGTTTACAGTCCTTAATCTGGACTCATAACAGGGTTTACCTACATTACTCCACGCATAGCATAACATCATGCCATCATACCATTGCATACATCCTACATAAGGACTAATCCATTTCAAGGATCTCAAGGGTTTGTGATGCAGGTCATGATGAATCAAATGTCCAACAAGGGGCAAAGGGGATTTATTTTCCTCTGGACAATGTTAATGACTTGAGTCAGGGGCTATGACCCACTCGATATGGTGAGCCTTGACTCTTGAAGAAGGACTCTCAACAAAATGAAGTTCCTTCAATCAAGCTACAAAATTCAAGTTCTAACAACCTTTCTTGTTTATCCCGCGAGATCCTTGAAAACATTGCATGCATATCATACATATCATTGCATTACAGGTACTCTGTTCTACAGGTTGCTTAATCTTCTTCACTGTTTATTTCAGCCATCATCATGAATCCTGAATCATCCAATGAACAAGCTATCAAGGCCCTCCAGGCCCAGAACGCCCAGTTCCAGGAGCTGGTCATGAGCTTAGCCCAAGGACAATAGGAGTTGAAGGCTTTACTCCTGAAGAAGAAGAAGAAGAAGAGGATTGTGCTGTTCAACACTGGACGCAGACTCGGGAATACACTGCAGAATGAAGCTGGGAGGACTACTTCATCTGTTGGGGAAGGCAGTCACCAAGAGGGAAGGGTTCCTAGTCCCATAGTCTCTGACACCGAAACAGATTTCAACGATGAACAGTACCCTCCTGCTGAGGACAGGTACAAACAACTAGAGGACCATCTGAATGCCATGGAGATTCAGCGTGTACCTGGGTTGGATTTTGGAGATCTAGGCTTATCTTCTGGGGTGGTGATCCCTCACAAGTTCAAGGCACCTGCCTTTGCAAAGTACGACGGGGCTTCCTGTCCTAAGTTGCACCTCCGTTCATACGCAAGGAAGATCCAGCCTTACACTGCAGACAAGAACTTATGGATCCATTTCTTCTAGGAGAGTCTTTCAGGGACTCATCTTGAATGGTTCTATCAGCTGGATGGAACAAACATTCGTAACTGGGAGGACTTGGCTACTGCTTTTTATAAGCAGTATCAGTATAATGCCTACCTCGCTCCTACACGTACCCAACTCCAGGGTATGTCACTGGGGACGGGTGAAGGTTTTAAGGAGTACGCGCAAAGGTGGAGAGACCTGGCTGGCAGGGTGCAGCCACCTTTGATTGACCGTGAGCTCGTTGACATGTTCTTGGGGACCTTGTCTGGTCCTTTCTTCAACCATCTGATTGGGAATTCTTCTGCTGGGTTTACAGATTTGATCTTGACCGGGGAGAGGATTGAAGTTGGTATCAAGGCTGGAAAGATTCAAGAAGCTGCACCTGCTGATGCTCATAAAAAGCCTTACAGTGGGAAGAAGGAGTCCAATGCTGTGCATAGTAAAAAGGGTCACCATGATCAACATGCAGGGGCAACCCAGATCTTTAATCCTAGGCCTGCTCAACAAGGACATGGGCAGCAACGTAAGGAGGTCGCACCCAAGAGACAGTTCACTAAGATCAACATGTCACTGGATCAAGCGCTACAGTAAATGTTGAAGGCAGGGCTGATTACCTTAAGGGCTCCTCTCCGGAATCCAAACACTTCTGCTCCTAACTATCATCCCAACGATAGGTGCGCATACCATTCTGATAGCCCGAGGCATACTACATACAACTGTTGGGCTCTGAAGAACAAGGTCCAAGACATGATTGACGCCGGAGAGATTCAGTTTGAAGCACCAGAGACTCCAAACATAATCACTGCTCCTTTGCCCAATCATTGAAGGCTTTTGTTTATTTGAATTTCCGAGTTGTATTTTTCTTTGCTTATACAAACAATTAATGTCATAGCAAACTCTTTTATTTCATTAATACACTGCATATGTCTGTTTTTGAATTAATCCAATTATTTTCACTATATTCAAATTGCTTTCATATTTTTTGTGATGATCAACTCTCAATTAATAATTCTAAGCCTCTTGAGGGAGGATGGCGAAAACGATACCACAATCTACAGTATGCTTTTGAACAAACCCCGCTGATGAGGTACAGGCATTGTTTCAATTCCTAAACACTGGAGTTATAAGGATGATAATCCCTCGTCAACCCCTTTGAGCCAAAGAAGTAGGATTTTTCTTTTTGAAAATTAAAACCCTTAATCATAACCTAGGGCAGGGTAGTTCTCTCAGTTGATCCAAGTGCACAACGAATGGCACCAAAGGAATCCTTACAAAACAAAAGACAGTGATGGCTCCGAATAATCATAAATACGAGCAGTCATTATCTCCCAAAAATAAAAGCCCATTAAGTCAAAACCTATGAAGGAGACTTACTAAACTGGGGCATCCCGCTGACTGTGATCATGAAAGAAATAGTTCAGGCAGAAAACAGGGATAACGAAATCAAAAAAGAAAGAGGTCCTACAAAACCTCAACCAAAAAAAGGAATGACTGCCTATTCCAAATAAATTGTCAACATCCGAACCATCACCGATATATCAGGACAAATACTCGAACAAGGTCTAACGCACGATCAACTGAGTTTAGGTTTGAAGAACATCACGAAGAACGGGTGGATACAAGTAAATTTGAGCCTTTATCCTTTGTTTCTTAAACCGTGAACCAGGCCACGTTATAACCCTTAAAAGTCCTAGCTGAAGCATGGGTTAGTTCGAAAGCATACTGTTACAAAGGTATCCTGACTCCTTAAGGCTCGCTGTGAAATCCTGAGTTGGCATCACATTTTTACAAAATTTGCTCGTTTTACTGAAAAAATACATTTTCAAAAAACTTCAAGACAGACATAAGCTTTGCATTTTTTAATATAACATTGCTTGCATATGACTATTTGTTTGAACAACATAAAAGTTCGCACGACGAATGTCTAATGAACAAAAGCACCTCCAATCAAGGGGCATGGCATGATCATTGTCCAACATCTGGCGCAGTTAGGTCAAGATTCGGAGAATCTCTCAAAGGGCCAACCAGCTTGGGGCAAATCTAAATCTGGATCACTTGGGGCATTGGACGATCAAACGAATATCTTCTGGTGGAATGGTAACACTGCACTACTGACAGTGACAACTCCCTGCATCCTGAGAGTACGGACATAGTCGAAAAAATACTATGCATAATCAAAGACACGCTAGGTTGACACACCTAGGAAAAAATAAGGGCTTCCCGGCGAACCAAAAGGGTTCGGGCAAAATAAGGGATGAAAATGAAAAATCTGTACACCCGACAAGTCGAAAACCTGAAAAGGCGGCTTGGGCAAAAATGGGTATCCCGGTGGACTGAAAACCTGAAAGGGCGGTCCAGGAAAAAATTAGGGATCAAAGCGTACGACTATGTCCTGTCATCTCGTCACTTGCCTACCAGAAGAAGATTTGTCAAATCGGCAGTCATCAAGCACCTCATAGGCCTTCTTCTCCCGCAGAAACTGGGGCAATAAGGATCGTCTAACTGTACAAACTGCCCTGTCCTCCAGGCACAAGATACCTTCACTCCCCGAGAGTAAGGCAAATCAACAACACTCTCCTCAAGCAGAGTTGGTCTCCCGTCAGCCCTAACAAGGCACTGTGTCTCCAGCAAGTCAGCAACACTCTCCCCAAGCAGAGTTAGTCTACTGTCAGCCTTAAGGAAGTTGGGCATCCCCAGAAGATCTCGATATTCCCTAGCGGAGTATGCAGATATTCCTTAACAAGCATCCCCGGCAGTCTTAATATAAGATTGTTCCCCGGCGGAATACCAGACACCCCAGTGGAGCCATTCCCCAGTGCAGTCCAAAGTCTCCCCAGGAGAGTTGAATCAATCTCCCCAGTAGGAAGCTTATCCCCAGTAGATGCTGGAAGCTTATCACCTACAGAGCACGAACGCACCTCCCCGGTTTTATTCAAAGGTTATTCCTCACCAGAGCTTATAACTGGGTTATCCTCAGCTAATTTCCACGGAAAGATCATCCTCGGCGAAGCTCTTCCTACCCCCCAGCGGAGTTCACCAACTCCCCAACATAACTTATCAACGGGATCCCCAGCGAAGTTATCATCAAAACCTCAGCAAAGTATCTTTTCCCACAGAGTAATTCCCCGTAGAGTAATCTCTCCAACAAGTTTATTACCCAAACAGAGTCATCTTCTCCTACCGGTATTCTTGCAATCATCCGCCCCAGCGGAAACGAAGAATTCTACTCTTCAACGTCAGCCCAGGATTCAAACTCCCGGCATCCGTCAAGGATTTATTTTCCTAGACGAGAATACATTCATAAACATCGCATCGTCATGATACATGCATATACACATCATACAATCTCATTTTATGTTGAGAACATCATCGCTTGATCCATGTCATGCATTGCATGTGACTGACCTTACCTTTCAGGAAGGATACAGTTAAATGATCAGCTATGTCAAAGAAGACAGATACAGTCGAAAGAGACCAATCCAGTCAAAGAAGACAGATTCAGTCAAAAAAAGACAAGTCCAGCTAAATCCCAAAGGTTTTTCTGATGCTCATCCAGTCAAAGAAGACAACTTGTCATTAAAGACACCCGTCGTTATAGACATCCGTCATTATAGACACCCGTCATTGAAGACAACCCGTCATTGAAGACACCCGTCATTGAAGACAGCTCGTCATTGAAGACAACCCGTCGTTATAGACATCTGTCATTATAGACATCCGTCATTATAGACACCCGTCATTGAAGATAACCCGTCATTGAAGACACCCGTCATTGAAGACAGCTCGTCATTGAAGACAACCCGTCAGTATAGACACCCGTCATTGAAGACATCTCGTCATTGAAGACAACCCGTCATTATAGACACCCATCATTATAGACAACTCGTCATTTAAGACAACCCGTCATTGAAGACAACTCGTCATTTAAGACAACCCGTCATTGAAGACAACTCGTCATTGAAGACAACTCGTCATTAAAGACAACTCGTCATTTAAGACAACCCGTCATTGAAGACAACTCGTCATTGAAGACAACTCGTCATTTAAGACAACTCGTCGTTGAAGACAACTCGTCATTGAAGACAACTCGTCATTGAAGACATCTCATCATTGAAGACAACTCGTCATTAAAGATAACCCGTCAGTATAGACACCCGTCATTGAAGACAACCCGTCATTGAAGACAACTCGTCATTTAAGACAACTTGTCATTGAAGACAACTCGTCGTTGAAGACAACTCGTCATTGAAGACAACTCGTCATTGAAGACGACTCGTCATTGAAGACAACTCGTCATTGAAGAGCACTCGTCGTTGAAGACAACCCGTCCATGAAGACAACCCGTCCAAAGAGACAACTCGTCAAGAAAGACAAAACCTCCTCTGGTTCAGTTAAATCCTAAAGATTTTTCTGAGATAACCTGTCAGTAGAGACAACCCATCAACCTTTTGAAGTTCCAGATTCGATACCTGTATCTAGCCAGGGCATGTCTGTGAGCGACTGAGTGAGGATCAACACCTGTAACAGGCCAGGAAATTATCTTTCTCAGGTACGCAAGTTCTCGCTAAGGAATCTCTTACGCGATCGACACCTAGATGGCATCTATAAGCCCATCCACATACCAACAGTCTCCAAATGGCATCTATAAGCCCATTCCTGACAAGGTTCTGTCACATCTCCAGATGGCATCTATAAGCCCATCCCCTTATCCATTACACTTCCAAATGGCATCTGTAAGCCCATTCCCGCTATCACACTGCTGATACTCTACTATGTGAGTGCAAATTTCTGGGCACTTTAGTGTTCAATCATCTTCCACCTTCGGATCATGAAAGGCACAAAAGCCAATCTACATCCTCAGGTCTAAGAAGATTGAACAGGGGCAACTATTGTACCCCAAAATTTGCCCTCCCATATTCTTCAAAGTTTTGACAAGCATCATCTCAATTTGCTCAAGTCTGCTCAAGGGTTGCACAGTTCAAACACCCTCCTAAGCCAGTCAAATTAGGGTTTTGGTTCTTGCAAGGAAGTTGAGGTTTTCAAGGGCTCAATCAAGTCACATATGCCTATACACATTGTCAAGCATCTACATGCCAAGTTTCAAGGCTCACAAGGTCAAGTTGCACAGTCAAAAACCCTAATTGCTTCACAATCAACTATAGGGGTAAAATGGTCATTTGGCAGTCAAAAGTCAAAATTTTTTGTCAACATCTTATTTTGAAGCCACAATCATCATTTGATCAAGTCTTGATCATGATTCTACTAGAATGGCTCAAAAATCATCAAGATGCAAAAGTTTCCATTTTTGGACAGCTGAAAAGTCAACTGTAACTTGACCAAAGCATAACTTTTTCATGGTTCATCAGAAAAATCCCATCCAATGCTCATTTTGAAGGGGAGGACATTTCCTACAATTCATCTGCACATTCCAAGTCCAAGAAATGCTCTCACAAAAAGTTATCAATTTCAACATTAGAGGTCATTTTCAAAAGTCAACAAAAAGGAATTTTAAGTCAAAGACCATAACTTTAGATTGGTAAATCAAAAAGACATGGGACTAAAGGAATTGGTTAGAGGACTTCAAGACCTTTCCAAAATGTCCAAGAACATGTTCATATGATCAAAATTGAGCAAGATATGCATTGGAGAAGTTGGGAAATTTTTGTGAAATGGCAAAAGTCAACTATCCTTGAAACTTCAATTTTTGACAAAAGGGCCCACTTTTTCCACTTGATTCAGCTTTTCCATGCCACCCACGTGTCCAATGATCAATTTCAAGACCAAATAATTATTTTTCTATTTTTATTTAATTTTTATGGATTTAATTCATTTTAATCCATAATAATTCAAGTAAATCTAAAAAAATTAATTAAATGGTATCTTATGGTTTGAATAGCCTTCATGAAGCATTTGCAACCTACCAATTTCGTGCTAAGCTCATTTAGGCATGAAAATTCAAATTTTGAACAAGCTTTGAAAGGCCTTTAATGGTGGTTAAGACAAAATCCAAAGCTTAATTGCAATGGTTAAAGGCTCCTAAATGTGACTTATTCTCACTCATTAATATATATACAAGCCTTATAAGTCTCATTCACAACCTAGAACTTTACACAAAACGGCCAGAGCAAAATCCAAAAAGTGTCAAAAAAAGGTGTGAGATCAAAAGGAGTGTTGCAAGTATTTTCAGGCCAAAAGGAGAACGTGACTCTCTTCTTTGCCATACTCTGAAGCTAAAGCAACCCTTGACACGTCCTAAGGTCCATCATACCGCGCTGTAATTTTTCCCAGGTCCCCTCAAAATCCCATATTATTTTTTCTTACGTACTTGTGTGCAGGCTTCAAAGAAGGCTTATCATGCGCCTCACAAATTCAAAGCGCCAGGTGGCTACAGGCATGCATCCAAAGGCCAGGAAGTGATCCTCACCATGCACTCAGTCAACCAACAAACACTTGATCCAAGCAGTCAACGTGGTTGGATGAGTAATGGGCCTCAAATTCCAATTTTCACCTCCATATTGGGCTCAGACCCCCTCCCTTGGTTTATTCTTTTTCTTTTCCTTTTTTATATTTTCTAATTTAGTTATTAACTTTTTTTTTTAATTATTATTATTACCATCAAAATTAATTATTTAACCCTTTCACAATAAAAAATAAAAAAAAGAACTAATATTATTATTATTATTAATTTCATTTTATTTTTGTAAATAAATACTAATAAATTGAATTAGTTTTAATTAGGCAACTTTAACCTCTTTTTAATAACTAAAATAAATTTAGAATTAGGTTTTTATTAACTTTCATTTTTAATTCCTTTATTTTATTTTCATTAAAAAATATAAAAAAACTTTTTTTCTTTTAATAAATTAAATAATTAATTTTAATCAAAAAAGGACAAAAAAAAATTCATTTCTTTTCTTAAAAGGGTCAACACCCTAAAGACTTCCCGATTTAATTCTTTCGTGCGCATTTATTTTTATTTTTATTATTTATGTAACTGTCTCCAGATATGTAATAGTTAAATAGGTTTTTAGCGCTTTATTTAAATTCTCGCACTTTATTTTACAAAACGGGTTTTTGTTTTTGGCGATGTATAGACCCGCGCCTTGTAATAGCTAGATTTACATTTCCGCAATTTACTTTCCGCACTCCTAACTGCTAATATGCCTGCAAGAATGTATGTAAATAAAACTAATATGTAGCTCACAAATACCATGTACAAGATAACATTAACTGAAAAACAACACACAAAACACATGCCACTCTTAGGGTACGCCTCACTGGTTGCCTCGAACGTGGTCATCAAGTATAGGGTGTCTTAGAGGTCGCCCTTCTGTCCAAAAGATCTAGTTGCCTCGAAACGGTTTCCTCGGATAAAAGGATCTAGGACATTAGGGTTACTTCTAAGATGTCCTACCATTACTTAGGTGACCACACATGTCCCTAATAATCAAATTGACCCGAACACCTCCAACGATGGTGCTACCTACCTCTCAATGGTGGGATAGCACTATCTAAAGGACTCTTACACAGCTTAATTCCTTAGAGTAGGTAGGTTTCTCTTAAGTACTCGCTCTTTTCAAAACAAACAAAAACAACTTTTCGCACCTACACTTTCTAAAAAATTTCAAACAAAACACTTCATACACTCTTGAGGACTGATACAAGAGTTACTTAGAAGTTTTCCAAACGAACTTTTTCAAAACCCACACACACTTGAAAAGCAAACAAATTTTGAAAACATTAAAGCAAGTACCTAAGAGCCCGTGGATAACCACGGATAGAAAGGGTGCTAACACCTTCCCTTTCTATAAATCTACCTCCCGAACCGAGAAACATTCTCAAAGAAGGAATTTTGCTGTGCTTTTGTCCTTTCCATATTGGAGAACATAAAAGACGGTGGCGACTCTTGCTTACCGCGACATTTCGCGAAACCAGCTAAAAAACAGTCAGTTCTATTCCTACCGATCACAAAGTGTGTTTCATTTTTTTTACGAATTTTAATCCCTAAAGTCTTTGAAATCATATCATGCGCATATCATTCCCATGAACCTCAACAGGTACCCTTACAGGTTTTCTCATCTTCTTCGTTGTTTATTTCAGCATCATGTCTTCTGAAACATCAACTGAACAAGCAATCAAGGCTCTGCAAGCCCAAAACGCCCAGTTCTAGGAACTGTTCATGAACCTGGATAAGGGTCAGCAAGATCTGAAGGCCCTTATCTTGAAAGAGAAGAAGAAGAAGAATAAGAAGAAGACGGTCCTATTTAATATGGGTCGCAGATTCAGAAACGTTTTGTGAGAAGAGGTTGATTTGACCCACTCATCTGGAGGGGGAGATAATCAAGAAGAAAGGAGGGCTCCTAGCCCTGTGGTTTCAGATAACGAGAACGACTTTGATGAAGACCAGTATCCTCTGGCTGAGGATATATATAAGCAACTGGAAGACCGGTTGAGCGCAATGGAAGTTCAGAAAGTGCATGGTCTAGACTTTGGAGACTTGGGTCTGTCATCTGGGGTGGTGATTCCCCACAAGTTTAAAGCACCGATCTTTGCTAAATACGACGGGGTTTCTTGCCCAAAGCTGCACCTCCGTTCGTATGTTAGGAAGATTCAACCATACACCGCTGACAAGAACCTCTGGATCCACTTCTTTCAAGACAGTCTCTCAGGGACTCAGCTTGAATGGTTTTACCAGCTGGAAGGAGCTAGTATCCATAATTGGGAAGACTTGGCTGCTGCTTTCTACAAGCAGTACCAATACAATGTCGACCTCGCTCCCACACATACCCAACTCCAGGGTATGTCTATGGGTGCGGGTGAAGGTTTTAAAGATTATGCTCAGAAGTGGAGGGACCTTGCTGGAAGAGTGCAACCTCCCTTGGCTGATGGGGAGCTAGTGGATATGTTTTTAGGGACCTTATCTGGTCCGTATTTCAACCATCTGATTGGAAGTTCATCGTCCGGGTTTACCGAGTTGATCATGATCGGGGAAAGAATTGAGGCCGGTATTAAATCTGGCAAGATACAGAAGGGTGCTTCATCAGGCACCAAGAAGAAACCTTTTAAGAAGGAATCTAGCGCAGTTTACAGTGCAAAAAGCCATAATAGACCTGAACGCCGCCAAGCAGTTAATGCGGTGGTTATATCAAGACCTGCTGGTGCTCCTTAGTGCAACAATCAGCCAAGGGCCGAGAGGCCACGAAGACAATTCACTCAGCTCAACATGACTTTATCCCAAATTCTGCCGCAGTTATTAAAGACCAACTTAGTGATTCCGAAGGAGGCTCCGAAGAGTCCCAACATAACATCACCGATGTACGATCCGAATGCCCGCTGTTCTTTTCACTCTGATAGCCCGGGGCATGACACAGATAATTGATGGGTCTTGAAGAACAAAGTACATGACTTGATCGATGCGAAGGAGATTGAGTTTGATGCGCCCGAAAGACCTAATGTTGTGACTGCTCCTATGCCCAAGCATGGAGTGAATGCTATAGATGAAGACTCGTTTGTGGTTTCTGTGAAAGACATTGTTACTCCCTTAATGACTGTAAAGAAGAACCTTCTGTTAGCCGGTTTATTTCCGGGTTATGGCGAAGGTTGCCATCTGTGTGCCGTATTGCCTACCGGTTGCCATCTTTTGAAGTCAGGTGTCCAACGCCTGATGGATAATAAAGAAATTATGTTTGAGAAGACTGTTGTTCCTTTGGTTCCTACTGAAGAAGTTGCTATAATCACCATTTTCGACAATTCTTCCAAGGCTTCCTCGAGAAAGCCTGTTAGAATTACATCTATTCCAAGAATCGCACCATTGATCATCACTGTTCTTGGGCCTATCCCCTATATATCCGATAAAGTTGTCCTGTGGCATTATGGGGCTGACGTGTATTATCACGGAGTTAAACAAGATTTGAATGCTGATACTGACGTCAGCAATATTGTTGGATCTAGTAAAGTCACCCACAACGGAAGACTTTTCTCCCCTGAGATCTCTGCGCCAACTGTCCGGAAGCCTGTTGTTATTACGCCTGTCAGTACACCTTCTACTGTCCCTGTTCAAGTTCCAATTCTTAGCCCTGTTGCCGAGTCATCTGACACTCGGGGCAAAGGGGCTACCGGTGAGCCTACCCAAACGGAGGCACTGAAGAAGATTACTGTTGAAGCCTCTAGACACGAGATAGAGGAAATTCTGAAGATCATCAAAAAGATCGACTACAATGTAGTCGAGCATCTGGGGCAAACCCAATCCAAAATCTCCATGTTGTCTCTATTGCTATGCTCAGAAGCCCATGCCAAGGCTCTGATTACTTTCCTGAAGACTGCACATGTACCGCAAGAAACATCAGCTGATCAGTTCAAAGATTGTGTGGCTAGTCTGACTGCTGATAATGGGTTGGGTTTCTCTGACGCCGACTTGAATGCTAAGGGGAAGAATCACAATGATGCCATGCATGTCTCCATTGAATGCAGGGGCACTACCTTTGCTCATGTATTGGTAGATACTGGATCTTCGTTGAATTTGTTACCTAAGAAAGCGTTGGACCGGTTAGACTGTGAAGGGTTGGAGCTAAAGCCGAGTAACATTGTAGTCAGGGCTTTTGATGGGTCCAAGAGAATGGTGCACGAAGAAGTGGATATTCCAATTAAGGTTGGTTCTTAGGTGTTCGCATCTACATTCTATGTGATGGACATTCGGAAATCATATTCTTGTTTGCTGGGTCGCATGTGGATCCACAAAGCTGGGGCAGTCACTTCTACGCTCCACCAGAAGCTAAAGTACCCGGTGAAAGGGAAAATTGTGACAGTACAAGGAGAAGAGGAGTACATGGTGATCCACCTCAACTCTTTTCGGTATGTAGAGATGGATGGGGAGTTCATTGAGACCCCATTTTAACATTTTGAAGAAGTTCCCCAGACGCTGGCATCCACTGAGACCGTTGTTGAAGATCTTCCAATGAAGATAGCTTCCTTCAAGGATGCTCGGGCTGTTGTTGAGAAAGGTGGGTGTGCAAATTGGGGCCAACTCCATGATTTTGCATATAAGACTAACAAGTTTGGTTTGGGTTTCACTGCAGAAGCTCAAAGGGCTGTTCGGAATGCACGGATCGGAAGACCTCCCCTGTTTATCAGCAATTCAGGAGTAAATGCCATTGAAGATGATGTTGAAGAATTTGAGTTCGACAGTTGGATCTATCCTACTACTGATGGTGGACTAAGCAATTGGATAACGATATTGTGGTTCACCGCTTGCCTACCAAGAAAGATTGTCCTCCAGTGAAACAGAAAGTCCTCCGAATGCACTCGGGGATGTCTGAGAAAATCAAGGCTGAAGTTATGAAACAGTTTGACGCCGATTTTCTAGCAGTTACTTCTTACCCGCAGTGGGTTGCCAACGTAGTTCCAGTGCCGAAGAAGGATGGAAAGGTTCGAATGTGTGTTGACTATAGAGATCTGAACAGGGCGAGTCCCAAGGATGATTTCCCTCTGCCTCATATCGATATTCTGGTTGACAATACCACACAGCATAAGGTCTTCTCCTTTATGGATGGTTTCTCCGGTTATAATCAGATTAAGATGGCCCCCGGAGACATGGAGAAGACGACCTTTGTTACTCAATGGGGTACCTTTTGCTACAAGGTCATGCCTTTTGGATTGAAGAATGTTGGGGCAATGTATCAGCGCACCATGGTCTCTTTGTTCCACGACATGATCCATCATGAGATTGAGGTATACGTTGACGACATGATTGCAAGATCTCAGACTGAAGAAGAACATCTGGACCACCTTCAGAAGTTATTTGACAGGTTGAAATTGTACAAGCCGAGGTTAAACCCGAACAAGTGCACCTTCGAGGTGAGATCTGGTAAGCTGTCGGGTTTCGTCGTAAGTGATAAAGGTATTCAAGTGGATCCTACAAAGGTGAAGGCTATACAGGAAATGCCAGCTCCTCGAACAGAAAAAGAAGTCAGAGGCTTTCAGGAACGTTTGAACTATATTGCCCGATTCATCTCGCACTTGACTGCTACTTGTGAGCCGATGTTCAAGTTACTGAAGAAAGATCAAGTGGTAAGATGGAACGATGAATGTCAGGCCGCTTTTGAAAGGATCAAAGAGTATCTCCAAGAGCCACCTATTCTGATGCCGCCAGTTGAAGAGAGACCTCTGATCCTGTACTTGACAGTACTCGACAATTCAATGGGGTGTGTGCTGGGGCAGCATGACGAGTCTGGCCGAAAAGAGCATGCTATTTATTACCTTAGCAAAAAGTTTACCGACTGCAAGACCCGATACTCGTTGCTCGAGAAAACTTGCTGCGCTTTGGCATGGGCTGCTCGCCGGCTGAGACAGTATATGCTGACTCATACTACTCTATTGATATCAAAGATGGATCCAATTAAGTATATCTTCGAGAAGCCTGCCTTGTCTGGAAGAATAGCAAGATGGCAGATGATCTTGAATGAGTATGACATCCAGTATACGACCCAAAAGGCAATCAAGAGAAGTGTGTTGGTAGATCATTTGGCACCTCAGGCAGTGGATGATTACCAGTCTATGAACTTTGAACTCCCGGATGAGAATATCATGATAGTGACTGACTGCGAAGAACCTGGACCAGATGAAGGACCTGAGGAGGGATCCCGATGGTCTATGTACTTTGATGGAACTTAAAACACTTTGGGTAATGGCATTGGCACCGTGATCATATCTCCTAAAGGCTCTCATACTCCGTTTACCGCCTGACTATGTTTCAACTGCACCAACAATATAGCGGAGTATGAAGCGTGCATCATGGGTCTTCGAGCAGCAATTGACCTAAGGATTAAGTTCTTGAGTGTATTCGAAGATTCCGCTCTCGTGATCAGTCAGATCAAAGGCGAGTGGGATACGAAACACCCAAATATTATTCCTTACAAGGAGTATGTTTTGACATTGCTTCCACATTTCAAGGAGATAACCTTTGAACACTTCCCTAGAGAGGAGAATCATTTGGCGGACGCATTGGCTACGATGTCTTCTATGTTCAAAGTCAATTGGGACAACAAAGCTCCCCAAATTATCATTGAAAGATTGGACGAACCTGCTCATTGATGTGACATGGAGACTGAAGAGGTAATAGATAGACCCTGGTTTCATGATGTGAAGAGGTATCTTGAGGCTCAAGAATACCCCGAGGGTGCATCTGTTAATGATAATAAGTTTTTGAGGAGGTTCGTGGCGAAGTTCTTCATCAGCAATGGCATTCTTTACAAATGTAACCATGATTCAACCTTACTGTGATGTGTGGATAAGAACGAAGCAGAAAGGATCATAGCAGAGTTACATGAAGGTACTTTCGGAACTCATTCCAGTGGACACACCATGGCAAAGAAAATCCTTCGGGCATGATATTTTTGGTCCACAATGGAAGCCGACTGTTATCAGCATTCATAGACCTGTCACAAGTGCCAAGTCTATGCTGATAAGGTGCACATACCTCCAGTTCCTCTGAACATCTTCACAGCACCTTGGCCTTTTGCAATGTGGGGCATTGATATGATCGACGAGATCAAACCTACAACGTCCAACGAGCATCGTTTCATCCTGGTAGCTATTGATTACTTTACGAAGTGGGTCAAAGCAGCTTCCTTTGCTACCATAACCAAGAACATTGTAGCACGGTTTATTCGGCACAATCTGATTTGTCGATACGGTGTACCAGAGAGGATCATTACGGACAATGGTACAAATCTCAACAATAAGATGATCACTGAAGTCTGCAAGCAGTTCAAGATACAGCATCACAACTCTTCTCCTTACCGGCCGAAGATGAATGGGGCTGTTAAAGCGGCTAATAATAACATCAAGAAGATTGTGCATAAAATGACGGTGGCATACAAAGACTGGCACGAGATGTTACCATTTGCTCTTCATGGATACCGTACCTCAGCACAGACGTCAACAGGGCAAACACCCTATTCCTTGGTATATGGTATGGAGGTAGTCTTTCCCATTGAAGTTCAGATACCCTCTCTTCGGATTATGAAGGATGCAGGTTTGAGCGAAGATGACTAGATCCAGACCCGGCTTGATCAGCTGAACCTAATTGACGAAAAGAAACTTACTACTATTTGTCATGGTCAGACGTATCAAAAACAGATGATCAAGGCATTTAACAAGAAAGTTAGACGACAAGAGTATCAAGTTGGGGACCTGGTTATCAAGCGCATCATTCTACCTCAAGGTGATCCCAGGGGCAAATGGACCCCTACTTACGAAGGGCCATTTGTGGTTAAGAACATTTTCTCAAGAGGAGCTATGATTCTAACCACCATGGATGGTGACGAACTTCCTCACTCCGTCAATGCAGACATAGTGAAAAAATACTACGCATAATCAAAGACCCGCTAGGTTGACTGGCCTAGGCAAAAATAAGGGCTTCCTGGCGAACCAAAAGGGTTCGGGAAAAAATAAGGGATGAAAAAAATTGTACACCCGGCAAGTCGAAAACCTGAAAAGGCGGCTTGGGCAAAAAAGGGTATCCCGGTGGACTGAAAACCCGAAAGGGCGGTCCAGGCAAAAATTATGGATCAAAGCGTAACATTATGTCTCATTGGATCACCTTGCAACCAGACTTCGGTATCGACTATCAAGCTCGGACAACACTAATCAATCTGATCTACCTTCAACCAAGTAGCAAAGTGATGAGATGCTCGAGGACATAAAGGCAATAGCAGAGTTGGAACCTAGTGGGATTATTCACATAGCTGTTTTGTTTAGTTTTTCACAAATTGTGTAAATTCTATTATTCGGTGGCGTTCTCTTACTAGGACGTCAGCCTCTTGTACAAAAACGCCTATTTACAGGCCAAACTTCAAAAATCAATACAATTCATTTTTCAGAGGAATCTCAAACTGGTTTTTGTTTTATCTGTTTTGTTTTTGCAAAAAACGTCCAATGTTCATTTTTGATATATGCATTTGACATTAATTGCTGCTCATAAATATTTACATGCGAAACAAAAGACAATTACTTGTAATATCAGAAATAGGGGGAATAAGAATTGTCCAAGCTTTACAGTTGCTCTATCCACCAGGTACAAAGGTAGATTCAGCTGAAGAATATGGCTAAGGTACTTTCACTCCCCGCAGAGTAAAAAAAGACAGTAATGATAGTTCTCCCCAGCTGAGACTCACAACTGTAAATGAATCGGTAATATTCTCCCCAAGCAGAGTTTATCTACCATCGGCACTGAAAAGTCTTAATATTCCCCAGCGGGGTATAAGAATATTCCCCGGCAAAGTACAAAATATTCCCCAGCAGAGTATAAGAATATTCCCCGGCAGGGTACAAAATATCCCCAGTGGAGTTTGAAATTTTTCCCAACACAGTCTGAAAAAGCTTCCCCAGTGGAATTTGGAGAATCATCCCCAGTAGACTTTGGAAGATTGTCCCCAACAAAGTTCAAAAGGATTATCCCCACAAGAGTCTAAAAGGTTATCCCTAGTGAAGTCGCAACTGAAAGGTCATCCCCAGCGGAGTTCTTTCCTTTCACAAACAAGAAGTCAATCCCCAACAGGATTCAGTATCACCAACAATGGTAATTCGTCCCCAGTTGAATTTATCAGCGGAATCCTCAGCAGAGCATCTCTTCCCCACAGAGTAATCTCCTCATCAGTTTATTCCCCAACGGAGTTATCCTCTCCTACAGGTTTATTCTCACAATCGTCTTCATTCGCCATCCCCAACGGAAACGAGGAATTCAGCTCTTTTCTCCAGCAGCTATACGGGATTTATTTCCCCCAGCCAAAACATTACATTTCCATACATCATGATACATGCATATACGCATCATACAACACAATCTCATTTACTTTAAGAACATCATTGCTTGATATATATCACGCATTGCATATGACTGACCTTTACCTTTCAGGAAGGATGCAATTAAGTTCTCAGCTATGAAGTTTTTACCCAAGTCAAAGTACTGATCAGTTCTTAAATCTCAACTGAATTATCCTCGGTTGAATTACAGATAAGGTTCTAAATCTCGACAAAGTTCCTCCGTCAAAGTGTGGACGAGTTCTTAAATCTCAACAGAATTATCCTCGGTTGAATTACAGACAGTTCCTAAATCTCGATGAAGATGTTTCCCTCAGTCGAAGTACTGACCGGTTCTTAAATCTCAACTGAATTATCCTCGGTTGAATTACAGATAAGGTTCTAAATCTCGGAAAAGTTCCTCCGTCGAAGTACTGACAGTTCTTAAATCTCAACAGAATTATCCTCCGTTGAATTACAGGCAAGTCTTAAATCTCGATGAAGATGTTTCCCCCGAGTTGAATTACGGACAAGTTCTTAAAACTCAGCAGAGATGTTCTCTCAGTTGAAGTACATGCAAGTTCCTAAATCTCAACAAAGATCGGAATTCCCCAAGCAGAATCTTCCACAATAACAGGTATACAAGCTCTCGCTAAGGAATCTATTACGCGATCGACACTTCTCCAAATGGCATCTGTAAGCCCATTCCCGACATCACAAGGCGGATACCACTTCATGCGAGTGCAAATTTTTGGGCACTCTAGTGTTCAATCATCTTCCACCTTCGGATCACGAAAGGCACGAAAGCCAATCTACATCCTCAGGTTTAAGAAGATTGAACAGGGGCAGATGTTGTACTCGAAAATTTGCCCTCTCATATTCCTCAAGACATTGCAAGAAAAAGCTCCAAGTTGCTCAAGTTTGCTCAAGAGTTGGTCAGATAAGCTATCTCCTAAGGCAGTCAACCCCAAATTAGGGTTTTGTGTTGCATCAAGATCCTTGAGTCAAAATGACCTCAAATTCTCCCTAATGTCCTAATATTATCTCAATATCATCCATGTCAAATTTCAAGCCTTGCAGAGGAAGTTTGCTCAGTCAATTGCTCAAAGGGTCCAAAAATCGATTGTGCTAGAGCAAAAATCAATTGTGACCTACAAACAGTCAAACTTCAAGATTTTTTGTCAACATTCTCATTTTGAAGTATATTTCATCATTTGATCAAGGGTTGATCATGATTCATCAAGGATTGCTCAAAATTCATCAAGATTCAAAAGTTGCTAAATTAGGGTTTTGCAGGAAAAGTCAACTCAACTTTTACCAAGCATAACTTTCTCATAATTTATGATAAATGACCCATCCAAAGCTCATTTTGAAGATGATTCAATTTCCTACAATCCATCTTCATACGGAAAGTTCAAAAAATTCATTCACAAGAAGTTATGAATTTGGACATTATAGGTCATTTTTGAAAGTCAACAAAAACACCTTTTTTGTCAAAGATTATAACTTGAGCATGGAATGTCAAAATGATATGAGACCAGAAGGGTTGGTTATAGGACATCTCAAGCTTTCTAAAAAGTCCAAGAAAACTTCCAAAAGTTCAAAATTGAAGAAGTTATGCATTGTTGAAGTTTGACTTTTTTGCAAAATTGCCAAAAGTTAACTATCCCCAAAACTTCAAATTTTGTCAAATGGGCCCATTCTTTTCCACTTGATTTGAGTTTGCAAAGTTTCCCACGTGTCCTAGCTTCAGCCTTGAGCCCATATTTCATTTTTATTATTTAATTTGATTTTTAATTGACTTTATTTATTTTAAATCAAATAAAATCATAAAAAATCCAAAGCATTGATAATTCATGATCTTTTGGCAATTTCAGGATTTGATTACAATCGTTATCATCATCAAATTCGAATCAAGCCAAATCATGGGCAAAAAGATTGAATTGAATCAAATTTGGAAAGGTTTAATAATGGAGATCAAATAACATTCATGTGCATTGATATGAAGGGATTCAGTCCATGATTCTTACCCTAATACAAAGCATATTACATAAGTAAGCAAAGGCATACGAAATCAGGGTTGGAAGCTGTAGAGAGAGGCAAAACAAAAGTGCAAAAATTCACAAAAAAGTGGGAGGTCAAAGTCCAAGCTAGAGGCTGTTTCAAGACACGAGGGCGGTCTCAATCGCTTCCTGACCGTTCATACAAGCTACCTAGATCCAAAGCAAGCTTTTTCAGACGTCCAAACGCATTGTAAGTCGTGCGATAACCACCCCTGTTCTTGATTTCGCAATTATGAATTTAAGCATCTTTTTCATGAACTAATACCATATTTTGAATCTACAAAACATTTGGAAGCTATTGGTATCATTCAATTGCGTTTATCTGGCCAAAATGGAGAACCACCATAGCTAGGTTCTTCGTTTTGTTTTTAGTGTTTCTTGTTTCAGGCACAATTGAGACATAAGAAGAACATGGTCTTGATCAGGAGGCCATGACGAGTCAAACCATGTTCTTGGAAGGGATTTATATGGCTTGGAGAGAATTTTGGGATAGGCCTGCATTTTTAGCTGCGGATTCAAATCCATAGGTATTCTTTTACAGGGTTGAAGACAGGGATGACTTCGTGTCACTCGTCCATTGGTGGATTCAAACCAAGCGCGCCTTTTTTTGTTTTGCTGGCATGTGATTTGTTTTATTATATTATGTATTCTTTGCATTTTATTAACAAATGAATCAGCGTGGCGCGGTGGCAAACTTGTTGGTACAATCTCCTTCAGGACCTGGGTTCAAATCCCAGGTCCCCCACTTTCTCAATATTTTTGTTCTTCAGGTGATTCAATGCATGCTCTATCGTACAACCTACCATGCGCCATCATTCATCCAATTGCCAGATGGCCAAAGGCCAAATCCGAGGGTCCATGATTGAAGGTCCACCATAGTCTAGGTCAATGCATGCATACTGGATTCCAGAAAGTCAAAAAGGCCAGCACATATTGGGCCACGAAATTGTTATCAGCACCATAAATTCAGGCCTAATACCTCTCCCTTCTATTTATTTATTTTGTTTTATTATTTGTTTTATTATTTTTGTTTAATTACTAACCAATCAAAATTCTGTTTTATTAAAATAAAATCACCAAAAAAAAATTATTTCAATCAAATTTTAATCTTTTTCTTAATAAATTTATGAATTAATTAGGTTTTAATTAGAAAACTTTAATTCCTTTTGTAAAATAAATAAAATTAATTAGACTTAATTAGTTTTTAACCCTTAGTTTAATTATTATTATTTCTTTCCTAAATAATCAAAAACTCAAAAAATAATTTATTTTTTCATTGAGTTAATTTATTTAATTTAATTTAGTAATTAATTTAGGTTTAATTTCTTTCTTAAAATAAAAACAACAAAAACCTAAAAAAGATTTCCTCTTTAACCAAAAGGGTAAAAACCCTAGTCATGCGTCCGATTTAATTTTTGCGCCGCGATTTACTTATTTTTATCCAATAATGTACCTGCTTCCGGATTGTAATAGTAAATAAGACTTTTAATTATTTTTATTGCTTTATTTTATTTTCCAAAGTGGTTTGTCTTTGGCGATGTAAATACCCGATGCCTTGTAACTTAAATTCGCATTTTATTTCCGCAAATTATAACTGTTAGATGTTTGATAATAGGGTTGCATGACAAGACTGAATGTTAATCTTAAAATCAAATTAGATCACCCTTAACATGTACAAAGACAAAAATAACTGAAAACGGCACACTCACACATGCACACTCTTAGGGTACACCCCACTTGGTCACCTTCGTGCACGGTCATTAAGTATAGGTCATTTTAGAGGCTGCCCTCTTGTCTAAGAGATCATAGTCGCCTCGAAACGGTTGCCTCGGATATTGTTGCCTCAAACAAATGATCTAAGACATTAGGGTTACCGCTAAGGCGTCCTAACATTGCTTTAGTGACCGTATGTCCCTCATTCGAATTTACCCTTAAACTCCAACAACGGTGCTACCCACTCATTAATAGTGGGATAGCATTGTTTAAAGGAAATTAGCATAAAACGGTTCCTTTTTCGAGTAGGTAGATAGTTCTTAGATACTTGCTCATTCAAAACAAAACAAAATTTTCACACTTACACTCCTTTTCGAACAAAGTTTTCAAAACACTTCATTACACTCTTGAGGACAGAAGCAAGAGTTAAATCGAAGTTTCAAACAAAAACTTTTTCAAACCCACAAGAACAAAGAAATCGATTTCGAAAACAATGAGCAAGTACCTAAGAGCCCGTAGATAAATACGGATAGAAAGGGTGCTAATACCTTCCCTTTCTATAATCTACCCCCCGAACCCGAGAAATATCTCGAAAAAGGAATCTTTCTATGCTTTTTTCCTTTCCTTGTTGGATAAAATAAAAGTCGGTGGCGACTCTTGCTTACTGCGACATTTTGAAAAAACAAAACGCAAAATGCAAACCAGCATTCCAAAAAACAGTCAGTTCTTCCCACCGTATCACACATACCATGGCCATTTTTTAGGCAACAAAGTGGATGAAACCCTAGGGGTGCTTGTGTGCAATGTGTGTCATTTTACATGAATTTTTGTCTTGCATTAGGTCATGCTATTTGTTTGATTTTTGTCTTATCATGCAAAACCCTAGTTTACTACACAAATATATAATGCGATAAATTGCGTAAAATAAAACTAAGCTATTACAATAATTATTATGGGAGGGGGGATACAAGTTTTTGAATGGGGATATTTGCACAAAATAAAAACCTAAAATATTATTACAACCCAATTGAATTATTGTACAAGATAAATAAATATGCAAATATTTAAATATACAAATAAAATGTATTTATGCAAAAATGCTTTATATTTATTATACGTATGAAATAGTAAATTATTTAAGCCCTAAAAAAGAGAAGAAATAATATTGTTATTTTTGAAAGGGTGAAAACCCTAGTTTTCAAATAAAATAAAAAATATGTTCTATATTATTTATTTGTTCATTTTTGTACAAGAAATCATAAATAATATTATTAACAAATATTAAAAATTAAAATATATATGAAAATAATATTTTATGGGTATAAATGATAAAATAAAAATGTATAGTATTTTTAAATGTATTCACTATTTATTTAAGAAAATAAAGTTCTATTTATTTATATAAAACTATTTTTATATGTGAAAAAAATAATAAAAATAAAATAAAAATTGCAAAAAAATATGAAAATATTTTTGTGATTTTTTAATGTCCAGAAAAAAAATAATAAAGTCAATAAACATAAAAAATATGAGAAAATATGCAAAAATATAAAAATATGCAAAGGGGGTGCAAATAGTAGTCAGGGGGGTGTGGAAAACAAAACAAGCAGGCCCAAGGCGCGCCAGGCCCAGGACACTTCATCCCTGTCCTCCAGCTTCCATTTGCGTGCGTATCTGCCTTAAACCTGTAACTTGCTGTAGCTTGCATAAAAATGAAAAATCATAACATAAAAAATGTAGCCTGTAATCTCACGATTCCAATGATATAAAATTCATGACCTAACTCTCAAAGATCAGGGATAATTTTAATGGCCCTAAATCGTGACCTAATTTTTTCAGCATGTTCAACATTCAAATTCTCTTAGCTCAATTAATATAAATGACAACTATGCATATGTACAACTTCACCATGCTAGAGACTACATTTTTGCTTCACAAATCGTGGCTTGAGGATGCCTAAATAGAGAGATAAAGTTTTGAAAAAAACCTCCTTCAGCTGGATTTGGATATGGCAATGTGGGGACTTTGAGTGAGGCCTGAGGATCGTGTGAGCTTCCTTGAAGTTCCCTCAAGCTATTCCAATGCTTAGCTTTCCTTGAGGATGATTGAAACTCCCTGTAGAAGTCAAGTTGCAACCTTCCCAAGTGAAAATGGTGATGGATGAAACAAAGCTTGCAGATGCAATGTAAAGGCTTGGACAACTTAGGTAGGATGTATGTAAAGTGTTTTAAGTCTTGAGACAAGAAACACACGAGCCAAAAATGAAATGGCTAGTGTTTTGCAGAAGCTGCCTTGTTTGGGCAGAAATTTATGTTTTTTGTGTTTGGGAAGGTTTCAGATGTTGTGCATTCGTGTTCTAGCTTGCAACATGTTTTTGAATCTATTTTGAATGAGGCCAAGTCCACTCTTTAACAGATGTGCAAGTTCTGACTTCTTTTGCAACCTTTCTTGTATTTGAAGAAAGTTAAAGTGACTTAAGCCAAAATGTTGTACTTGCTTGCTTGCTAGCTGCAGAGGGTTGGTATACTTTGCTTGTGATCTATGGAAAATTCCTGTACTCAAGGAACAAGTCCAAGGCTCAAGGCTGATAAAGTTGGAAAAGCTTGCTTTATCAAAATGGCATTGTGCCCTTTATGCCATTTATGGATTTATTCCTTGTACAATGCTTCAAAAGCCAAAACAAAGCCATTATCCATTGAGTTTGCATTAAATTATGGAGTGTAGAAGGGATTTAGGACCTGTAATGCAAGGTACAAGCATGCTTGATCAGATTTGCAACTTGGTGCATTGTGAAAATGGCTTGAACAAAAGTGACAAAATGCCATTTTCTCTTCTTCGATTCTCCCTAACCACAAATGATCTTGGAGAGTTCTTGGACATTTTGGAAAGCTTGCAACATGTTCTACAATCCATATTTGAAATGAATTTTGAGATACCTCTTGGAACTATGTGAAAAGTTTCCATGAAGTTGGGTCAAAAACCTGCCTAAATTAGGGCAAATTTTCACTAAGTCTTTTAGTTCATGGACCCTTATTCACAAATTCATAACTTGAGATCCAAGCATCTTTTGGGAAAACTTTGTGAATCAAAGTTTTAGATTTCATGGAGGAATACAACTTTTATGTTGGAAGTTTCCTTTGAATCCAATTTCATCATGGTGAAAAAGTGGTGAAAAGTTGGGGAAAAAATAAGAAATTTTCCATACTTAGAAAAATTCTAAGTTATGAAAACTTTCAAATTAAAACCCTAATTTGCAATTTTAGGTTTCTTGGTCAAAAAATTTCACATTTTGACATATCTTGATGAATTATGACCCTTGGCACTTGATTTTGACCAAAAAGTCAAAGTTTGACTTTTTAGTGCACAGTTGTCTTTTGATCAGTTGACTGCAAAATTCATCTGTCAATCCTATGTACTTGAGATCTTTTGAACCATGTGATTAGGTCAAGATGATTCCATTGAGCCCTTGAAATCATGTTTGAACCCAATTGGTCATTGTCTAGGTTAAAAATTAGAAATTGCCCTTTCTCACTCAAAACCCTAATTTTGACCATTTTGCCCTTTTGATGATTTGATCAAATTTCTTGAGGAGTTGTGATCCAAAATTGATCAAATGGTTCATATGAGTCTAAAATGTTGTTGTGGATAAAAAATTATGAAGTTTGACTGTAAATTGGCCATGGTTGACTTTTTCTCCAATACAGTTGATTTTTAGGTCAACTGTCCAATTGACTGAGCAAAAATGTGATTCAAGGCTTGAAACTTGGTATGAGCAATCTTAGGGGTCCAAGATGGTGTATGAAAGTCACATGAAGCACTGGTGGTCCAAAAATCCTTGTGCAAACTCAAACCCTAATTTCAGGTTATCAGTGCAAGATGAGGTCTTGAGCTGAGCAAACCCTAAACTTGTCTTGAGTCCAAGAAGTCTTGTGAGGAAAATATTGATAAATGAGAGGGAAAATTTTGGTGTAAAACACATTGCCTCTAAGCCACAATGTATTTGCAAAACTCTGTACGTTGCCTCTAAGTCGCAATGTATTCACAAAACTCAGCATGTTGCCTCTAAGCCGCAACATATTCTCAAAGACCCATTACATTTCCTCTAAGCCGCAATGGATTCTCAAGACTCCGTACGTTGCCCCTAAGCCACAATGCATTGTCAAAACTCAGTATATTGCTTCTAAGCCGCAATATATCCTCCAAACTCCGTACGTTGCCTCTAAGCCGCAATGTATTCTCAAAACCCATACATCACCTCTAAGCCACAATGTATCTTTCTAGATCAGTATATTGCCTCTAAGCTGCAATATATCGTCCGACTCAAACACATTACCTCTAAGCCGTAACGTATCCACAAAACTCAACATGTTTCCTCTAAGCCGCAACATATCTTTAAATCCCATTATGTTGCCTCTAAGCCGTAATATATTATCCAAGCCAAATACATTTCCTCTAAGCCGCAATATATTTGCAAAACTCAACACATTGCCTCTAAGCCGCAATATATTTGCAAAACTCAACACATTGCCTCTAAGCCGCAATGTATCTCTCCAGATCAACATATTGCCTCTAGGCCGCAATATATTATCCAGATCAACACATTGCCTCTAAGCCGCAATGCATTACCCAAACTCAGACCATTGCCTCAGTTTTCATGCCGCAATGTGTTTCTTCATTCCACAAAATCCATCCTATCACATCAGACTTCATGCAGCGATGTCCGAAAACTAAATCCATTTTATCACATCAGACTTCACGTAGTGATTTGCAAACTAAACTCATTGCCTCAGACTTCATGTAGCAATGAATATCTATTTACTCTGTAACACAAATCATCGTCTCAAACTTCATGCTACGATGAAAAAAAACAAAACTTTTACCCATTGCATCAGACCTCATGCAACAATACATTTTGTTATTCCATGAACACCGATCATCGCCTTAGACTTCATGCTGCGATGCTCAAAAGAAAACAAAACTCAATACATTGCCTCTAAGCCGCAATGTATCCACAAACTCAACATATTGCCTCTAAGCCGCAATGCGTTCTTCCAACTCAAACACATTGCATCTAAGCCACAATGCATTCTTCAAACTCAAACACATTGCCTCTAAGTCGCAATGCGTTCTTCAAACTCAAACACATTGCCTCTAAGCCGCAATGCATTTTTCCAACTCAAACACATTTCCTCTAATCCGCAATGCATTCTTCAAGCTCAAACAGATTTCCTCTAAATCGCAATGCGTTCTTCCAACTCAAACACATTTCCTCTAAGCCGCAATGCATTCTTCAAGCTCAAACACATTGCCTCTAAGCCGCAATACGTTTTTCCAACTCAAACACATTACCTCTAAGCCACAATGCATTATTAAAACTCAAACACATTGTGTTGTACCCCAAAACTTGACCTCCCATATTTCTCAAAACATTTCAAGAAAGATCCTCAAGTTGCTCAAGGAAGTCCAAGGGTTGACCAGACAAACTCTCTCCTAAGGCAGTCTACCTCAAAATTAGGGTTTCATGTTGCATCAAGATATTTGAATCAAATGGGTCCCAAATGTTCACCATTGTCCTAATATGTTCTCAAGATCATCCATGTCAATTTTCAAGCCTTGCAGATAAAGTTTGCTCAGTCAATTACTCAAGGGCCTGAAAATCGACTGTGCTAGGGCAAAAGTCAACTGTGGCCCATATACAGTCAAACTTCAAGATTTTTGGTCAACATCCTCATTTTGAAATATTACTCATCATTTGATCAAGGTTTGATCATGATTCATCAAGGATTGCTCACAATTCATCAAAACTCAAAAGTTGCTAAATCAGGGTTTTGTAGGAAAAGTCAACTCAACTTTGACCAAGCATAACTTTCTCATACTTTATGATAAATGACCCATCCAAAGCTAATTTTGAAGAGGATGCAATGACCTACAATTCATCTTCATCTCCCAAGTTCAAAATATGCACTCACAAGAAGTTATGAATTTGGACATTATAGGTCATTTTGAAAAGTCAACAAAAACACCTTTTTTGTCAAAGCTTCATACATGAACATGGAAGACTCAATTGAGATGAGACCAAAAAGGTTGCTTATAGGACATCTCAGGATTTCTAAAAAGTCCAAGAACACCTTCTTAGAGTCAAAATTGAAGAAGTTATGCATTGGTGAAGTTGACCTTTTTTGCAAAATTGCCAAAAGTCAAAAGTGCCTCAAATTGCAATTTTTGTCAAATGGGCCAAACTTTTTGCACTTGTTTTGAGTTTGCAACATGGTCCACGAGCCCTAACTCTTCCCACTTGCCCTGATTTTATTTTTTCCATTTATTTTGATTTTTTATTTCAATTAAATCAAATTAAATCAAAATAAATCAAAATAAATCATGGAAATATCAAAATCATTTAAGTCTTGAGATTTGGTGCATATTTCAGGTCTCTTATACAGCTAGCAAGAGGATCAAAACGTGCAAGGCATGGTTGTGCATAAAAAGATTGGTTTTTGGCTTATTTTGGAAAGATTTTCATGAAAATCATGATCAAAGACCATAATTGAAAAAGATTGAATACACTTTTGCAAACCTAATTCAATCACTAATATATATTGGACAAATGCAGACAAAAAACAGAGGGTTTTGAGGCGTGTAGAGGGAGAACAAAACTTGGAAAAACTCAAGAAAAATGGTGACTTGATTTCATACTTCCAAGCATTTTCAAGACTCCCAAGCCATCTCATTCGCTTCCTGGGAGTGCAAGGAACCTATACCAATCAAAAGAAAGCGTTTTTATGCCCAGAAACCCGAGGTAATTGCTTCACGACCTCCCTCCCTTTTTGAAATCCAATATCGTTATTTTGGCATTTGTGGCATGAACCATTTACATATTCTGAATCTTTGAAGCATTTGTAAGCTAATGGTAACCATTAATTGCATTTTCACTAACTGTATAGAAATCCACCATTGTTAGGGCTTCTTGTTGTGTTTTGGATTTTTCTTGTACAGGTAAAATTAGCCTACAAGAAAGGTGCCATAATGTTCACAAGGCCAAGACGAATTGGTCTACAACATTAGATTTCATTTATCGTGCCTGCATGTGATTTTGAAATGTGCAGGGGTTATAGCGACAAACCTTTGTCCGTAGGTAAAAGTCCATAACTTTTACCCACAGAGAGGGGAAGAAGAAGGTGGCGTGGCACCACCCCATTAGCCCATTTGAAAGTTCACACGCTGGGAGTTCACATACTGTGCTTTTTTAATATAATCTTTGTTTTGTCTATTGTATACAATAAGTGCGCTAGGCTCAGTTGGTGTTGAGGCAGATAAAAAGGCCATATGATCTGGGTTCGAATCCCAGGTCCCCCATGTATTTCATGTTATTTTTACTTGTATGATCAGGCGTGTACACAGGCGTGTACACAGGCGTGAAGACCATCATGTACCCCCAAGGCTCAATCATTAGATCTCCAGGAGGCCAGATCTGAAGGCCATTACATGAGGATCCATCATGCGTCTCAGTCAAAGTGCAGCGCTGGATCCAGGAGGTCAACGTGGGTCAATGGACTTTGGGCCCAAAAGTTGCTAATGGCACCCCTCACTTTGCTGATTACAAGGCCCATCTTTACTCTTTTCTTTATTCTTTTAGTTTTTTTATTTAACTTATTCAATTAAATTATTTTACTAACACAAAAATTAATTTCTTTTTTATAAAAAAAATCATAAAATCAATTTTCATCAAATTAGATTTAGGTTTTATTTTTTTATCAAAAATTAATTTAATTAGTTTATTTAATGTTAGGATCACCTTAATTTGTCTTTGTAAATAAATTAAAACAAATTAGAAAATTAGGCTTTTGTTTAAATTAATAATTATTTTATTTTCTTAAATAACCAAAATACAAAAATAGGTAAAATGTAATTAATTTTCTTAATTTAATTTAATTAGTAATTAGGTTTATGTTTAATTTAAAACCTTATTCTTTTTTTTTCCTTAAAATAATAAAAAAAACAAAAAATTGATTTTTCTTAGGTTTAGACGGGGTCAAAACCCTAATTTCTCTCGCTCTCGATTCATTGCGCGCGTTCATTTATTTTTTACAATATTGATGTAATTGCTCATGGGTTGTAATAGATTAATTAGGACTTTTTCGTTTATTTATCGTTTTGCGGGTTTTTTTGCTATGTAATTTAAATACCCGAAGCCTTGTAATAGCGCAGCTTTATTTTCTCGCACTTTAATTCTCGCAAATATTAACTGTTAGATGTATGATAATAGGATTGCATGAGAAGACTGTATGTAAATTTTAAAATGGTTAGCAAACCCTAAATGTGTAAAGATAATAATTGAAATTGAATCACTCGCACATGCGCACTCCTAGGGTATACTCTCACTTCGGTTGCCTTCGGTAAACAATAATTAAATATAGGGTATTTTAGTGGTCGCTCTCTTGTCTAAACAAAGATCAAATGTCCCATTCGGAAATGTTGCCTCTGAAAGGTTGCCTCGGAAATGTTGCCTCAAATATTGATCTTAAGACATTAGGGTTATTACTAAGACGTCCTAACATTTCTTTAGTGATCGTACGTCCCTTTCGAATTGACCCTTACAACTCCAACGACAGTGCTACCTACTCACTAATAATATGATAGCATTGTCTAAAGGAAACAAGAACATAAACATTCTTTTTTTGAGTAGGTAGATGCTAGTAGGTACTTGCTCAAAAAAATCAAACTTTTCCACACTTACACTTTTCAGACAAAGTTTTCAAAAACAACTTCGTAACTCTTGAAGATAGAAACAAGGGTTAAATCAAAGTAAAACAAAAAACTTTTTCAAATCAAACACACACAAGAAACTTTGAAAATGATGAGCAAGTACCTAAGATCCCGTGGAAAACCACGGATAGAAAGGGTGCTAATACCTTCCCTTTCTATAATCTACCCCCCGTACTCAAAATCTCGAAAAAAGGAATTTTTCTGTGCTTTTTTCCTTTCTAGTTGGATGAAATAAAAGCCGGTGGCGACTCTTGCTTACCGCGACATTTGTGAACAAAAAACGCAAACCAGTAATAAACAGTCTGGTTCTGCCACCGTATCATAGAACTGGCGACTCTGCTGGGGAATTAAGTCAATTTCCTATTTCTATTCCGAGTAGTAGATATCTGGCTACGAAAAATAAAAAGTGCGATCAAAGAAAATACAAAGAAATGGACCAGATTTTTTGATAATGTATCTCAGATAAATTTTGACTATTCTTACCTATGAACTCCGCTAAATTCAACTTTTTGGTCGTTCAACCAACTAACCATTTGAATATTGTTGAAATATACAAGTCGGGTATACCTTAGGATTAGTTCATCATAAATTGCTTTTATTGTTTGATTTGTTTGCTTTACCTTTGAGGGATTTGTATCAGGAGTTACTATAGATCCTAACCCGGATCTGGGGAACACCTTTTAGGTAAGTAGCATAAAACTGTGAGGGAACTGTACAACGTAGACTGATATGGTTGAAGCAGTAGCTACGTTGATATGGCACATTGGTTGGTACCGGTATCCCTTGTAGAGAAACGAGGAGAATACGGGGCTGCTATATGGGTCGTTAAGCATCAAATGACCTTAGAACCTATAATTGACCAACTTGGCCATAGGAAGTAGTGAGATAGATGGTCTCAGTGTAAAGCTGGGAACTGGTTGATACTCGATACTACACTCATTGAGACCATACTCTCGAGATAGTTCCGGTCGCAAGAAAAGATTGCGTGAGCTGAAACCATGACCGATGGAGGATGGTCAGTGATATTGAGAACCTCTAGAACCCGACTACTATTATTAGGATAGGTTGAAACCAACTGAACTTCAAGAGGGTAGTACCTAGACCCCATGCAAGCCTTAAACTTAAGGGCTATTGTGTGACTTGTTTGCCTTTACCATGTCTGTTATCTGCTATACCTGTTGTGCGTTTTATCATGACATCATGCATCATAACATAGCACACACACCTCATTATACTAACCATTTCAAAGACCGAGGGGATTTATCTTTGTTATGTTTTGCAGATTATAGCTTCCATGCGTAGAAACACCATCCGAGTTAACTTTCTGTAAATACCTGCTCAACTCAAAGATTTAGCCTCGAGAGTTTCTGATACTTCCTCATTCATTAGAAGACATGGTCAGCTTCTTAGTTTGGTTACCTCCAGGTTTGATGAGCAAATGATGAGTGTGATTTTCCAGTTCTTCGATCCAGTGCATCATTGTTTCAATTTCCCGGATTATCAGTTAGTTCCCACTTTGGAAGAGTTTTCTCATTTATTGGGCATATCCATCCTTGAGCAGATATCCTTCATAGGTTTGGAAGAGACTCCTAGGCCAGAGTACATTGCTTCAGCTTTACACTTGAAAAAGACTGATGTAGTATCCAATTGGGAGACACGAAGTGGGGTTAAAGGTTTCTTAGCCAAGTTTCTAATGGATCAGGCTCAACTGTTCTGGGATAACTTGGACTTCCAGGATTTCGAAGACATCTTGGCTCTCCTTATCTATGGTTTGGTTCTCTTCCTGAATCCAGATTCCTTCATAGATGTGAATGCAGTTAAGATCTTCTTGTCTCGCAATCCTGTACCTACCCTTTTGGGTGATATCTTGCATGCCCTCTATACTCGTACCGTGCAAAGAAGAGGGACCCTCATGTGTTGCATGCCATTGCTGGAGAGGTGGTTTATTTCGCACCTCCCCAAGTCCGTGTTGAAGAATGAGGAAGGCTTAGGATGGTCTTACAGGATAATGTCCCTTGCCCATACAAACATTCTTTGGAGTTCTAGGGGTATGGAAGGTGTTGCTGTCATTGATCGATGTAGGGAATATCCTAATGCCCCGCTGCTCGGAATTAGAGGGGGAATAACCTACAGTCCTTGCTTGGCTTTACGACAGTTTGGTCGTGCTCGGAGAGACGGTCCTCATGAGCTACTTCTTACAGATATTGTCTTTGACTATAAGGAGGACGTTGAAGAGCATCGTCGAAGGTTTATACGAGCTTAGGGCATGGTGAATAGGTTTGACCCTCAAGAGCTAGGACCAAAGACGTCTCTCCCTATGCAACCTTACCTCCAGTGGGTCCGAGCTCAGGCTCAGAAGCTTGGGATGCCTTATGAAGTTGTGTTTCCAGTGATTGTGGAGCATACTAATGAAGAAGGTGTTCCTTATACAGTCCTTTATCCCTACATGCCTACTGATCTAGGGGCATTGAAGAGATCCTGGATTCAGCTAAAAGAGGAGAGGGATACTTATCGGGAGAAGTATCATGAGCAAGAGAGGAAGATCTTGAAGCTCACGAGGAAACTTTAGAATGAAAGGACGATCAATGACTACGTCAGCACGAAGGGAAAGCGTCCATGGAATTTCTAATTTTTTTCTTCTTTTTCTAGTTTAGATTTGTTTTTAGTCTATTTCTTTTGTAAAGCCTTAAAGGCATTGTTAAACATTATTACAAGTTTAATCTAATAAAGTTTGTTTATTTCTTGGTTTGCAAATTTAAATCTCCCAAAGTCTTTGAAATCATTTCATAAGCATTCCATTATCATGCACCTCATTACAGGTATCATTACAGGTTTCTCATCTTCTTCGCTGTTTATTTCAGAACAGAATGTCTTCTGAAATACCTACCGATCAAGCCATCAAAGCTCTTCAAGCACAAAATGCTCAATTCAAAGAGATGTTCTTGAACTTGGCTAAAGGGCAGGAGGATTTGAAGACTCTCATCCTGAAGGAGAAAAAGAAGAAGAAGAAGAAGAAGGTGGTTCTTCTGAATATGGGTCACAGATTTGGGAATAGGTTGCGACAAGAAGCTGATCTGTCTCATTCATCTAAAGGAGGAGAGAATCAAGAGGAAGAAAAGGGTCTTAGTCTTGTAGTCTCTGATAATGACACTGATTTTGATGAAGAACAATATCCTCCTGCCGAGGATAGGTACAAACAACTTGAAGACCGTCTGAGTGCTATGGAGATTTAGAAGATACCTGGTTTGGACTTCGGAGATCTGGGACTAGCATCTGGGGTGGTGATCCCTCATAAATTCAAAGCTCCGATTTTCGCTAAGTACGATGGAGTATCCTATCCAAAACTCCATCTCCGCTCGTACGTCAGAAAAATCCAACCTTACACTGCTGATAGAAATCCGTGGGTTCATTTATTTCAAGATAGTCTGTCAGGGACTCAGCTTGAATGGTTTTATCAATTGGAAGGAGCTAATGTCCGCAACTGGGAAGACCTTGCTGCTGCTTTTTACAAGCAATACCAGTATAACGCCGATATTGCTCCCACTCGTACTCAGCTTCAGGGTATGTCTATGGGTGCAAGTGAAGGTTTTAAGGACTATGCTCAGAAGTGGAGAGATTTGGCTGGAAGAGTCCAACCCCCTCTGTCTGATAGGGAGTTGGTGGACATGTTTCTGGGGATGTTGTCTGGTCCATTTTTCAATCATCTGATCGGAAGTTTGTCATCTGGGTTTAATGAATTGATTTTTACTGGGGAGAGAGTAGAAGCTGGTATCCGAAGTGGTAAGATACAGAAAGGTTCTTCATCAAGTGCAGAAAAGAAGCCTTTCACCGGTAAGAAAGAAGCTAGTGCAGTTTACAGCTCGAGGAGCCAAAACCGACCTGAACACCGTCAAGCAGTGAATGCGGTAGTAATATCAAGACCCACTGTTGCCCCACAACGCAACAATCAGCAAAGAATGGAGAGACCGCAAAGACAGTACACTCGGCTTAATATGACCTTGTCTTAAATTCTACAACAGTTATTGAAGACCAACCTGGTAACTCTGAGGGAAGCCCCGAAGAATCCCATCACCACATCTTCGTTATATAACCCGAACGCCCGATGCGCCTATCACTTCGATAGCCCAGGGCATGATAAAAACAACTGTTGGGCCTTGAGGAATAAGGTGCAAGATTTGATTGAAGCTAAAGAAATCGAGTTTGACGCTCCGGAGAAGCCCAAAGTCATAACTGCTCCTATGCCCAAACATGATCAGGGAGTGAATGCAATTGATGACGATGAAGAAGAGTCAGATATCGACAGCTGGATTTACCCGACTGCCAACGGTGAATTGAACAACTGGACGACGAAGGACTTCGTGCCCGTTTCTTTTATTACACAGTAATTGACTTTTGTTTTGAGATTTGTAACAGACAGTTTAAAACTTTACGGCCAGGTGCCTTTCCCAAGGCACATTGGCTTTGTTTGTGAGGGCTTATTATTTGTCATTTTCATATATCATCAATAAAGCATTGGACGTTTTCTTGCATTACAAATTTTGCGCTCCTTATTTTTCCTTTCTATCTCGCACTTTATCAAAACAGCTATTGCCTTACACACACTCACATATCATAATGCAAATCCACATCCATTCTGAATCCCGTTGATAACGACTCTGCTATTGCCAGTTATGACTTCGAAAATCCGATCAACCAAGCCGGGGACGAAGGTGATGATGATTGTGAAGTGCCTGGGGAACTTGCTAGACTGTTACTACAGGAAGAGAGGGCCATACAGCCTCATGAAGAGCCAGTGGAATCAGTGAATTTGGGTACAGAGGAAGACAAGAAAGAGGTCAAGATAGGTGCAAATCTGGAGCCTAGTGTCAAGCAACGGTTGATATAGATGCTACGCGACTATGTTGAAATCTTCACTTGGTCCTATGAAGATATGTCTGGTTTAGACACCGATATTGTGGTACACCGCCTGCCAACTAAAGAAGATTGCCCTCCAGTAAAGCAGAAGGTTTGCCGTATGCGCCCAGAGATGTCTGAAAAAATCAAAGTTGAGGTCATGAAACAATTGGATGCCAGTTTTCTAGCAGTTACTTCTTACCCACAGTGGGTTGCCAACGTGGTTCCAGTGCCTAAGAAGGATGGTAAGGTACGGATGTGTGTGGACTATAGAGATTTGAATAGGGCGAGCCCCAAGGATGATTTCCCGCTTCCTCACATTGATATTCTGGTCGACAACACCGTGCAACATAAGATCTTATCCTTTATGGATGGTTTCTCCTGTTACAATTAGATTAAGATGGCTCCCGAAGACATGGAAAAGACGACCTTCATTACGCAATGGGGTACCTTTTGCTACAAAGTCATGCCGTTCGGATTGAAGAATGCTGGGGAAACGTATCAGCGCACCATGGTCGCTTTGTTCCACGACATGATTCACCATGAGATTGAGGTGTACGTTGATGATATGATTGCAAGGTCCCAGACTGAAGAAGAACACCTTGACCATCTCCAGAAACTGTTCGACAGGTTGAAGATGTACAAGCTAATGTTAAACCCGAACAAGTGCACCTTCGGGGTAAGTCTAGTAAGCTGCTGGGTTTCGTTGTTAGTGATAAAGGTATTCAAGTGGATCCTGCAAAGGTGAAATCAATACAAGATATGCCAGCTCCCCGAACAGAAAAGGAAGTTAGAGGCTTTTTAGGACGTCTGAATTACATTGCCCGATTCATTTCACATCTGACTGCTACTTGTGAGCCAATCTTCAAGCTGCTGAAGATAGATCAAGTGGTAAAATGGAATGAAGAATGTCAGACCGCTTTCGAAAGGATCAAAAAATATCTTCAAGAGCCACCTATTTTGATGCCTCCAGTTGAAGGAATACCTTTGATCTTATACTTGACAGTGTTGGACAATTCAATGGGGTGCGTGCTGGGGCAGCATGACGAGTCTGGCTGAAAAGAGCATGCTATTTACTGCCTTAGCAAAATGTTTACCGACTGCGAGACCCGATACTCGTTGCTCGAGAAAACTTGCTGCGCTTTGGCATGGGCTGCTCACCGGCTGAGACAGTATATGCTGACTCACACTACCCTATTGATATCAAAGATGGATTCAATCAAGTATATCTTCGAAAAGCCTGCCTTGTCTGGAAGAATAGCAAGATGGAAGATGATCTTAAAGTATGATATATGTTGTACCCCAAAATTTTCCCTCTCATATTATCAAGATTCTCTTCATAAGACTTCTTGGATTCAAGACCAGATTAGGGTTTGCTCAGCTCAAGACATTGCCTTGCACTGTTGACCTGAAATTAGGGTTTGAGTTTGCAAAAGGATTTTTGGACTTCCAATGCCTCATGTGACTTTCATACTTCATGTTGGACTTATAAGATTGCCCATACCAAGTTTCAAGCCTTGAATCAAATTTTTGCCCAGTCAATTGGACAGTTGACCTAGAAATCAGCTGTATTGGGGGAAAAGTCAACTATGTCCAATTTACAGTCAAACCTCATAATTTTTTATCCACATCAACATTATAAACTTATATGAACCATTTGATCAAGTTTGGACCACAACTCCTCAAGAAATTTGATCAAATCATCAAAAGGGCAAAATGGTCATTTTTAGGGTTTTGACTGTAGAAGGGCAATTTATGATTTTTAACCTAGCCAATGGCAAATTGGGTTGAAGAATGATTTCAAGGACTCAATGGAATCATCTTGACCTAATCACAAGGTTCAAAAGATCTCAAATGCATTGGATTGACAAATGAATTTCTCAGTCAACTGATCAAAAATCAATTGTACACTGAAAAGTCAAACTTTGGCTTTTTGGTCAAAATAAAGTGCCAAGGGTCATTTTTCATCAAGATGTGTCAAAACATGAAACTTGTTCACCAAGAAACCTAATTTTGAAAATTAGGGTTTAAAATGGAAATTTTTCATAACTTAGAAATTTTCAAAGTTATGAAAATTTCTTTTTTTTTCCCCAACTTTTCCCAACTTTTTCACCATGATGAATTTGGATTCAAAGAAAACTTCCAACATGAAAGTTGTAGTCCTCCAAAAAATATACAAATTTTATTCACAAAGTTTTCCCAAAATATGCTTGGATCTCAAGTTATGATTTTGTGAACAAGGGCCCAAAAACTTTCTAACTTAGTGAAATTTTACCCTAGTTTAGGCAGGATTTTGACCTATCTTCATGGCAACTTTTCACATAGTTCCAAGTTGAATCTCAAAATTCATTTCAAATATGGATTGTATATCATGTTACAAGCTTTCCAAAATGTCCAAGAACTCTCCAAGATCATTTATGGTTAGGGAGAATCGAAGGAATGAAAATGGCCATTTCTCACTTTTGTCTAAGGGATTTTGCACATTGCTACAAGTTGCAAACCTGTCCAAAGCATGCTTGTACTTGTTTTACAGGTCTTAAACCTTTCCACACTCCTTAATTAAATGCAAATACAATGGATATTATTCTTATTCTGAGCTATGGAGCTTTACACAAAGAGTTAATCCAAAAATGGCAAAAAGGAAACATTGTTACTTTGATAAAGCATGCTTTATGTCATTTTGTTTATCTTGAGCATTGAACCCAATCTCTTGCAGCAAACAAAGTCCATGAATATCATGCAATTGGTACCAACTATGTGCAGACCTGGAGCTAGCCTGTACAGGCTTTGGCTTTGTTAACTCAACCTTTTCTTCAAAAACAAGCCAACTTGCAAAAGGGTCCATAACTCTTCCATCTGATAAGATTAAAGTTTGGTATCATTTCAAACAAGTTTTACATATTGTCTAAGGCCAGACACACGAACTCATAGCATCTCAAACACCCTTAGGCACAAAAAACCCCATTTTCTGCCCAAACAGGGCAACCACTGCAGAACCTTGGCCAAATCCATATTCCCTCGTGCGTTTTGCTTGGAATCATTTCAAACACATTCTAAACATCACACCTGAACTATCCAAGCACCTGTCCAGCAACTGTAACTCCATTTTCACACTTCACCATTTTCATTTTGAAGCTTTGCAGGTTGAGTTCTATAGGGACATTCAGGCCATTTCAAAGCAAGCTAAGCATTGGCAAAGGTCAAGGGAACATCAAGCAAGTTCAAAAGTCCTTCAGGCCTCATTCAAAGTTGTTGCATTGCCATATTCGAACTTGACTGAACAAGGTAATTTCCAGCTTTCTATCTCCTTATTTAGACATCCTTAGGCTTAGGTTTGTGAAGCAAAAATGTAGCCCTTAATGTCCTTGAACTGTACATATGCATAGCTTGTATTTATATTAACTGAGCTAGGAGAATTTGGATGTTGAACATGCTGAAATTTTTAGGTCAGAAATTAGGGGTGACAAAATTCTCCCTGGTTTCTTAGAGTTAGATCAAGTTTTTTATATGGTTGGAATCGTGATTTAACAAGCTACAAGTTTCATGTTGCAAGATTTCGTTTTTAAGCACGTATGCAGGAGTTACAGTTTGAACTACAGGGCGCGCGCATTTTTGTTCAGAGGTTAGGGACGAAGTGAGTTGGGCTGGGCTTGGCTTGTCTTTCTATTGACACCCCTTATTTACTTCATGCACCCCCTTGGCCCATTTCTTTATTTTTGCATATTTTTCATTTCTTTTTTTAATTTTCTGACTTTTATTATTTTTTCTAAATATTTAAAATCACCAAAAATAATTTCTTAATTTTTACATTTTTATTTTGTTTTTTTATTATTTTTTTGGGCATAAAAATAGTTTACTAATAATATATACTTTATTTTTCTTGAATAAATTTGTAAATAATATTGAAATACATAAATATTTTATTTTTATTATTTATACACTTAAAATAATATTTTCTCACATAATTTATTTTTTAAACATTTTTGTATATATTTTTATTTATTTTCTTGTACATGAAAATGAATAAATAAATAGTAGATATATATTTTCTTTTAAACCAAAAAATTAGGGTTTTCACCCTTTCCAAAAATAATCATTTTTATTTTCTTATATTTAGGACATAAATAAATTTATTTTACATACATAAAATAATTACAAAAACATTTTGCATATTTATATCTTATTGTATATTTAAATAATTGTCTATTTATTTATTAGTGCAATATTTCAATTTGGTTGTAATAATAGTTTTAGGGTTTTATTTTGAGCAATATCCCCTTATTCAAACTTGTATCCCCTTCCCCATAATAATGTTGTAATAGTCTTAGATTTACTTTTACGCGTTTTATCGCTTTCAAATGCCACGATAGTAAATTAGGATTTTGTATGCAAAGACCAAAATCAAACAAATAGCATGACTAAACACAAGACAACAATGCATGAAAATGACAACACAATGCACACAAGCACCCCTAGGGTTTCATCCACTTTGTTGCCTTAAAATGGCCATGGTATACATGCTAGGTATCTTGGCAAAACAAAACAAAACAAAAGATCATAGTCCCTCGATGACGCTATCTTGGATGCCTAAACAAAAATGATCTAGTCCCTCACAAAACTTGCTAAGATACTTGGAAATATTGTTATCATGGTCATACGATGACCCACGCCCGTCCCGTTTAACATCCAAAGATAGGATTGTTTACCAAATACAATGGTAAAACAACAATGTCAAAGGAATAAAAATGTGTAGGAAAGATCTTTGAGTAGGGTAGACAACTCCTAGTTACTTGATCAATTTGCAAACCATCCTTGCTATTTTCAAAAACACATACACAATTTCAAAACAATTTCCCAACAAACTTTCAAACATTGAAACATTTTTAAAAAGACAAACACCTTTGTATACATTCAAACAAGAATCATTACAAAGGTTTCCTAAATAAAGGCCTATTTTCAAAATACTTTCAAAACCACACACACAAAAGCACCATTTCAAACAATTAAAAAAGCAAAGCAAGTGATCTAAAACAAGTAACTAAGAGCCCATGGAAAACCAAGGATGAAAAGGGTGCTAGCACCTTCCCTTTTCATAATATACCCCCCGAACCCAAAAAAAATCTCAAAGGTCTTTCCTGTGCTTTTTGACCTTTCCTTTGGATAAAATAAAAAGACGGTGGCGACTCTTGCTAAACCAAAACATTTGCGAACACAAACGCAAAACCTAAAGTCAGTTCTCCCACCGCATCACAGAAATGGCGACTCTGCTGGGGATTTAATATAAAAGTGGGGTTACCTTAGGGTTTTAGATCACCTTTACATGCTTATCTTGCTTGACTTGTATGCTTTACACTTTAGTTCTATTGTTTGGGTTTAAATCCTCTACCCGGATTTGGGAAACATTCATAGGTAAATAGCAATACGTTGTGGAAACTGTGTGGGGTATACCAACATGGTTGAAGCAATAGCTATATTAGTGCGACATATTTGTGGGTACTGGTAGCCTTTTTAGTCAATCAAAGAGAATATGGGGCCGCTGAGTGATGTCATGAAGCACTAATAGACTTTTAGAACCTTTACTTGACCAACTTGGCCTTTCTAGGAAGAGTGAGATGACCGGCTTTGGTGCAGTCCGAAGTTGGTAGATACTCGATACTACACTCATTGAGGGTTATTTTCTTGGAATATTTCGGTCGCCAGTAAAGTGGTTAAACTGAAACAATGAACACGGAAAATAATCCAGTGATATTGAGCTCCTTAGAACGCAGTTACTATTTATAGGACAGGTTGAGCCAACTAAACTTCAAGAGGTTACTTACCTATGAAACCCCATGCAAGCCTGAAACTAGAAACTTGTGTGATTTGTTTGTACATATATACTTGTGCATAACATCATGGACATCATAAAGCATCATATGGATCCACTAACCATTTCAAGGATTTGGATCTTCATCTTTGTTCCTGTTTTGTAGGTAATGGATTCACTTCGCAGGAAAACTATCCAAGTCAACCTTGTGAGAATTCCTCCTCAACTCAAGGAGCTAGCTTCAAGGATTCCTGAGAATTCTCCATTCACCGAGAGGCATGGTTGTCTTCTCAACTTAGTCAACACCAACACTGAGGAAGACATGGTGAAAGTTCTCTTCCAGTTCTTTGACCCCCTACACCACTGCTTCACATTTCCTGATTACCAGCTGGTGCCTACTTTGGAGGAATTTTCTCAACTCTTGAGGATTCCTATTCTCCATCAACTACCCTACAACGGTACGGAAAGAGATCTAAAGCCTGAAGATGTTGCTCAAGCCCTACACTTGCAACCATCTGATGTCATAGGCGATTGGGAAACTAGAAGTGGTGTCAAAGGTTTCTTGTCAAAGTTTCTGTTTGAGAAAGCTCAAGAATGCTGGAATTCTCTAGACCTGCAAGCTTTTGAGGAGATTGTAGCTCTTCTCATCTATGGGTTGGTCTTGTTCCCAAACCCTGACCAGCTTATAGATGTCAATGCTATCAAAATCTTCATGGCTCTCAACCCGGTGCCTACATTGCTTGGGGATATCCTCCACTCTTTTCACACCTGAACAATGAGGAAAAGAGGTGTTCTCATGTGTTGTACTCCTCTACTGGCAAGATAGTTTATTTCTCATCTTCCCCAATCAGTTTTGAAGAATGAGAAAGGCTTTAGGTGGTCACAACGGTTGATGACCCTTACACATTCACATATCTATTGGTGTTCTCGATCAAAAGAGAATGTTATCATCATTGACCGTTGTGGGGAATTCCCTAATGTACCTCTACTAGGCATTAGGGGAGGTATCACCTACAACCCCTGCTTAGCTCTGAGACAGTTTGGGTATGCCCAAAGGGATGGCCCACATGACATGCTGATTCCAGACTTAGTTTTTGACTTTGACAACAACGATCAAGGACTTCGACAAAGGTTTATCCGAGCTTGGAGGATGCCCAACAAGGTGGACAGTAAGACCTTGGGACACAAGAATTCCATCCCTCTTGAGCCTTACCTCAAGTGGGTACGAACCCACGCCCAAAGTCTTATGATGCCTTACCCCTACATGCTTCCTATGATTATAGAGCCTGTTGTGGAAGGAGAGGTTCCATACACCCTCCTACATCCTGACATGCCAACATCACTTGAAGATTTACAAAGCAGTTGGATACAGCTCAAGGGAGAGTGCAACACTTTCAAAGCCCAATTCTACGCCAGTGAGAAGAAGGTTTTGGAACTTACTCGTCAACTTCACGAAGAGCAGACTCTCAACAACTACATTGCACCAAAGAGGATGCGCAACGTCTTTTTACATTAGAATTTTGTATTATTTTGCCCATGGGGAATTGATGTACTAACAAATTCTATCTTATTAAGATGAGGTGTGTTCTTTTTTTGTTTACAACAAATTTGAATTTCTGAGTCCTTGAATGCATTACATGAATACATATCATTCATCATATGCATAAACAAGTCTTCACACCAAGTTTCCTTATATGTCTGTTGTTTATTTCAGCAAAATGGATATTGAGCAGACGGTCAAAGACTTGCAAGTGCAGAATTCACTGTTCCAACAGCTACTCATGACCCTAGCCAAGGGGCAGGAGGAGCTCAAAACTTTGCTGGAAAAAGTAAAGGAGAAAAAGAAAAAGAAGAGAGTTGGTGTGGCTACCTTGGGTAGAAGATTTAAAGGTCAAGCCAGAAGGGTCTTGGATTTCCCCTCAACATCTGATGAAGGGGTAGGAAAAGGAAAGGGAGCTGCAGTGCCATCTGAGTCTGAGGAAGAAGAAGAAGAGGAGGATGAAGACTATTCTGAACAGTAGTACCCTCCGGCAGATGACAAATACAAGAACCTGGAAGAACGTCTAGCTGCCATGGAGGTACAGAGAGTGCCTGGGCTGGATTTTGAAGAACTAGGGTTGGTTTCTGAAATTGTGATCCCTCCTAAATTCAAAGTACATTTGTTCGCTAAGTACGATGGGTTGTCTTGTCCCAAGATGCATCTACTATCTTATGTCAGGAAAATCCAACCACATTCTTCTGAAAAAGACCTGTGGGTTCATTTCTTCCAGGACAGTTTATCGGGGACGCAGCTGGATTGGTTTTACCAGTTGGAGAGGTCTGATGTGCATAATTAGGAGGATTTGGCGGCCGCCTTCTACAGACAGTATCAATATAATGCGGACTTAGCACCAACCCGTACTCAATTACAGAGTATGGGCATGGTCTCAAATGAAGGTTTCAAAGAGTATGCCCAGAAATGAAGAAACTTGGCTGGAAGGGTGCAACCACCTTTATCTGAAAGAGAGCTAGTTGATATGTTCTTGGGGACTCTGTCAGGTCCTTTCTTTAATCACCTGATAGGAAGTTCGTCTACGGGGTTCACCGAGTTGATTCTAACTGGTGAGAGAGTTGAAGCCAGAATCAAGAGCGGGAAAATTCAAAAGGATGCATCTGCTTCCGCTGCCATCAAAAAGACTTTTCCGGAAAAGAAAGAAGTCTCAGCTGTCTACTCCCAAAGAGGTCAAGGAAGAGTTGAGCGCCGGCCAGCGGTGGGGGCCGTAATGATTCAAAAGTCTGGAGCTGATCAGCCTAGAAGCAATCAACCAAGAACCAACCAAGCAAGGGTGGAAAGGCCTGTACGGAAATTCACCCAGATAAACATGACTCCCACTCAGGTTCTTCCCCATCTCTTGAAGTTAAACCTTTCCAGTCTGAAAAAGGCCCCGAAGAATCCGAATACAACTTCTCCTTACTACCATTCTAACGCCAAGTGTGCTTATCATTCAGGGAGTATAGGGCACGACACCAACAATTGTTGGGCCCTCAAGAACAAAATTCAGGACTTAATAAATGCTAAAGAAGTTGAATTCGACGCCCCTGAAAAGCCGAATGTGATCTCTGCCCCAATGCCAAAGCATGGCCACCATGCCCATGTTGTTGAAGAGGATCTTTTTGTTGCTATTGTTGATGATTTGATGACTCCGCTACCGATAATCAAGTTGAATTTGCTGAATGCTGGGATTTTCCCAGGTTGTGAAGAGGATTGCTGCCTTTGTTCATCCTTACCAACCGACTGTCTGTTGTTGAAGTTAGGCATCCAACGCCTAATAGATAATCAAGAAATCCTTTTTGAAAAGACTCCTGTTACACCGACTCCTGTTAATGATGTTTCGATAATTACCATATCCGCCAATCTTTCCAAGGTCTCCAAAAGACCTATTAAGATTACATCTAATCCGAAGATTGCACCTTTGAAGATAACCATGCCGGGGCCCATCCCGTACAAGTCCGATAAATCAATATCGTAGAACTATGGGGGAGAGATCTTTTACCACGGTATTAAACAAATTGAATCAACTGAAGAGAGTTCTTATGAAGAGACTTCCGACATTGGAAACATTGCTGGAACGAGTATAATCACCCGCAGTGGAAGAATTTTCTCTCTGGAGATTGCCCCTTCAAAGGCAATCTTCGGACCCTCAGCTGCTCCTAAGGTTACTCCTGTACCGGTCAACATATCTGCGAGAAGTCCAGTTATTGAAGAAGTTGTGACTCCTTAGGTTGTCCCCTCTGCTGCTGCTGATGATAGAGGGAAAGGGATCCAAGAAGAGCCCATCAAGACGAGGGCTCAGCCGTTGATCATCCCTGAAACCACTCAGAAAGAAATGGATGAGATTTTGAAAATAATCAAGAAAAGCGATTATGATGTTGTGGAACAACTGGGGAAAACCCCTTCAAAGATCCCTATGTTGGCCTTGCTGCTTTGTTCAGAAGCTCATGCTAAAGCTTTGATAAGATTTTTGAAGACGGCCCATGTGCCACGGGAAACCTCCACGGATCAGTTTCAAGAATGTGTAGCTAGCTTAACAGCTGACAACGGTCTAGGATTCTCCGATGCCGATTTAACATCAAAACAGAGAAAACATAATGACGCTTTGCATGTCTCGGTGGAATACAGAGGGACTACTCTAGCACACGTACTGGTAGACACTGGTTCTTCACTGAATGTCTTGCCGAAGAAGGCCTTGGATAGGTTGGATTATGAAGGCCTAACCCTGAAACCCAGCAATATCATTGTCAGAGCCTTTGATGGTTCTAATAGGATGGTCTACGGGGAGGTGGACATCCCGATTAAAGTGGGAACTGAAGTCTTCAAATCCACATTCTACGTGATGGACAACCGTCCTTCCTATTCTTGCTTGTTGGGAAGACCCTAGATTCACCATGCTGGAGCTATTACCTCCACTCTGCATCAAAAGCTCAAGTACCCTGTCCAGGGGAAAATTATAATTGTTCACGGCGAAGAGGAATACATGATAAGCCATCTAAATTCTTTCCGCTATGTAGAATTGGATGGTGAATTCATTGAAACCCCCTTTCAGCATTTTGAAGAGGTAGCTCAAGAGATTGCGGCAACCAAGACAGTGTCTTCTGTACCCCTGGTTACAAGACCTCCTCCTTGGATGTCGTCTCTCAAAGATGCAAAGGCTGTGATTGAAGAAGGAGGAATCACGATCTGGGGGAAACTTCCCGACTTTCCTTTCAAGGCAGATATATATTCGGCTTGGGTTTCACTTCGGCTAGTCAAAAGGCTGTGCGTCGCTCCCGTGCCGGAGGGCCACCTGTGAAGATCACCCATCATGGAGTCAATGCTTTGGAGGATAGTGAAGAGGAGAGCAACTTGGAAGACTGGATTTTCCCTATTATGGATGGAGGACTGTGCAATTGGGAAGCAAAAGACTTTGTTCCCATTACTTTCATGAATCAGTAATTTATCTTTCAAACATTTTTGTTGGTTTGTAATAATTCTCAGACAATTCGTACACTTTTTACCTTGTGCCTTACCCGAGGCATATAGGTCCATTTGTAAGGGTTTGATTTTTTCATCTTCATATGCCATTTTAATGAATCATGGACGTTTTCACATATAAACTTTTGTGTTTATTGTCTTTCTTTTTACATTTTATTTGTTTAAAGGTGGCTATCCCTTACACACACACCCACACTCACAAATGCAGGTACTCTTCCATTCTGGATTCCATGGGTAATAATTCTGTTATGGCCTTCAGTGACTCTGAAGATCTGGTCTACCATGCCGAATACGAAGGTGATGAAGACTGTGAAGTGTTAGGAGAATTGGCTAGACTGCTACAACAGGAAGAAAGGGCTATTCTACCTCATGAGGAGCTGTTAGAGATAATCAACTTGGGTACTGAGTGTGATACGGTGGGAGAACTGACTAGAGGGTTTGTGTTTCGTTCGCACTTGTGTGGTTAGCAAGAGTCGCCACCGACTTTTCTTTTATCCAAAAGGAAAGGTAAAAAATAGCACAGGAAAGACCTTTCGAGAATTTTCTCGGGTTCGGGGGGTAGATTATGAAAAGAGAAGGTGCTAGCACCCTTTTCATCCATGGTTTTCCACGGGCTCTTAGTTACTCGTTTTAGATCACTTGCTTTTGTTTGATTGTGTGCTTGTGGTGTGTTTTGAAAGTATTTTGGAAATTTTCTTTGTAATGGTTCTCGTCTCTATAAGAACATATACAAAGTTTTGTTTCGAAAAATGGTTCAAAGATGTGTTTGTGAATCGTGTTTTGAAAAGTGTTTTGAAAAGAGGTTTTGCAATGGTTCTCGTCTCTATAAGAACGTATACAAAATGTTTTGTCTTTTTGAAAATGTTTTGGAAATGGAAGTATAGGTGTGAAAGTTTTTGTCGTGAGCAAGCGAGTAACTAAGAGCGAATCTATCTACTCGAAAGGTCTTAAATTGTTCTTTTTTCTTCCTTTTAATGGTGCTATCTTACCATTAATTTGGTAAGAAGCCCCATCCTTAGATGTAAAGGGACAGGCGCGGGTCGATTTTACAATCATTGAAAGCAACTTGTGAGACGCTCTAGTAATTTTGTAAGGGGCAAGATCGTTTTATCGAAGGCAACATCGAGGGTCATCGAGGGACTACGATCTTTTTTTATCGAAGAGTCATTTGCTAGAGTGTCTCATATTCGAAGGACATGATTGTATTTCCGAGGCAACAAGCAAGGTTACCCTAGAGGTGCGCGTGTGAGAAGTGTGTTGATTTTAAGTTATTTATTCTTGGATTAGGTCATCTAGCGATTGATTTTTGAATCTTGCCATACATGCATAATTACTACACAGTATATAGAAAGCAATAAATTGCGGGAATTAAAAGTCTAAGCTATTACAAAAGTATCCAGGAATGGGGGTACAATTATTACAAATGGGGATGAGTCACATAAAAAATAACAATGTCCAAATAATACAACCAAATCGAATTGTTGTGTGATTTAATACAAAGCTATGACAATTTATGAAATAAAGAAATCAATAAAGTATGAAATGCAATGTATTTACTTGGAAAAAATAAAATTCAATCTAAAAAGAAAATGATTTAAATTAAAGATCTTTATTATATTTTTTGTTTATTTTATTAATTTTATAAAAAAGTTTAAAGAAAGAAACTTAACTAAACTAATTCTTGATTTTTTTTTGGTATTTTATTAAATGTAACAAATTAATAAACATAAGTTATAAAAGAAGAAAATAGTAAAAAAATGAATTTTAAGACTTAAAAAATGTACAAAGTATTATTAGTAATTTTCAAAAAAAACAATTAACAACAAATTAAGAAAGAAGAAAATGGGCTTAAGGATTTGAAGAGTACTAGGCCCAAAGGGGTTATTGTCTTGCTGAAACAAAAACAAGGCAAAGGGGGGTGGGAACCAGGAAACGCGTGTGGGCCTAAGGGTTTGTGAAAAAGACTTGGCCCAAATCTCCTTAAATCCGTTTATTGCATTTTGATTAAGGGAAAATGTGAATTAGGGTTTGTTGTTCCTTTGGTACACCGGCGCCGCTCTGTTCGTTCAATCACTTCTCTCTCTCGTTCATCTTTCTCACTCAACGCTTCTATTCGTCCCTGATTCATGAGTGAAACGCTTTTTTTTTCTGGGAAAAAACTAGGTTCTGAGATGGAATCATCTAAAGGGTTTGACATGTATTCTCTCTGATCTTCCTCTCGCCTTCTGTTACCGGAGTACCCCTCGTTCTCTTCCTAACCATGCTCAGATAATTTCTTTCATAAAAAAGGTGATGTTTTATCTTGATTTGAATGTTTTACTGTTGTTGTTTTATCTTGTTCGTATTTTTCTGTTACTCAATTTTATTGTACCTTGAGATGCAGGAAACGATTTATAAGAAATGTGACGAAATCATACCTTTGGAATTTTTTGGAAAATGGACAGGAATGTGAGATTTGAGCTGATGGTGCTCCTTGGTGACGGGCTTGGCAAGGAGGAGAGAAGAAATAATGACGAAGGATGCACGGTTCTAGTTACTTTTTCTTTTTCTGTCCTTTATGTTGAATGATGATGATGATGCTTCTGAGTCTCTTTCTGTCCTTAGTCCCTTTGGTTTTTTGAATAGTTTTTTGGATTGATACAGTTTGTGAAAGTTTGAGATTTTGTGGCTTTGTATTGAAAATGGTTTTTGAGAATGGTTGGTAATGATTGGACAGTTTTTTTTTTGGGATATTTTCTGAAAGTTGTTGTTTTGGATAGTTTGCTTTTACAGTTTGACAGTTAACAGCTTAGGATGTTTGAAATGAGTTATATGTTTTGGATGTTTGAACTGAGTTTTGGTGGTTTTGTTGTGTTTGATGGAAGTTTTGATACTTGGTTCTGTTTGTTTTGGTTACAGTTTGAATGTTTTGGTTGATTTTGTTTTGGGTTGATGAGGATGTTGGACTGTTTTTGTTTGACAGTTTGAGGCCTCTATGAAGGTTGTGAAAAACTTGGAGGTTTTTTTGATTTGTTGGGCAGGTTTAGAGGTTTGAACAATGGTTATGCATGTTATGTTTGATGGGAGATACAGGGAGTTTTTGTTTGGTGATTTTCTGGTTTACAGTTTGTTTGAGGAATATTATTGTTACAGTCGCAGGTTTTGTGTGTTTGACAACATTTCTGAAGGTTGGTTTGAACTGGTTATGGGATTTTGACAGTGCAGGTTTGATATTGTTGCTGTTGGTTTTTACAGTTTGAAAATTGGCTTGGGATTTCTTTTGGAGGTTTGGTGGCGGTTTGTGTTTGATAATTTTTTTCTGTGTTTTCTCTTGAACCCTCTCTACTGTTATATTGGCTTCTTTTGTTTTACAGCTTATTCAAAATGGTGGGAAACCACCAAATTTTGAATACTTTGGGCATGTTCTCCTTATGCTCTTTTCCTTGCAGTTTTGTTTTCTAGCATTTCTGGTGCAATTGTGACAGCAAGGCAGTATCCCTAGGTGACTTCTTTCCTCTCTCTCTCTCTCTCTCAATGACCCTAAGAGCTAATTTCTCTTTCACCTTTTTTCTGAAAAGTTTGCAATAAAAGAGGAAGATGATGAAATGGCTTATGAACAAGCCTCTTCTTGCTTGTTGACTTAGTTTTATATTTTCTTCATGCTGATGCTCTTTTGTCTGCTTATGCCGCCTCGTTCTTGCTGTTTGTATTTTGTTTGCATTTTGGTATGCTGATGCTGCTGTCTGGTTTGCATTATTCTGTTTGTTTTCCTTTTGGTACGCTGATGTCTAGTTTGGACAGCCTTGCTGTTGTTTGGCCACGCTGCTTTCATATTTTCACTTGTTTGGGCAGCCTAGTTGTATTTTTATTTGGACAGCTTTGCTTGCATTTTTATTTGGACAACTTTGCTTGCATTTTTCTTTTTCTTTTTGTGAACCAAGAAGAATAATCTTCTTGTGATTTGCAAATAGAAAAATAAAAATGTGATGAAATAAAAATAGCCTTCTGATTCCAAATTGCAAACTTTAATGATGAACACATTTTCCTCTTTTGAAAATTCTTATTCATGTCCAATTAACTGTGCTAATTATTTTTGTCTTTCTTTCATGTGAGCGCAAACTGGATGGTGGCAAAGCAAAGGAAGCAAGAGATTCTTTGGCATGCATGGAAGCAATGGAAGCTTAATCATCCTTAGGCTTAGATTTTTCCTTTGTAATTTAGAGAGAAATACTCAAACAATTGTACTAATTTATTTTTCAAATACAATAAGTTGTAAAACTTAAAGCATTTAAATAATAAATTATATTGTAACAATTTTTGAAATAAATGAAAAAAGTCTTATGAAATATTCTAATGTCCATTAGAAACCTTTACTGTCAATAACTTGAAATTTTCTCTTCGTATCTTCACTAATTCTTTAAGATTCCTGATTAAGATAATTGAAATTGTATTCCAATAATTCCAACCAAGATAACTTAAATTCCAATGATCATGTAATCTCGCCACTGCATTCCAAATAAACACGCACTGTGTATTCCATAAACAAACAAATGTTCATTCCATAAACCAGCAAATGTCTTATTCCATTAACCAACAAATTTCTTAACAGGCGCAAATTATCTGGTTAAGCTGGATCAAACAAAACATGAATGTTCCAAATGACAGTCTTAGATCCCATCTCTTGTCCCAAATAAACATGCCTTGAGAATAAACAGTAATCTTTCAGTAAACTTGAAAAAGCATGAAAACGTGTGAAAGCCAATTGGATCTTTGTGAATTCATTTCTTCTGAGAACTGCAAGTAAAACCCTAATTGCTGGTTTATTGCCAAAGGAGAAAATTTGTCTGATCGATTACTGAGCCGTTCTTGAATATCTGAGGAACCCTAGTGTGATACGGTGGGAGAGAACTGTCTGTTTTTGAAATGCTGGTTCGCATTTTGCGTTTGTTTTGCAAAATGTCGCGCTAAGCAAGAGTCGCCACCGTCTTTTATTTTATCCAACAAGGAAAGGAAAAAAGCACAGAAAAATTCCTTTTTCGAGATGTTTCTCGGGTTCGGGGGGTAGATTATAGAAAGGGAAGGTGTTAGCACCCTTTCTATCCATGGTTATCCATGGGCTCTTAGGTACTTGCTCAAAGTATTTTCAAAAATTGCTTTTCTTTGTGTTTGTGGGTTTGAAAGAAGTTTTTGTTTGAAAAGTGTAAGTGCGAAAAGTTTTATTTTTGTTTTGAAAGAGAAAGTACTTAAGAACCATCTAACTACTCGAAAAAGGAATCAATCTATACTAATGTCCTTTAGACAATGCTATCCCACTATTGATGAGTAGGTAGCGTCGTCGTTGGAGTTTAAGGGTCAATTCGATTAAGGGACGTGTGGTCACCAAAGCAATGTTAGGATGCCTTAGCGGTAACCCTAATGTCTTAGATCATTTTTCCGAGGCAACTGTTTCGACGCAACTATGATCTTTGGACAAGAGGGCGACCTCTAAAACTTCCTATACTCAATGACCACGTTTGAAGGCAACCAAGTGAGGTGTACCCTAAGAGTGCGCATGTGCGAGTGTGTTATTTTCAGTTAATTTGTCTTTGTACATGTCAATGGTCATCTATGTTGATTTTAGGTTTAACACTTGATCTTGTCATGCATTCCCTATTTATCATACATATAACAGTTTATAAGTTGCGGAAATTAAATTGCGGAAATTAAATCTAATTATTACAAGGCGTCGGGTATTTACATCGCCAAAAGCAACCCTTGAATTTAAAATGCGGAAAATAAATAAAGCGATAAAAATATTAAAGGTCCTATTAAACTATTACATTCCGGGAAACAGATACAATATTGAAACAAAATAGATCGCATGCGAGAAAATTAAATCGGGCGAGTTTTAGGGTTTTGACCTTTTGATTTCTAAAGAAAATATTTTTTTTTTGTTATTTTGAATTAAAAAGAAATTAGACCTAAGTTAATTATTAAATTAAATAAGCTAATTAATTAATTAATAAAAATAATATTTTTTTGGATTTTTGATGTTTAAAGAAATAAAATAAATTTGATCAAAGTTAGTAAAAACTAATTATCTACATTAATTTTAATTATTGCAAAAATATTAAAAGTTATACCTAATTAAAACTAAATTAATTGAATTAATATTTATTAACAAAAATAAAGTGCTGAATTTAATTTTAATAAATAAAATATATTTTTTGGTTTTTGATTTTATGAGGAAAAAGTTTGATTGGTTAGTAAATATAAAAATAATAAAACAAAACAATTAAATAAAATGAAAAAAAATGATGAGATAGAAAAAACTCAGGGGGGGTTCAGGCCCAATTTGGAGGCTTGGATGGCAAGTTTGTGGCCCAACAGGCGCAGGCCTGGTTGACATCTGGATTCCACACATGCACGTTGACTAGGGAACATGGTGCACGCTCCGTCTGGGCCATCAGATTTGGCTTGGGGGCCATCTGTCGCTTTGAGATTTGAGGGAGTATGATGGACCACAATTGCTGAAGCGCGCTGGAATATCTGTGGAAAAATGAAACAAAGCAATATGGGGACCTGGGATTCGAACCCAGGTCCTATTGGAACTTGCACTAACTCCTTCGCCACTGAGCCACTACGCTTCATTTGTCATAGTATTAGGTAATAATAATAATATGGGAAACAAGTCAATATGCCAGAATTAAAAAAAATAAAGCGCGAATTTTGAAACAAGCGAATCAGAATGTGCCACGCCATCGTCCCTGTCGTTGGGACCGTGGCTAAAAACTTCTCCATCTATACCCACGGACAATCGTCCGTAGCTATAAGCCATGCCATCTCCAAAATCTACTACGAGCCACAAAAATACAATCTAAAGGCATAGTCTTACTCGCCTCTTCATCCCGGTTTCAATCATGTTCTTTTTATTGGTCAATTTTTCCTATAATAAAAAACGCTAGAAAAACCTACAATGGTGTTTCACGATACACAACATGATAATGAAATTGGTTATTGCAGAAAGTTCACAAATGATGTGAGGAATCAAAATATGCAATCGTTTTTTAGAATGGATGCAAGAATAAAGATTGATGAATCCATGAACATGGCGGATCCGAGGGACGCTTACAGTGCTTTTGGAGGCTGGAGAATGCGTGATCTTGATTGGTTCTGCTTCTGAGAACTGCTAGGGAGCGATTGGGATGCTTATTAGGTCCTGAAAGTGCCTCTAATCTTGATTTCAGTTTCAAGCTTTTTGACAATTTTTTCAAGTTTGGTTCTTGTGATTTTGCAGCCTCTAACCTCTAAAACTCGTGCCTCTCACTTGTATATGTATAAAGCAATGCATTAGGTCAAGTTTTGTGGACTGAATCTTTGTGCATTATGGCTTGGAGATTTGATTTGATCCTCTATTAAAAAGCTTCCGATTTTGTCCAAAATCTATCTTTTTGTTCATGATATGGTGAGATACGAATTTGATCAACTTTATGATGATGATTAGGTCCTGAAATAGCCAAAAGGAGATCCAATAATCAATGTTTGGATTTTATATGATTTAAATTGATTTAAAATGCAATAATTCATTAAAAAATCAAATTAAATAATAAATTTGATAAATGGTCATGAGGCTGAAGCTAGGACACGTGTGTAGTGTGACAAGATCAAATCAAGTGAAAAGGAATGGGTCCATTTGACAAAATTTGAAGTTTTGGGGATAGTTGACTTTTGGCAATTTTGCAAAAATGCCCAACTTCAACAATGTATAACTTCTTCAATTTTGAACTTTTGGAAGTGTTCTTGGACTTTTTGGAAAGCTTGAGATGTCCTATAACCAACCCTTTTTGTCTCATCTCATTTTGATATTCCATGCTCAAGTTATAAGCTTTGGCAAAAAAGGTGTTTTTGTTGACTTTCAAAAATGACCTATAATGTCCAAATTTGTAACTTCTTGTGAGTGAATTTATTGATCTTGGGGTATGAAGATGGATTGTACGAAATTGCATCCTCTTCAAAATGAGCTTTGTATGGGTCATTTCTCATAAAGTATGAGAAAGTTATGCTTGGTCAAAGTTGAGTTGACTTTTCCTACAAAACCCTAATTTAGCAACTTTTGAGTCTTGATGAATTTTGAGCAATACTTGATGAATCATGATCAACCCTTGATAAAATGATTAAATATCCTTCAAAATTATAATGTTGACAAAAAATCTTGAAGTTTGACTGTATTTGGGTCAGAGTTGACTTTTGCCCTAGCACAGTCGATTTTTGGACCTCTTTAGCAATTGGCTGACCAAATTTTCTATGCAAGGCTTGAAATTTGACATGGATGAGCTTGAGAACATTTTAGGAAATTGGGGAAAACTTTAGGTCATTTGGATGTAAGGACCTTGATGCAACACAAAACCCTAGTTTGAGGATTGACTGTCTTAGAAGATGATTTGACTGTCTAACTCTTGAGCAATCTTGAACCACTTGGAGATTTTTCTTGCCATGTCTTGGGAAATATGAGAGGTAAAATTTTGGGGTACAACAGCTGCCCCGGTTCAATTTTCTTAAACCTGAGAATATAGATTGGCTTTCGGGCCTTTCGTGATCCGAATGTGGAAGATGATTGAACACTAGAGTGCCTAGAAATTTGCACTCGCATGAAGTGGTGTCAGCATTGTGATGTCGGGAATGGGCTTACAGATGCCATTTGGAGACTGTTGATAGGTAGTCTGAACTTCGACTGGAATAGGAATCAGGGAGATCTTATAGGCGATATGACTGAACCAGAGGAGGTCTTGGATTAATTTTGTTTGGATCAGTATCAGAAAAATCTTTAGGAATCGATTTAACTGGACCAGACAAGAGTGTTGGATTAACTTTGACTGGATCGGCATCAGAAAAATCTTTAGGAATCGATTTAACTGGACCAGACAAGGTCTTGGAATAACTTCAACTGGATCGGCATCAGAAAAAATTTTAGGAATCGATTTAACTGGACCAGAGAAGGTCTTGGAATAACTTTGACTGGATCGGCATCAGAAAAATCTTTAGGAATCGATTTAACTGGACCATAGAAGGTCTTGGAATAACTTTGACTGGATCGGCATCAGAAAAATCTTTAGGAATTGATTTAACTGGACCAGACAAGGTCTTGGAATAACTTCAACTGGATCGGCATCAGAAAAATCTTTAGGAATCGATTTAACTGGAACAGAGAAGGTGTTGGAATAGCTTTGACTGGATCGGCATCAGAAAAATCTTTAGGAATCGATTTAACTGGACCAGACAAGATCTTGGAATAACTTCAACTGGATCGACATCAGAAAAATCTTTAGGAATCGATTTAACTGGACCAGAGAAGGTCTTGGAATAAATTCAACTGGATCGGCATCAGAAAAATCTTTAGGAATCGATTTAACTGGACCAAAGAAGGTCTTGGAATAACTTTGACTGGATCGACATCAGAAAAATCTTTAGGAATCGATTTAACTGGACCAGACAAGGTCTTGGAATAACTTCAACTGGATCGACATCAGAAAATTCTTTAGGAATCGATTTAACTGGACCAGAGAAGGTCTTGGAATAACTTTGACTGGATCGACATCAGAGAAATCTTTAGGAATCGATTTAACTGGACCAGACAATGTCTTGGAATAACTTTCACTGGATCGGCATCAAAAAAATCTTTAGGAATTGATTTAACTGGACCAGACAAGATCTTGGAATAACTTCAACTGGATCGGCATCAGAAAAATCTTTAGGAATCGATTTAAATGGACCAGAGAAGGTCTTGGAATAAATTCAACTGGATCGGCATCAGAAAAATCTTTAGGAATCGATTTAACTGGACCAAAGAAGGTCTTGGAATAACTTTGACTGGATCGACATCAGAAAAATCTTTAGGAATCGATTTAACTGGACCAGACAAGGTCTTGGAATAACTTCAACTGGATCGACATCAGAAAATTCTTTAGGAATCGATTTAACTGGACCAGACAAGGTCTTTTGACATAGCTGAGAATTTAACTGCATCTTTCCTGAAAGGTAAAGGTCAGCCATATGCAATGCATGATATGGATCAAGCAATGATGTTCTCAACATAAATGAGATTGTGTGGTACGATGCGTATATGCCTGTATCATGATGTATGGAAATGTAATGTTTTAGCTGGGGAAGATAAATCCCGGATAGCTTGCTGGAGAATAGAGTTGAATTCTTCGTTTCCGCTGGGGATGACGAACGAAGATGATTGCAAGAATAAACCTGCAGGAGAGGATGACTCCGTTGGGGGGAATAAACTGATGAGGAGATTACTATGTGGGGAAGAGATGCTCTGCTGAGGATTCCATTGATAAGCTCCGTTGGGGATGGATTACCGTTGCTGGTGATACTGAATCTGTTGAGGATTGAATTCCTGTTTGTGAAAGGAAAGAACTTCGCTGGGGACGATCTTTCAGTTGCGACTTGCTGGGGATAACCCTGTTAGACTTTTGGGGGGATAATCCTCTGAATTCTACTGGGAACGATCCTTGGAACTCGGCTGGGGAGATTTATTTTGTACTCTGCTGGGGATAAACTTCCAGAGTCTACTGGGGATGGTACTTCAACTCCGTTGGGGAAGCTTCTTCAGACTGTGCTGGGAAAATATTGACTCCACTGGGGGTATCTTGTATTCTGCCGGGGAACATTCTTATACTCTACTAGGGAATATTAAGACTTCCGGAGATATTAAGTCTTTTCAGTGCTGATGGTAGATCAATTCTGCTTGGGGAGAGCATTGCTGATTCGTTCAAAGTTGCAAGTCTCAGCGGGAAGAGCTATCATTACTGTCTTACTATGCGGGGAGTGAAGGTATCTTAGCCATATTCTTCAGCTGAATCTATCTTGTACCTGGTGGACAGAGCAACTATACAGTTTGGACACTTCTTATTGCCCCTACTTCTACTATTACCAGTAATTCATCTTTTGTTTCGTATGTAAATATTCATGAGCAGCAATTAATGTAAAATGCATATATCAAAAATGAACATTGGACGTTATTTGCAAAACAAAACAGATAAAGGAAAAACAGTTTGAAATTTCTTTGAAAATGAATTGTATTGACTTTGAAGTTTGGCCTGTAAATAGACGTTTTTGTACAAGAGGCTGACGTCCTAGTAAGAGAACACCGCCGAATAGTAGAATTTACACAATTTGTGAAAAACTAAACAAAACAGCTATATGAATGATCCCACTGGGTTCCAACTCTGCTATTGCCTTTATGTCTTCGAGCATCTCATCACTTTGCTAATTGGTGAAGATGAATCAGATTGATTAGTGTCGTCCGAGCTTGATAGTTGATACCGAAGTCTGGATGCAAGGTGATCCAATGAGACATAGTGTTACGCTTTGATCCCTAATTTTTGCCTGGACCACCCTTTCGGGTTTTCAGTCCACCGGGATACCCTTTTTTGCCCAAGTCGCCCTTTCGGGTTTTTGACTTGCCGGGTGTACAAATTTTTCATTTTCATCCCTTATTTTTGCCCGAACCCTTTTGGTTCTCCGGGAAGCCCTTATTTTTGACTAGGCTAGTCAACCTAGCGGGTCTTTGATTATGCGTAGTATCTTTTCACTATGTCTGCATTGACGGGGTGAGGAAGCTCGTCACCATCCATGGTGGTTAGAATCATAGCTCCTCCTGAGAAAATGTTCTTAACCACAAATGGCCCTTCGTAAGTAGGGGTCCATTTGCCCTTGGGATCACCTTGAGGTAGAATAATGCGCTTGATTACCAGATCCCCAACTTGATACTATTGTCGTCTAACTTTCTTGTTAAATGCCTTGATCATCCGCTTTTGATACGTTTGACCATGACAAATAGCAGTAAGTCTCTTTTCGTCGATTAGGTTCAGCTGATCAAGTCGGGTCTGAATCCAATCATCTTCACTCAAACCTGCATCCTTCATGATCCGAAGAGAGGGTATCTGAACTTCAATGGGCAAGACTTCCTCCATACCATATACCAAGGAATAGGGTGTTGCCCCTGTTGATGTCCGTGCTGAGGTACGGTACCCATGAAGAGCAAATGGTAACATCTCATGCCAATCTTTGTATGTCACTGTCATCTTATGCACAATCTTCTTAATGTTCTTATTAGCCGCTTCGACATCCCCATTCATCTTTGGCCGGTAGGGAGAAGTGTTATGATGCTGTATCTTGAATTGCTTGTAGAGCTCGGTGATCATCTTGTTGTTGAGATTGGTACCATTGTCCATAATGATCCGCTCTGGTAAACCATATCGACAGATCAGATTGTGCCGAATGAAACGTGCCACGACATTCTTGGTTACTGTAGCAAAGGAAGCTGCTTCAACCCACTTCGTAAAGTAATCAATAGCTACCAGGATGAAACGATGCCCTATGGATGCCGTAGGTCTGATCTCGCCAATCATGTCAATGCCCCATATTGCAAAAGGCCAAGGAGTTGTCAAGACGTTCAGAGGAACTGGAGGTATGTGCACCTTATCAGCATAGACTTGACACTTGTGACATGTTCGAGAATGCTGATAACAGTCAGCTTCCATTGTGGACCAATAATATCCTGCCCGAAGGATTTTCTTTGCCATGGTGTGTCCACTAGAATGAGTTCCAAAAGTACCTTCATGTAACTCTGCCATGATCCTTTCTTCTTCATTCTTATCCACACAACGCAGTAAGGTCAAATCATGGTTGCGCTTGTAAAGAATACCATTGCTGATGAAGAACTTTGCTGCGAACCTCCTCAAAAACTTCTTGTCATTAATAGATGCACCCTCGGGGTATTTCTGAGCTTCAAGATACCTCTTCACCTCATGATACCAGGGCTTTTCTGTTACCTCTTTAGTCTCAAGATCACAATAATGTGCAGGTTCGTCCAATCTTTCAATGATAACACGGGGAGCCTCGTTGTCCCAATTGACCTTGAACACAACAGACATCGTAGCCAGCGCGTCCGCCAACTGATTCTCCTCTCTTGGGAAGTGTTCAAAGGTTATCTCTTCAAAATGTGGAAGCAACGTCAATACATACTCCTTGTAAGGAATAAGATTTGGGTGTTTCGTATCCCACTCGCCTTTGATCTGGCTGATCACGAGAGCGGAATCTCCGAAGACACTTAGAAACTTAATCCTTAGGTCAATTGCTGCTCGAAGACCCATGATGCACGCTTCATACTCCGCCATGTTGTTGGTGCAGTTGAAACATAGTCGAGAGGTAAACGGAGTATGAGAGCCTTTAGGAGATATGATCACAGCGCCAATGCCATTACCCAAAGCATTCGAAGCTCCATCAAAGTACATAGACGATCGGGATCCTTCCTCAGGTCCTTCATTCGGTCTAGGTGTCTCACAGTCAGTTACTAGCATGATATTCTCGTCCGGAAATTCAAAGTTCATAGACTGGTAATCATCCACTGCCTGATGTGCCAAATGGTCTATCAATACACTTCCCTTGATTTCCTTTTGGGTCGTATACTGGATGTCATACTCAGTCAAGATCATCTGCCATCTTGCTATTCTTCCGGACAAGGCAGGCTTTTCGAAGATATACTTGATTGGATCCATTTTTGAAATCAATAGAGTAGTGTGAGTCAACATATACTGTCTCAGCCGGCGAGCAGCCCATGCCATAGCGCAGCAAGTTTTCTCAAGCAACGAGTATCGGGTCTCGCAGTCGGTAAACTTTTTGCTAAGGTAATAAATAGCATGCTCTTTTCGGCCAGACTCGTCATGTTAACCCAGCACACACACCCCATTGAATTATGGAGTACTGTCAAGTATAAGATCAAAGTTCTCCCTTCGACTGGTGGCATCAAAATAGGTGGCCCTTGGAGATACTCCTTGATCCTTTCAAAAGCCGCCTGGAATTCATCGTTCCAACATACCACTTGATCTTTCTTCAGCAGCTTGAAGATTGGCTCACAAGTAGCAGTCAGGTGCGAGATGAATCGGGCGGTGTAGTTCAGACGTCCCAGAAAACCTCTGACTTCTTTTTCTGTTCTGGGAGCTATCATTTCCTGTATAGCCTTCACCTTTGCAGGATCCACTTGAATACCTTTGTCTCTTACAACGAAGCCCAGCAGCTTACCAGATCTCACCCCGAAGGTGCACTTGTTCAGGTTTAACCTCAGCTTGTACAACTTCAGCCTGTCAAACAGCTTCTGCAGATGGTCAAGGTGTTCTTCCTCAGTTTGAGATCTTGCAATCATGTCGTCGACGTATACTTCAATCTCATGATGGATCATGTCATGAAATAAGGCAACCATGGCACACTGATACGTTGCCCCAGCATTCTTCAATCCAAAAGGCATGACCTTGTAGCAAAAGGTACCCCACTAAGTAACAAAGGTGGTCTTCGCCATGTCTTCGGGAGCCATTTTAATCTAATTATAACCGGAGAAACCATCCATAAAGGAGAACACCTTGTGCTGAGCGGTGTTGTCAACCAGGACGTTGATATGAGGTTGAGGGAAATCATCCTTGGGGCTTTCCCTATTCAGATCCCTGTAGTCTACACACATTCAAACCTTACCATCCTTCTTCGGCACAGGAACCACATTGGCAACCCACTGAGGGTAAGAAGTAACTGCTAGAAAACCGGCATCGAACTGTTTCATAACTTCAACCTTGATTTTCTCAGACATCTCCGGACGCATTCGAGGGACCTTCTGTTTTACTGGAGGACAGTCTTCCTTGGTAGGTAGGCGAAGAACCACAATATCAGTATCCAAACTAGGCATATCTTCGTAAGACCAGGAAAAGATCTCAACGTAGTCACGCAGCATCTGAATCAACCGTTGTTTCACACTAAGCTCCAGATTTGCACCAATCTTGACCTCTTTCTTGTCTATCTCAGTACCCAGATTCACTGATTCCACCAGCTCTTCATGTGGCTGTATAACCCTCTCCTCTTGGAGTAGAAGTCTTGCAAGTTCACCAGGCACTTCGCAATCATCTTCACCTTCGTCTTCGGCTAAGTTGATCGGATTTTCGAAGTCATAACTGGCAGTAGCAGAGTCGTTACCAGTGAGATCCAGAGTGGATGTAGACCTGTATATGTGAATGTGTGTAAAATAGCTGTTTTACAATATATAATAAATAAAAACAAGGAGCGCAAGATTTGAAATGCAAGAAACGTCCAATGCTTTTATTAATGATATATGAAAATGACACACATAAAGCCCTCACAAATGAAGCCACGGTGCCCCGGGTAAGACACCGGGCCATAGAGTTTAAAACATTGTCTGTTACATATTCAAAACAAAAAGTTTCATTACTGGGTAACAAAAGAAATAGGGATGAAGTCCTTTGCTATCCAGTTGCTTGGTCCATCGTCGGTCGTAGGATAGATCAACCTGTCGAATTCAGACTCTTCCACATCGTCTTCAATGGCATTCACTCCCAAGTTGCTAATGAATACGGGAGGTCTTCCAATCCGTGCATTCTGAACAGCCTTTTGAGCCTCTGCAGTGAAACCCAAACCAAACTTGTTAGTCTTCTGTGTAAAATCAGGGAGTCGGCCCCAATTTGCACACCCACCTTTCTCAACAACAGCCCGTGCATCCTTAATGGAAGCCATCTTCATAGGAGAGTCTTCAACTACAGTCTCAGCTGACGCCAGTGTCTGGGGAACCTCTTCAAAATGCTGAAATGGGGTCTTAATGAACTCCCCATCCATTTCTATGTATCAGAAAGAGTTGAGGTGGCTCACCATGTACTCTTCCTCTCCTTGTACTGTTACAATCTTCCCTTTGACCGGGTACTTCAGCTTCTAGTGGAGCGTTGACGTTACTGCCCCAGCTTTTTGGATCCATGGACGATCTAACAAACAAGAATAAGACGGTCGAATATCCATCACATAGAATGTAGAGTTGAAAACCTGAGAACCAACCTTGATCGGAATATCTACTTCTCCATGCACCATTCTCTTAGACCCATCAAAGGCCCTAACAATAATGTTGCTTGGCTTCAGCTCCAACCCTTCACAATCCAACCGGTCTAGAGCTTTCTTCAGTAAAACGTTCAATGAGGAACCAGTATCCACTAATACATGAGCAAGAGTAGTGCCCCTGCATTCAATGGAGACATGCAGGGCATCGTTGTGATTCTTCCCCTTAGCAGTCAAGTCGGCGTCAGAGAAATCCAACCCATTATCAGCAGTCAGATTGGCTACACAATCTTTAAACTGATTAGCTGATGTCTCTTGTGGTACGTGTGCAGTCTTCAGAAATGTAATCAGAGCCTTGGCATGGGCCTCTAAGCACAGCAACAGTGACAACATATAAATCTTGGACGGGGTTTGCCCCAGCTGTTCAACTACATTGTAATCACTCTTTTTGATAATTTTCAGAATCTCTTCCATCTCTTGTTTAGAAGCTTCAACAGTAATTGTCTTCGGTGCCTCCGTCTGGGCAGGCTCACTGGTGATCCCTTTGCCCCGAGTGTCAGATAACTCGGCGACATGGGTAAGAATAGGAACTTGAACAGGAATAGTAGCGGGTACACTAGCAGGTGTAATAACAACAGGTTTTCCGGCAGTTGGCGGAGAGATATCAGGTGAGAAAAGTCTTCCGCTGCGGGTGACTTTAGCAGGTCCAACAATATTTCTGACGTCAGTATCAACATCCAACTCTTTCTTAACCCCATGAAAATAAACATCAGCCCCATAGTGCTAAGGGACAGCTTTATCAGAGGTGTAGGGGATGGGCCCCGGAACAGTGATGATCATAGGTGCGATTCTTGGAACAGATTTAATTCTAGCAGGCTTCCTCGAGGGAGCCTTGGAAGAATTGTCGAAAATGGTGATAATGGCAACTTCTTCAGAATGAACTAGAGGAACAACAGTCTTCTCAAATAGAATTTCTTTACTATCCATCAGGCGTTAGACGCCTGATTTCAAAAGATGGCAACCGGTAGGCAGAACAGAACACATACGACAACCTTCGTCACAGCCCGGAAATAAACCGGCTAACAAGAGGTTCTTCTTCACAGTCATCAAAGGGGTAACAATATCATTCACAGAAACCACAAACGAGTCTTCATCTATAGCATTTACTCCATGCTTGGGCATAGGAGCAGTCACAACATTAGGTCTTTCGGGCGCCTCAAACTCAATCTCCTTAGCATCAATTAAGTCATGTATCTTATTCTTCAAAGTCCAACAATCATCTGTATTATGCCCCGGGCTATCAGAGTGATAAGCACAGCTGGCATTAGGGTTATACTTTGGTGATGTTATATTGGGATTCTTCGGGGCTTCCCTTGGAATCACCAGATTGGTTTTCAGTAACTGTGGCAGAATCTAAGAAAAAGTCATGCTGAGACGGGTGAATTGCCCTCGAGGTCTCTCGTCCTTCTGTTGATTGTTGTGCTGAGGAGCACCAGCAGGTTTTGAAATAACAACCGCATTAACAGCTTGGCGGTGTTCAGGTCTATTCTGTCTTCTCAAACTGTAGACAACACTAGACTCTTTCTTAAAGGGCTTCTTCTCGGTGCTTGGTGAGGCACCCTTCTGTATCTTACCAGCCTTAATACCAGCCTTAATCCTCTCACCGGTCATAATAAGCTCTGTAAACCCAGACAAAGAGCTTCCAATCAGGTGGTTTAAAAATGGACCAGACAAGGTCCCCAGAAACATATCCACAAGCTCCCGATCAGCCAAGGGTGGTTGTACTCTTCCGGCGAGGTCCCTCCACTTATGAGCATAATCTTTGAAACCTTCACCCGTTCCCATGGACATACCATGGAGTTCGGTACGCGTGGGAGCGAGGTTGGAGTTGTACTGGTACTGCCTGTAGAAAGCAGTAGCCAAATCTTCCCAAAAGCGGATACTGGCTCCGTCCAACTGGTAGAACCATTCAAGCTGAGTCCCTGAGAGACTGTCTTGAAAGAAGTGGATCCATAGGTTCTTATCAGCGGTGTATGGCTGAATCTTCCTTACATATGACCGGAGGTGCAGTTTCGGACAAGAAACTCCGTCATACTTAGCAAAGGTTGGTGCCTTGAACTTGTGGGGAATCACTACCCCAGATGATAGACCCAGATCACCAAAGTCCAGACCAGGCACTTTCTGAACTTCCATCGCACTCAACTGGTCTTCCAGTTGCTTGTATCTGTCGTCAGCTGGAGGATACTGTTCTTCGTCGAAGTCCGTCTCATTGTCTGAGACCACAGGGCTAGGAGCCCTCCTTTCTTCCTGACTATCTTTCCCTCCAGATGAGGTGGTCAAATCAACTTCATCTCGTAGCCTGTTTCCAAACCTGTGCCTTGTGTTAAACAGGATTGTCCTCTTATTCTTCTTCTTCTTCTTCTCTTTCAGAATCAGGGTCTTCAGATCTTGCTGACCCTTAGCTAGATTCATGAACAACTCTTGGAATTGGGCATTCTGGGCCTGTAGGGCCTTGATTGCTTGCTCAGTTGATGGTTCAGCAGACATGATGAGTGCTGGAATAAACAGCGAAGAAGATAAGAGACCTGTAATGGGTACCTGTTATGAAGTGCATGGGATGAAATGTGTATGACATGATTTCAAAGACAATCGAGAGATTCAAATTTGTAAACAAGAAAGGAAATACACTTTTATTAGGTAAACCTTGAAATTCAAATTGTTCAACAAATTGCCCTTAAGGCGTTACAAGAAAGGAAATACTGAAAAGTAAATAAAAACTGGAAAAGAAATAATCAAAGGAAAATCAGTGCTCCCATGGTCGCTTCTTGTTGGTGCAGACATAGTCATTGAGAATCTGCTCGTTCTCCAACTGCCTAGTAAACTTATGGATCTTCTGCTCTTGCTCGTTAAACTTTTCTCGGTAAGCATCTCGTTCCTCTCTCAGCTGCATCCAAGACCTTTTCAGTGCCCCAATGTCAGTGGGCATGTAAGGGTGGAGGATGGTAGGGAGAACCCCCTCTTCATTAGCAACCTCAACAATGATGGGCAGGACGGCTTCATATGGCATACCCAGCTTTTGGGTGCGGATACGGACCCATCTGAGATATGGCTCCATCGGAAGTGAAGTCTTTGGACCCAGCTCATGTGGATCATATCTGTGAACTCTATCCCAAGCCCTTATGAATCTGCGACGTTGCTCGTCGCTATCCACCTGAAAATCAAAGATGATACTAGGCATTAGCAGCTCATGAGGCCCTTCTCTTCTGGCTCGCCCAAACTGACGTAAGGCCAAGCACGGATTATAAGAAATTCCTCCATGGTTTCCTATCAATGGAACATTGGGGTATTCCCCACAGCGATCAATAACGGCCACCTCATCCATACCCTTAAGAGTCCAAATGATGTCATTATGAGAGAGAGACATAACCCTATAGGCCCAGCCCATGCCTTCTTTGTTCTTCAGCACTGATTTGGGGAGGTGCGAAATAAACCACCTCACCAATAACGGAGCACATCACATCAGGGTCCCCCACTTTCGGGCGGTACGAGCATAAAGCTGATGAAGAATGTCACCCAAGAGAGTGGGTACAGGATTACGAGAGATGAAGATTTTCACCGCATTCACATCAACAAAGGAGTCAGAGTTCGGAAACAAAACCAAGCCATATATCAGAAGAGCCAGAATATCTTCGAATGCCTTGAAGTCTAGACTATCCCAGAAATAATTAGCCTTACCAACCAAGAACTTAGTCAGAAAGCCCTTTGCTCCACTTCTAGTCTCCCAATTAGCCATTACCTCATCCTTTGTCAAATGAAAGGCTGAAGCAATCTCTTCCGGCCTAAGGGTCTTCTCCCAACCAGTAAACGAGGTCTGCACCAGAATGGAGATACCGAGCAGATCAGAAAACTCTTCTAGGGTGGGAACCAACTGGTAGTCTTGAAAAGTAAAGCAATGGTACAGCGGATCATATAATTGGACCAAAACACTCATCATCTGCTCATCCAATTTGGAGGTAACTAAACTGAGAAGGTACCCATGTCTTCTAATGAAAGAGGTAGTATCAGGCATCTTTACAATCAACTCTTTAAGCACAGTGGGAACCTGGACAAAGTTGATCCGGATGGTATTCTTACGCATGGGCATCATGACCTACAAAACAGAACAAAGATGAATCCCTCATGTCTTTGAAATAGGTTAGTCCAATGAAAGATGTATGCAATGTTATGATGTCATGATGTCATGATAGAAAGCACATCACAAGTATCCACAAATAGCAAACATGGTAAAGGCACACAAGTCACACAGAGAGCCCTTAGAGTTCAGGCTGGCAAGGAGCTTAGGTACGACCCCCTTTCAGTTTAGTTGGTTTAAACCTGTCCAAAAAATAGTAACCGGGTTCTAGAGGATCTCAATATCACTGACTACCCTCAATCGGTCATAATTCCAGTTTAGCAACCTTTTCTTGCGTCCGAAATCATCGCGAGAGTTTAGTCTCAATGAGTGTAGCATACTGCTACTGTTCTATGGCCAAGTTGGTCAATTTAAAGGTTCTAAGGTCAGTTGGTGCTTAATGACCCCTTAGAAGACCCATATTCTCCTCTTTCTAACACAAGGGATATCGATACAGGCTAAAGTGCCACACCAACATAGCTACTGCTTCAACCGTATCGGTCTACGCTGTACAGTTCCCTCACAGTTTATTGCTACTTACCTAAAGGGTATCCCCAGATCCGAGTTAGGATCCATAGTAACTCCAATACAAGCCCACAAATATAAATCATACAAAGCAAACAATTGAAAACACAATGATCTAATCCTAAGGTACACCCCACTTATAAGATATCCCCAGCAGAGTTGCCAGTTCTGTGATACGGTGGGAGAGAACTGACTGTTTTTGAAATGTTGGTTCACGTTTTGCGTTTGTTTCGCAAAATGTCGCGGTAAGCAAGAGTCTCCACCGTCTTTTATTTATCCAACAAGGAAAGGAAAAAAGCACAGAAAAATTCCTTTTTCGAGATGTTTCTCGGGTCCGGGGGGTAGATTATAGAAAGGGAAGGTGTTAGCACCCTTTCTATCCGTGGTTATCCACGGGCTCTTAGGTACTTGCTCAAAGTGTTTTCAAAAATTGCTTTTCTTTGTGTTTGTGGGTTTGAAAGAAGTTTTTGTTTGAAAAGTGTAAGTGCGAAAAGTTTTATTTTTGTTTTGAAAGAACAAGTACTTAAGAACCATCTACCTACTCGAAAAAGGAATCAATATGTACTAATGTCCTTTAGACAATGCTATCCCACTATTGATGAGTAGGTAGCGTCGTCGTTGGAGTTTAAGGGTCAATTCGATTAAGGGACGTGTGGTCACCAAAGCAATGTTAGGACGCCTTAGCGATAACCCTAATGTCTTAGATCATTTTTCCGAGGCAACCGTTTCGAGGCAACTCTGATCTTTGGAAAAGAGGGCGACCTCTAAAACTTCCTATACTCAATGACCACGTTCGAAGGCAACCAAGTGAGGTGTACCCTAAGAGTGCGCATGTGCGAGTGTGTTATTTTCAGTTAATTTGTCTTTGTACATGTCAATGGTCATCTATGTTGATTTTAGGTTTAACACTTGATCTTGTCATGCATTCCCTATTTATCAAACATCTAACAGTTTATAAGTTGCAGAAATTAAATTGCGGAAATTAAATCTGATTATTACAAGGCGTCGGGTATTTACATCGCCAAAAGCAACCCTTGAATTTAAAATGCGGAAAATAAATAAAGCGATAAAAATATTAAAGGTCCTATTAAACTATTACATTCCGGTAAACAGATACAATATTAAAACAAAATAGATCCCGTGCGAGAAAATTAAATCGGGCGAGTTTTAGGGTTTTGACCCTTTGATTTCTAAAGAAAAGATTTTTTTTTTGTTATTTTGAATTAAAAAGAAATTAGACCTAAGTTAATTATTAAATTAAATAAGCTAATTAATTAATTAATAAAAATAATATTTTTTTGGATTTTTGATGTTTAAAGAAATAAAATAAATTTGATCAAAGTTAGTAAAAACTAATTATCTACATTAATTTTAATTATTGCAAAAATATTAAAAGTTATACCTAATTAAAACTAAATTAATTGAATTAATATTTATTAACAAAAATAAAGTGCTGAATTTAATTTTAATAAATAAATATATTTTTTGGTTTTTGATTTTATGAGGAAAAAGTTTGATTGGTTAGTAAATATAAAAATAATAAAACAAAACAATTAAATAAAATGAAACAAAAATGATGAGATAGAAAAAACTCAGGGGGGGTTCAGGCCCAATTTGGAGGTTTGGATGGCAAGTTTGTGGCCCAACAGGCATAGGCCTGGTTGACTTCTGGATTCCATGCATGCACGTTGACTAGGGAACATGGTGCACGCTCCGTCTGGGCCATCAGATTTGGCCTGGGGGCCATCTGTCTCTTTGAGATTTGAGGGAGTATGATGGACCACAATTGCTGAAGTACGCTGGAATATCTGTGGAAAAATGAAACAAAGCAATATGGGGACCTGGGATTCGAACCCAAGTCCTATTGGAACTTGCACTAACGCCTTCGCCACTGAGCCACTACGCTTCATTTGTCATAGTATTAGGTAATAATAATAATATGGGAAACAAGTCAATATGCCAGAATTAAAAAAATAAAGCACGAATTTTGAAACAAGTGAATCAGAACGTGCCACGCCATCGTCCATGTCGTTGGGACCGTGGCTAAAGACTTCTCCATCTATACCCACGGACAACCGTCCGTAGCTATAAGCCATGCCATCTCCAAAATCTACTACGAGCCACAAAAGTACAATCTAAAGGCATAGTCTTACTCGCCTCTTCATCCCGGTTTCAATCATGGTCTTTTTATTGGCCAATTTTTCCTGTAATAAAAAACCCTGAAAAAACCCTAGAAAAACCTACAATGGTGTTTCACGATACACAACATGATAATGAAATTGGTTATTGCAGAAAGTTCACAAATGATGTGAGGAATCAAAATATGCAATCATTTTTTAGAATGGATGCAAGAATAAAGATTGATGAATCCATGAACATGGAGGATCCGAGGGATGCTTACAGTGCTTTTGGAGGCTGGAGAATGCGTGATCTTGATTGGTTATGCTTCTGAGAACTGCTAGGGAGCGATTGGGATGCTTATTAGGTCCTGAAAGTGCCTCTAATCTTGATTTCAGTTTCAAGCTTTTTGACAATTTTTTCAAGTTTGGTTCTTGTGATTTTGCAGCCTCTAACCTCTAAAACTCGTTCCTCTCACTTGTATATGTATAAAGCAATGTATTATGTCAAGTTTTGTGGACTGAATCTTTGTGCATTATGGCTTGGAGATTTGATTTGATCCTCCATTAAAAACCTTCCAATTTTGTCCAAAATCTATCTTTTTGTTCATGATATGGTGAGATACGAATTTGATCAACTTTATGATGATGATTAGGTCCTGAAATAGCCAAAAGGAGATCCAATAATCAATGTTTGGATTTTATATGATTTAAATTGATTTAAAATGCAATAATTCATTAAAAAATCAAATTAAATAATAAAATTGATAAATGGTCATGAGGCTGAAGCTAGGACACTTGAGTAGTGTGACAAGATCAAATCAAGTGAAAAAGAATGGCCCCATTTGACAAAATTTGAAGTTTTGGGGATAGTTGACTTTTGGCAATTTTGCAAAAATGCCCAACTTCAACAATGCATAACTTCTTCAATTTTGAACTTTTGGAAGTGTTCTGGGACTTTTTGAAAAGCTTGAGGTGTACTATAACAAACCATTTTGGTATCATCTCATTTTTATATTCCATGCTCAAGTTATAAGCTTTGGAAAAAAAGGTGTTTTTGTTGACTTTCAAAAATGACCTATAATGTCCAAATTTGTAACTTCTTGTGAGTGCATTTCTTGATCTTGGGGTATGAATATGGATTGTAGTAAATTTCATACTCTACAAAATGAGCTTTGGATGGGTCATTTATCATAAAGTATGAGAAAGTTATGCTTGGTCAAACTTGAGTTGACTTTTCCTACAAAACCCTAATTTAGCAACTTTTGAGTCTTGATGAATTTTGAGTAATCCTTGATGAATCATGATCAACCCTTGATCAAATGATGAAATATCCTTAAAAATGAGAATGTTGACAAAAAATCTTGAAGTTTGACTGTATTTGGGTCAGAGTTGACTTTTGCCCTTGCACAATCGATTTTTGGACCTCTTAAGCAATTGACTGACCAAACTATCTCTGCAAGGCTTGAAGTTTGACATGGATGAGCTTGGGAACATATTAGGACATTGGGGAACACTTTAGGTCATTTGGATGTAAGGACCTTGATGCAACACAAAACCCTAGTTTGAGGATTGACTGCCTTAGGAGATGATTTGACTGTCCAACTCTTGAGCAATCTTGAACCACTTGGAGATTTTTCTTGCCATGTCTTGGGAAATATGAGAGGGAAAATTTTGGGGTACAACACCTAGGGTTGTGATTTCTGTGAAAAATGGGAGGGCAAATTTTGGGGTACAACAGCTGCCCCTGTTCAATCTTCTTGAACCTGAAGAGTTAGATCGGCGAGTTTTGTCGTTCGTGACTTGAAGGTAAAATATGATTGGACACTAGAGTGCTCGTAAATTTGCACTTGCCAATTTGTAATGGAGGGAATGGGCTTAAAGATGCCATTCAAGAGGTGACAGAATCTTGTCGGAGATGGGCTTGTAGATGCCATCCAAGAATGTTTGGTTGTAAATCGATATAATAAGCATCAGAATGGTGTCTGTATTTGAAACGTATCTGAACTATATCTGTACTTAGAATCTGGATAAGCGACAGAATGACTTCCATGTCTGGAGTGTATCTGTACTGTATCTTGAAATTAAGTCTGAATGAGTGACAGAATGGCTTCAGTGTCTGGAGCGTATCTGGACTATATCGGTACTTGGAATATGCTTAAGTATCAGAATGACTTTCGTGTCTGGAGTGTATCTGTACTGGGGAAAAAGTCAGAATAAGTGACAAAATGGAAACCGTGTATGGAGCGTATCTGAACTGTATCTGAAGTTGAGATCTGTATGAGTAGCAGAATGACTTTCGTGTCTGGAGTATATCTGAACTGTAACTGGGATCTAAATAAGTGACAGAATGACTTCCGTGTCTGGAGTGTATCTGGACTTGAAATTGATAGTTGAATCTGAATGTGAAATAGAATGGCTTCCGTATCTGGAGCGTATCTAATCTGTATCTGATTGTTGAAGTCTGAATGAGTGACAAAATGGCTTCCGTGTCTGGAGCGTATTTGGACTGTATCAGTAATCTTTGGATATTTTGTTAAAGATAGCTATTTATCTCATCCTGAAAAGGATAGACTGTTAGCCAAAACACGAAGTTATGTTGCATGAAATGTATTATGCAATAAATACGTTTTATCCATGTTTATGATGTAATGTATGTTGATTTGCTGTATTGCTGAGGAAAATAAATCCTTGACTGCCGCCGGGGGAAATGAACCCTTGACTGCTGAGGATTCTTGCTGTGAGAATGATGCCATATACTTCTTGAGGAATCTGCTTGGGGAATCCAGAGAATTTTAATGACTTCTGCTGGGGATTACTGACGGGAGTCTTTGTTCTGTCGAGAAGCAATAAAAACTCTGGGGAAAAAGTTTGTCCTGTAGTGAAAACTTTGGGGAAAAGCTTATCCTGTAGTGAAAACTCTGTGGGGAAAAGCTTATTCTGCTGGGGAGTTCAAGAATTTGGGTTGTATGCCAGACTACTGGGGAGTTACCCTAGGTTGGGGAGAAACAGAAGTTAACTGTTAACTGGTTGATTTTTTAGGTTTCAAGACAACTTGTTAGGGAAACCTGGAGAAACTGGATAATTTCCGCTGTGGGTTGAAAATTTCAACACCGCTAGGGATTTGTAGTTGGTAGTCTCATCTCTGTTGGGGATCTGTAGTCCAAAGTTTTGGCTCCGCTGGGGGATCTTAATGACGTGTTGTAGAGATTGCTCATGGAATAGCCTAAAGACATTTTCCTAATCTTTCTACCTGTCAGTAATTACTCTTTTTCAACCTTTTTATTTGTAAATAGTAATTATATTCAAATGCACATGTTCATTAATGAATCATTAGACGTTTTTGCAAATAAAACACAAGTGTAAAGAAAAAGGCAAATAGTTTTATGTACTTTGAAAGAAATATCTTTGTCTTTACTTTGAATAAGTGTTTTGTACAAAGGATACAAACATCCTAGTAAGAGGATGGTGTCATAAAAAAATGAGAAAAATGTATACAAAGAAAGATGGCTAAGTGTAAAAATCCCATGGGGTTCCCATTCTGCTATAGCCTTCGTAATTCCGAATATCTTGTCCGTTCGTTGCTTCGTCCGAAGATGATTGGATTGATCAAAAGCCTCAGAGTTTGTCTGTGAAGAGGTTTGTCTTTAAAGTGATCCGATGAGACATAGTCATACGCTTTAATTCCCTAACTTTTTCCTAGACCGCCCTTTCGGGTTTTCAGTCCACCGGGAAACCCTTTTTTGCCCAAGTCGCCCTTTTAGGTTTTCAACTTGTCGGGTGTACAGATTTTTTTTGTTTTATCCCTAATTTTTTCATGAATCGCCCTTTCGGGTTTTCGATTCACCGGGATGCCCTTGTTTTGCCTAGGTGTATTAACCTAGCGGGTCTCTTATGCATAATATCTTTTGACTATGTCTGCGTTCGCAGGATGCGGCAGATTGTCGCCGTCCATGGTGGTTAAAATCATTGCCCCACCAGAAAAGATGTTCTTGATCATAAATGGTCCTTCGTAGGTAGGAGTCCATTTTCCCCTGGGATCACTTTGCGGTAAGATGATGCGCTTGATCACAAGATCTCCAACTTGATACACTTAGCGCCTGACTTTCTTTTGAAAGCTTTGATCATCCGTTTTTGATAAGTCTGACCGTGGCAAACAGCAGTAAGTCTCTTCTCGTCAATTAAGTTTAACTGATCAAGCCGGGTTTGGATCCAATCGTCTTCACTCAAACCAGCATCCTTCATGATTCTTAAGGAGGGAATCTGAACTTCAATAGGTAAAACAGCTTCCATGCCATATACCAAGGAATAGGGTGTTGCCCCAGTTGAAGTGCGAGCCGTGGTACGGTACCCGTGGAGAGAAAACGGTAGCATCTCATGCCTGTCTTTGTAGGTGATTGTCATCTTTTGTATGATCTTTTTTATATTTTTGTTCGCAGCTTTGACAACGCCGTTCATCTTTGGCCGGTAGGGAGATGAATTGTGATATTGAATCTTGAACTGCTCGTACAAGGCGGTGATCATAGTATTGTTAAGGTTTGTACCATTATCGGTGATGATCCTTTCGGGGATACCGTATCGACAAATGAGGTTCTGCTTGATGAAGCGGGCAACAACATTCTTTGTGACGAATGCGAAGGAAGCTGCTTCGACCCATTTTGTGAAGTAATCAATGGCCACTAGGATAAAGCGGTGTCCATTGGATGTTGTAGGCTTGATCTCTCCAATCATGTCGATTCCCCACATGGCGAATGGCCAAGGAGCTGTTAAGATATTGAGAGGAACTGGAGGTATATGTACCTTGTCCGCATAAATCTGACATTTGTGACAAGTTCTGGAATACTGATAGCAGTCTGTTTCCATGGTAGACCAATAATAGCCTGCCCTTAGAATCTTCTTAGCCATTGTATGCCTGCTAGAGTGGGTGCCAAAGGTGCCATTGTGCAGTTCAACCATGATCTGTTCAGCTTCAATCTTGTCCACACAACGGAGCAGAATGCAATCATGATTGCGCTTGTACAAGATACCATTGCTCAGGAAGAACTTAGCTGAGAATCTTCTCAAGAACTTTTTATCATTGACTGAAGCTCCTTCAGAATATTCTTGAGCCTCGAGATACCTTTTGACTTCGTGAAACCAAGGTCGGTCCACTATTTCTTCGGTATTAATCTCGTGACAGTGTGCGGGTTCGTCCATCCATTCAATGGTGATCTGGGGAGCCTCATTATCCCAATTAAGTTTAAACATGGATGACATTGTAGCTAGAGCATCTGCTAGCGGATTTTCTTCTCGCGGGAAGTGCTCGAAGGTAATCTGCTTGAAATGTGGTAGCAATGTCAAGACATGTTCTTTGTAAGGGATGAGGTTGGGATGTTTAGTGTCCCACTCTCCTTTTATTTGACTGATGACCAAAGCTGAGTCCCCAAATACATCTAAGGATTTGATTCCCAAGTCTATGACAGCCTTGAGTCCAAAGATACAAGCTTCATACTCGGCCATGTTGTTGGTACAGTTGAAGCAAAGCCTGGCTGTGAAAGGAGTATGGAAACCTTCTGGAGAGATAAGTACCGCGCTGATACCATTGCCAAGTGCGTTGGAGGCACCATCAAAGTACAGGGTCCATCGGGATCTTTGTTCAGGTCCGTCATATGGTCTGAAATCTTCAATGTTATCCAAAGTCATAATTTCCTCGTCAGGGAAGTCAAATCTCATGGATTGGTAATCTTCGACAGCTTGATGGGCCAGATGATCAGCTAGTACACTCCCCTTTATAGCTTTTTGGGTCATGTACTGTATATCATACTCTGTGAGGATCATTTTCCATCTAGCTATTCTTCCAGACAAAGCAGGCTTCTCAAAGATATATTTGATTGGATTCATCTTAGATATCAGCAAAGTGGTATGAGTCAACATATACTGCCTTAGCCGGCGAGCAGCCCATACCAAAGTGCAGAAAGTTTTCTCGAGCAGTGAATATCTTGTTTCACAGTCGGTAAACTTTTTGCTAAGGTAATAAATGGCATGCTCTTTTCGGCCAGACTCGTCATCCTGCCCCAATACGCAACCCATTGAATTTTCTAAGACGGTCAGATACATGATTAGCGGTCTTACTTCGACGGGTGGCATCAAGATATGAGGTTCTAGCAAATACTCCTTAATTTTATCGAAAGCATCTTGGCAGTCATCGTTCCATTTAACTACCTGATCTTTCTTCAACAACTTGAAGATTGGTTCACAAGTAGATGTCAGGTGAGAAATGAACCTTGCAATGTAGTTTAGGTGTCCCAAGAAACCTCTGACCTCCTTCTCAGTGCGAGGAGTGGGCATTTCTTGTATAGCTTTGACTTTGGCATGATCAACCTCGATGCCTTTGTTGCTGACAATGAAACCCAAGAGTTTTCCGGACCGGACTCCGAACGTGCACTTGTTAGGGTTCAATCTGAGCTTGTATTCCTTCAACCTGACAAACAGCTTTTGCAAGTGGTTGAGGTGTTCTTCTTCAGTTTGTAACCGGGCTATCATGTAATCTACGTAGACTTCTATCTCATGATGTATCATATCATGAAATAAAGCTACCATGGCGCGTTGATAGGTTGCCCCGGCATTCTTCAGTCTGAATGGCATCACTTTGTAGCAGAACATACCCCACTGTGTAACAAAAATAGTTTTCTCCATGTCTTCAGGCGCCATTTTGATCTGGTTGTAACCTGAAAATCCGTCCATGAAAGAAAATACCTTGTGCTGAGCTGTATTGTCAACCAAAATGTTAATGTGCGAAAGTGGAAAGTCATCTTTAGGGCTGGCCCTATTTAAGTCTCTATAATCCATGCATATTTTCACTTTGTCGTCCTTCTTAGGCACGGGCACAATGTTAGCAACCCATTGTGGATAGGAAGTAACAGCAAGAAATCCAGCATTGAACTGCTTCATAACTTCTGCTTTGATCTTTTCAGACATGTCAGGCCTCACGCGGCGAACTTTCTGTTTAATTGGTGGACAGTCTTCTCTTGTGGGGAGACGGTGTACCACGATGTCAGTATCAAGTCTCGGCATGTCTTCGTAGGACTAGGCGAAGATCTCAACATATTCATTCAACAGCTGAATTAAGCGCTCCTTGACATTTGGCTCTAGGTTGGCACCCACTCTGATTTCTTTTCTGTCTTCCTCAGTACCCAAATTGATTGTCTCTAACAACTCCTCATGAGGTAGAATAGCCCTTTCTTCTTGTTGTAGCAGCCTAGCCAATTCTCCCAGCACTTCACAGTCTTCATCACCTTCGTATTCGGCATGGTAGACCAGATCTTCAGAGTCACTGAAGGCCATAGCAGAATTGTTACCCATGGAATCCGGAATGGAAGGGTACCTGCATTTGTGAGTGTGGGTGTGTGTAAGGGATAGCCACCTTTAAACAAATAAAATGCAAAAAGAAAGAAAATGGACACAAAAGTTTATATGTGAAAACGTTCATGATTCATTAAATGGCATATGAAGATGAAAAATAAGAACCCTTACAAATGGACCTTTGTGCCTCGGGTAAGACACAAGGTTAAAAAAGTACAAATTGTTTGAGAATCATTACAAACCAACAGAAATGTTTGAAACATAAATTACTGATTTATGAAAGTAATGGGAACAAAGTCCTTTGCCTCCCAATTGCACAATCCTCCATCAACAGTAGGGAAAATCCAGTCTTCCAAGTTTCTCTCCTCTTCACCATCCTCCAAAGCATTGACTCCATGATGGGTGATCTTCACTGGTGGCCCTCCAGCCCGGGAGGGACGCACAGCCTTTTGAGCAGAAGCAGTGAAACCCAAGCCGAATTTATCAGATTTAAAGGGAAAATTGGGAAGTTTCCCCCAGATTGTGCTTCCTCCTTCTTCAATCACGGCCTTTGCATCCTTTAAAGAAGACATCCTAGGTGGAGGTCTTGTAATCATGGGTACAGAAGCCACTGTCTTGGTTGCTGCAATCTCCTGAGCTACCTCCTCAAAGTGCTGAAAGGGGGTTTCGATGAATTCACCATCCAATTCCACATAGCAGAAAGAGTTAAGATGGCTTATCATGTACTCCTCTTCACCATGAACAGTTACAATTTTCCCATGGACAGGGTATTTGAGCTTTTGATGCAGAGTAGAAGTGACGGCTCCAACATGGTGAATCCAGAGTCTTCCCAACAAGTAAGAATAGGAAGGACGGATGTCCATCACATAAAATGTGGAGTTGAAGGTTTCAGTTCCTACTTTGATCGGGATGTCCACCTCCCCGTGGACCATCCTTTTAGAACCATCAAAGGATCTGACAATGATGTTTCTAGGTTTCAGAGTTAGGCCTTCACAATCCAGCCTATCGAATGCCTTCTTTGGCAAGACGTTCAGCGATGAACCAGTGTCTACCAAAATGTGTGCTAGAGTAGTCCCTCTGCATTCCACCGAGACATGCAAAGCGTTATTATGTTTTCTCCCTTTTGATGTTAAATCGGCATCAGAGAATCCTAGACCATTGTCAGCTGTTAGGCTAGCTACACATTCCTGGAACTGATCCGCGGAGGTTTCCTTGGGCACATGGGTCGTCTTCAAAAATTTGATCAGAGCTTTAGCATAATCTTCTGAACAAAGCAGCAGGGCCAACATAGAGATCTTTGAGGGGGTTTTCCCCAGTTTCTCCACAACATCATAATCACTTTTCTTGATTATTTTCAGAATCTCCTCCATTTCTTTTTGAGAGGTTTCAAGGATAACCGATGGTTGAGCCCTCGTCCTGACGGGCTCTTCTTGGATCCTTTTCCCTCTATTATCAGCAACAGCAAAGGGGAAAACTATAGGAGTTATAACTTCTTCAATAATTGGAGTTCTCGCAGATATGTTTACCGGCACAGGGGTAACCTTAGGAGTAGCTAAGGGTCCAAAAATTTCCTTTAGAGGGGCAATCTCCGGAGAGAAAATTCTTCCACTGCGGGTGATTTTACTCGTTTCGGAAATGTTTCTAATGTCAGAAGTCTCTTCATCAGAACTCTCCTCATTCGATTCAATTTTCTTAACACCGTGGTAAAAGATCTCTCCCCCATAGTTCCACGGTATTGATTTGTCGGACTTGTACGGGACGGTCCCCGGTATGGTTATCTTCAGGGGTGCAATCTTCGGATCGGATGTAATCTTAACAGGTCTTTTGGAGACCTTGGAAAGATTGGAGGATATGGTAATTATTGGAATATCATTGACAGGATTCGGCATAACAGGAGACTTCTCAAATAGGATTTCTTGATTATCAATTAGGCGTTGGATGCCTATCTTCAACAATGGATAATTGGTTGGTAAGGATGAACAAAGGCAGCAATCTTCTACACAACCTGGGAAAATCCAAGCCTTCAGCAAATTCAACTTGATTATCAGTAGCGGAGTCATCAAATCATTAAAAGTAGCAATAAAAAGATCTTCTTCAACAGCATATGCATTGTGGTCGTGCTTTGGCATTGGAGCAGAGATTACGTTCGGCTTTTCAGGGGCGTCGAATTCCAATTCTTTAGCGTCTATTAAATCCTTAATCTTATTCTTGAGGGCCCAACAATTGTTGGTGTCGTGCCCTATACTCCCTGAATGATAAGCACACTTGGCATTTGAATGGTAGTAAGGAGAAGCTGTATTCGGATTCTTCGGGGCCTCTTTCAGACTGGCAAGGTTTAACTTCAAAAGATGGGGTAGAACCTGAGCAGGAGTCATGTTTATCTGGGTGAATTTCCGCACAGGCCTTTCCACCCTTGCTTGGTTGGTTCTGGGTTGATTATTTCTAGGCTAATCAACTGCAGACTTCTGAATCATTACAGCCCCCACCGCTGGCCGGAACTCAATTCTTCCTTGACCTCTTTGAGAGTAGACAGCTGATATTTCTTTCTTTGTTGGGAAAGGCTTTTTGATGGCAGCGGAGGCAGATGCATCTTTTTGAATTTTTCCACTCTTGATTCCGGCTTCAACTCTCTCACCAGTCAGAATTAACTCGGTGAACCCCGCAGACAAACTTCCGATCAAGTGATTGAAAAAGGGGCCCGACAGTGTACCCAAGAACATACCCATAAGCTCCCTCTCAAATAGGGGTGGTTGTACTCTTCCCGCCAAGTCTCTCCATTTCTGGGCATACTCTTTGAATCCTTCATTTGAGACCATGCCCATACTCTGTAATTGAGTACGGGTTGGTGCTAAGTCCGCATTATATTGATATTGCTCGTAAAAGGAAGCTGCCAAATCTTCCCAATTGTGCACATCAGACCTCTCTAGCTGGTAGAACCAATCTAACTGCGTCCCTGAAAGACTGTCCTGGAAGAAATGGACCCACAGATCCTTGTCAGAAGAATGCGGTTGGAATATTCTGACATAAGATCGCATATGCATCTTTGGACAAGACAAACCATCGTACTTAGCAAATATAGGCACCTTAAACTTAGGGGGAATCACAATTCCAGAGACCAGCCCTAGATCTTCAAAGTCCAGCCCAGGCACTCTCTGCACCTCCATAGCTGCCAGACGCTCTTCCAGATTCTTGTATTTGTCGTCTGCAGGAGGGTACTGCTGTTCAGAATAGTCTTCATCCTCCTCTTCTTCTTCTTCTTCCTCAGACTCAGTTGGTACTGTAACTCCCTTTCCTTTTCCTACCCTTCATCAGATGTTAAGGGAAAATCCAGGACCCTTCTAGCTTGACCTTCAAATCTTCTACCCAGAGTAGCCACACTAACTCTTTTCTTTTTCTTTTTCTCCTTTTCCTTTTCCTTCTCTAACAGAGCTTTGAGCTCCTCCTGAACCTTAGCCAAAGTCATGAGTAGCTGTTGGAATTGTGCATTCTGCGCTTGTAAGTCTTTGACCGTCTGCTCAATATCCATCTTGCTGAAATAAACAGCAGAGAGATAAGGAAACCTGGTGTGAAGACCTGCTTATGCATATGATGAATGAAGATGTGATATGCAAATGATTTCGAGGAAATTTAGAAGATTTAAATTTGCCCAAACCAAAAAGAACGCGCGTCATATTAAATAAAACCAAGTTTGAATACATCATGCCTCCTCGGGCTTACAAAGAAAGAAACTAAAATACAACAAAGTTCTCAAGACAAAAAGACCGAACGCATCCTTTTTGGAGCAATGTAAGTATTCAGATTCTTCTCTTCATGAAGCGGTTTGGTGAGCTCGAGAACCTTCTTCTCACTGGCGTAGTACTGGGTTTCAAAGGTGTCTCGCTCCTCCTTCAACTGAATCCATGCTTTCTGCAGGTCTTCGAGAGAGGTAGGCATGTCTGGATGAAGAATGGTGTACGGGACATCTCCTTCAATAACAGGCTCAATGATGACATGAAGGATGGAAGGGTAAGGCATTAAGAGACTCTGGGCACGAGCCCGTACCCACTTAAGGTAAGGCTCGAGAGTGATAGAGTTTTTATGTCCCAAAGTCCTACTGTCCACTTTGTTCACCATTCCCCAAGCACGTGTAAACCTCTGGCGGTAACCTTGGTCTTCTTTGTCATAGTCAAAAACCAGACCTCGGGCGAGCATCTCGTGAGGGCCGTCCCTTCGGCCATACCCAAACTGCCGAAGAGCTAAGCACGGGTTGTAGGTGATACCTCCCCTAATACCTAGCAGAGGTACATTAGGAAACTCACCACAGCAGTCGATGATAGAGATATCTTCCAAGGATCTTGAGCACCAACGAATATCAGAGTGGGTGAGAGACATCATCCTTTGAGGCCAAGTCAATCTTTGCTCGTTCTTCAATGTTGACTGAGGCAGGTGTGAAGTGAACCACTTGGAAAGTATAGGTATACAACACAAAAGGGTACCTCTTTTCTTCATGGTACATGTATGAAGACAATGCAAGATATCTCCTAGCAAGGTGGGTATAGGATTGCGAGAGAGAAAGACTTTGATAGCATTAACGTCTATGAATTGGTCCGAGTTAGGAAACAGAACCAAACCATAAATGAGGAGAGCTAGCACTTCTTCTAAAGCTTGGAAATCCATGTCATGCCAGAATGAATGAGCTTTTTCCAATAGAAACTTAGCTAAAAAACCTTTAACCCCACTTCTTGTCTCCCAATTGGCTGTGACGTCGGCCCTCTTCATATGTAAAGCTTCGGCGATGACTTCAGGTTTTGGAATCCCTTCTAGACCGGTGAATGATATCTAATTAAGCACGGGCACCCCTAAGAGCAGAGAGAACTCTTCCAATGTTGGTACCAGTTGATAGTCTGGAAAAGTGAAACAATGATGTATGGGATCAAAGAACTGGAACACTACACACATCATCTCCTCTTGGAAGTTGGATGTAGCCAAGATGAGAAGTCGACCATACTTCTTGGCAAAAGGAGAATCCCCGGGCACTCTTGAGGCTAGCTCTTGAAGTTGAGGATGTGCTTTTACAAAGCTGATTCGGATGGTGTTTCTTCGGAGAGGATTCATTTCCTACAAAACAAAAACAAAGATAAATTTCTAAATCCTTGAAATGGTTAGTGAGCATGCATATGATGTTGATGATGTTTATGTACAAGCAAACATATATACACACAACAAACAGATCCCTATGTTTTAGGCTTGCATGAGTTTGTAGGTAAGTACCCTCTTGAAGTTTTAGTGGGCTCAACCTGTCCTAGGAATAAAGATCGGGTTCTAAAGGATCTCAATATCACCGACCATTCTTTTTAGGCATTGTCTCAGCATAATCAATCTTTTCTTGCGGCCGAGATATCCCAAAAGTCTAGCCTCAATGAGTGTAGTATCGAGTGTCAACCAATTTTCAGCTTTACACCGAAACCGATTACCTCACTACGTCCTAATGGCCAAGTTGGTTCAATTAGGGTTCTAAGGTTAATTAGTGCTTCGCGATGCCACTCAGCGGCCCCGTATTCTCCTCGATTCACCACAAGGGATACCGGTACCCACAAATGCGTCATACTAACATAGTTATTGTTTCAACCATATCGGTCTACGCCGCACAGTCTCCACAATCTATTGCTATTTACCTAAAAAGGTCCCCAAATCCGGGTAGAGGATTCAAACCCAAACAAATATAACCAAAAGATAAAGCATACAAGTCAAGCAAGATAAGCATGTAAAGGTGATCTAAAACCCTAAGGTAACCCCACTTTTTTAAGAGTCCCCAGCAGAGTCGCCAGTTCTGTGATACGGTGGGAGAACTGACTAGAGGTTTTGCATTTCATTCGCACTTGTACGGTTAGCAAGAGTCGCCACATACTTTTCTTTTATCCAAAAGGAAAGGTAAAAAAAAGCACAGGAAAGACCTTTCGAGAATTTTCTCGGGTTCGGGGGGTAGATTATGAAAAGGGAAGGTGCTAGCACCCTTTTCATCCATGGTTTTCCATGGGCTCTTAGTTACTCGTTTTAGATCACTTACTTATGTTTGATTGTGTGCTTGTGGTGTGTTTTGAAAGTATTTTGGAAAATTTCTTTGTAATGGTTCTCGTCTCTATAAGAACGTATACAAAGTTTTATTTTGAAAAATGGTTCAAAGATGTGTTTGTGAATCGTGTTTTGAAAAGTGTTTTGAGAAGAGGTTTTACAATGGTTCTCGTCTCTATAAGAACGTATACAAAACGTTGTCTTTTTGGAAATGGAAGTATAGGTGTGAAAGTTTTTGTCGTGAGCAAGCGAGTAACTAAGAGCGAATCTATCTACTCAAAAGGTCTTAAATTATTCTTTTTTCTTCCTTTTAATGGTGCTATCTTACCATTAATTTGGTAAGAAGCCCCATCCTTGGATGTAAAGGGACAGGCACGTGTCGATTTTATAATCATTGAAAGCAACTTGTGAGACGCTCTAGTAATTTTGTAAGGGGCAAGATCATTTTATCGAAGACAACATCGAGGGTCATCGAGGGACTATGATCTTTGTTTATCGAAGGGTCATTTGCTAGAGTGTCTCATATTCGAAGGACATGATTGTATTTCCGAGGCAACAAGTAAGGTTACCCTAGAGGTGCGCGTGTGATAAGTGTGTTGATTTCAAGTTATTTATTCTTGGATTAGGTCATCTAGCGATTGATTTTTGAATCTTGCCATACATGCCTAATTACTACACAGTATATAGAAAGAAATAAATTGCGGGAATTAAAAGTCTAAGCTATTACAAAAGTATCCGGGAATGGGCGTACAATTATTACAAATGGGAATGAGTCACATAAAAATAACAATGTCCAAATAATACAACCAAATCGAATTATTGTGCGATTTAATACAAAGCTATGACAATTTATGAAATAAAGAAATCAATAAAGTATGAAATGCAATGTATTTACTTGGAAAAAATAAAATTCAGTCTAAAAAGAAAATGATTTAAATTAAAAATATTTATTATATTTTTTGTGTATTTTATTAATTTTAAAAAAAAAAGTTTAAAGAAAGAAACTTAACTAAACTAATTCTTGATTTTTTTTTTTGTATTTTATTAGATGTAACAAATTAATAAACATAAGTTATAAAAGAAGAAAATAGTATAAAAAAAAGATTTTTAAGACTTAAAAAATGTACAAAAGTATTATTAGTAATTTAAAAAAAAAAACAATTAACAACAAATTAAGAAAGAAGAAAATGGGCTTAAGGATTTGAAGAGTACTAGGCCCAAAGGGGTTATTGTCTTGCTGAAACAAAAACAAGGCAAAGGGGGGTGGGAACCAGGAAACGCGTGTGGGCCTAAGGGTTTGTGAAAAAGACTTGGCCCAAATCTCCTTAAATCAGTTTATTGCATTTTGATTAAGGGAAAACGTGAATTAGGGTTTGTTGTTCCTTTGGTACAGCGGCGCCGCTCTGTTCGTTCAATCGCTTCTCTCTCTCGTACATCCTTCTCACTCAACGCTTCTATTCGTCCCTGATTCATGAGTGAAACACTTTTTTTTTCTGGGGAAAAACTAGGTTCTGAGATGGAATCATCTAAAGGGTTTGACATGCATTCTCTCTGATCTTCCTCTCGCCTTCTGTTATCGGAGTACCCCTCATTCTCTTCCTAACCATGCTCAGATAATTTCTTTCATAAAAAAGGTGATGTTCTGTCTTGATTTGAATGTTTTACTGTTGTTGTTTTATCTTGTTCGTATTTTTCTGTTAATCAATTTTATTGTACCTTGAGATGCATGAAACGATTTATGAGAAATGTGACGAAATCATACCTTTGGAATTTTTTGGAAAATGGACAGGAATGGGAGATTTGAGTTGATGGTGCTCCTTGGTGACAGGCTTGGCAAGGAGGAGAGAAGAAATGATGACGAAGGATGCACGCTTCTGGTAACTTTTTCTTTTTCTGTCCTTTATGTTGAATGATGATGATGATGCTTCTGAGTCTCTTTCTGTCCTTAGCCCCTTTGGTTTTTTGAATTGTTTTTTGGATTGATACAGTTTGTGAAAGTTTGAGATTTTATGGCTTTGTATTGAAAATGGTTTTTGAGAATGGTTGGTAATGGTTGGACAGTTTTTTTTTGGATATTTTCTGAAAGTTGTTGTTTTGGATAGTTTGCTTTTACAGTTTGACAGTTAACAGGTTAGGATGTTTGAAATGAGTTATATGTTTTGGATGTTTGAACTGAGTTTTGATGGTTTTGTTGTGTTTGATGGAAGTTTTGATACTTGGTTCTGTTTGTTTTGGTTACAGTTTGAATGTTTTGGTTGATTTTGTTTTGGGTTGATGAGGATGTTGGACTGTTTTTGTTTGACAGTTTGAGGCCTCTATGAAGGTTGTGAAAAACTTGGAGGTTTTTTTGATTTGTTGGGCAGGTTTAGAGGTTTGAACAATGGTTATGCATGTTATGTTTGATGGGAGATACATGGAGTTTTTGTTTGGTGATTTTCTGGTTTACAGTTTGTTTGAGGAATATTATTGTTACAGTCGCGGGTTTTGTGTGTTTGACAGCATTTCTGAAGGTTGGTTTGAACTGGTTATGGGATTTTGACAGTGCAGGTTTGATATTGTTGTTGTTGGTTTTTACAGTTTGAAAATTGGCTTGGGATTTCTTTTGGAGGTTTGGTGGCAGTTTGTGTTTGATAATTTTTTTGTGTTTTCTCTTGAACCCTCTCTACTGTTATATTGGCTTCTTTTGTTTTACAGCTTATTCAAAATGGTGGGAAACCACCAAAATTTGAATACTTTGGGCATGTTCTCCTTATGCTCTTTTCCTTGCAGTTTTGTTTTCTAGCATTTCTGGTGCAATTGTGACAGCAAGGCAGCATCCCTAGGTGACTTCTTTCCTCTCTCTCTCTCAATGACCCTAAGATCTAATTTCTCTTTCACCTTTTTTCTGAAAAGTTTGCAATAAAAGAGGAAGATGATGAAATGGCTTATGAATAAGCCTCTTCTTGCTTGTTGACTTAGTTTTATATTTTCTTCTTGCTGATGCTCTTTTGTCTGCTTATGCTGCCTCGTTCTTACTGTTTGTATTTTGTTTGCATTTTGGTATGCTGATGCTGCTGTCCGGTTTGCATTATTCTGTTTGTTTGCCTTTTGGTACGCTGCTGTCTAGGTTGGACAACCTTGCTGTTGTTTGGCCATGCTTCTTGCATATTTTCACTTGTTTGGGCAGCCTATTTGTATTTTTATTTGGACAGCTTTGCTTGCATTTTTATTTGGACAACTTTGCTTGCATTTTTATTTTTCTTTTTGTGAACCAAGAAGAATAATATTCTTGTGATTTGCAAATAGAAAAATAAAAACATGATGAAATAAAAATAGCCTTCTGATTCCAAATTGCAAACTTTAATGATGAACACATTTTCCTCTTTTGAAAATTCTTATTCATGTCCAATTAACTGTGCTAATTATTTTTCTGTCTTTCTTTCATGTGAGCGCAAACTGGATGGTGGCAAAGCAAAGGAAGCAAGAGATTCTTTGGCATGCATGGAAGCAATGGAAGCTTAATCATCCTTAGGCTTAGATTTTTCCTTTGTAATTTAGAGAGAAATACTCAAACAATTGTACTAATTTATTTTTCAAATACAATAAGTTGTAAAACTTAAAGCATTTAAATAATAAATTGTATTGTAACAATTTTTGAAATAAATAAAAAAAGTCTTATGAAATATTCTAATGTCCATTAGAAACCTTTATTGTCATTAACTTGCAATTTTCTCTTCGCATCTTCACTAATTCTTTAAGATTCCTGACTAAGATAATTGAAACTGTATTCCAATAATTCCAACCAAGATAACTTAAATTCCAATGATCATGTAATCTCGCCACTGCATTCCAAATAAACACGCACTGTGTATTCCATAAACAAACAAATGTTCATTCCATAAACCAGCAAATGTCTTATTCCATTAACCAGCAAATGTCTTAACAGACGCAAATTATCTGGTTAACCTGGATCAAACAAAACATGAATGTTCCAAATGACAATCTTAGATCCCATCTCTTGTCCCAAATAAACATGCCTTGTGAACAAACAGTAATCTTTCAGTAAACTTGAAAAAGCATGAAAACGTGTGAAAGCCAATTGGATCTTTGTGAATTCATTTCTTCTGAGAACTGCAAGTAAAACCCTAATTGCTGGTTTATTGCCAAAGGAGAAAATTTGTCCGATCGATTCATGAGCCATTCTTGAATATTTGAGGAACCCTAGGGTTGTGATTTTTGTGAAAAATGGGAGGGCAAATTTTGGGGTACAACACTGAGGAAGACAGAAAAGAAGTCAGAGTGGGTGCCAACCTAGAGCCGAGTGTCAAAGAACGCCTAATTCAGTTGTTACATGAATATGTTGAGATCTTTGCCTGGTCTTACGAAGACATGTCGGGACTCGATACAGATATTGTGGTTCACCATCTCCCCACAATAGAAGGCTGTCCACCAGTTAAATAGAAAGTTCGTCGTATGAGGCCCGATATGTCAGAAAAGATCAAAGCCGAATTTATGAAGCAGTTCAATGCTGGTTTTCTTGTTGTTACTTCCTGTCCACAATGGGTTGCTAACATTGTGCCCATGCCTAAGAAGGACGACAAAGTCAGAATGTGCGTGGATTACAGAGACTTAAACAGGGACAACCCTAAAGATGACTTTCCACTTCCGCACATTGACATCTTGGTTGACAATACAAATAAGCACAAGGTATTTTCTTTCATGGACGGATTTTCAGGATACAACCAGGTCAAAATGGCACCTGAAGACATGGAGAAAACTACTTTTGTTACACAGTGGGGTACGTTCTGCTACAAAGTGATGCCATTCGGACTGAAGAATGTCGGGGTAACCTATCAACGCACCATGGTTGCTTTATTTCATGATATGATACATCATGAGATAGAGGTCTACGTAGATGACATGATAGCCCGTTCACAAACGGAAGAAGAACACCTCGACCATCTGCAAAAGCTGTTTGTCAGGTTGAAGGAGTACAAGCTCAGACTGAACCCTAACAAGTGCACTTTCGAAGTCAGGTCTGGTAAACTCTTGGGTTTCATTGTCAGCAACAAAGGCATCGTGGTTGATCCTGCCAAAGTCAAAGCTATATAAGAAATGCCTGCCCCTCGCACTGAGAAGGAGGTTAGAGGTTTCTTGGGACGCCTAAACTACATTGAAAGGTTAATTTCTCATCTAACATCTACCTATGAGCCAATCTTCAAGCTGTTGAAGAAAGATCAGGTGGTTAAATGGAATGATGACCGTCAAGTTACTTTTGATAAAATCAAGGAGTATTTGCTAGAACCTCATATCTTGATGCCTCCCGTCGAAGGAAGACCGCTAATCATGTATTTGACTGTCCTAGAGAATTCAATGGGGTGCGTACTGGGCCAACATGACGAGTCTGGCCTAAAAGAGCATGCCATGTATTACCTTAGAAAAAATTTTAACGACTGTGAGACCCGATACTCACTGCTCGAGAAAACTTGTTGCGCTTTGGTATGGGCTGCTCGCCGGCTAAGGCAGTATATGTTGACCCATACCACTTTGCTGATATCTAAGATGGACCCGATCAAGTACATCTTTGAGAAGCCTGCTTTATCGGGAAGAATAGTCAGATGGAAGATGATCCTGACGGAATACGACATACAGTACACGACCCAAAAATCTATAAAGGGGAGTGTGCTAGCCGATCATCTGGCTCATCAAGCTGTCGAAGATTACCAATCCATGAGGTTCGACTTCCCCGACGAGGATATTTTGACATTGGATAACATTGAAGGTTTCCGACCATATGACGGACCTGAACAAGGATCCCAATGGACCCTGTACTTTGATGGTGCCTCCAATTCACTTGGCAACTATATCGGTGTTGTACTTATTTCTCCAGAAGGTTGCCATACACCTTTCACCGCCAGACTTTGCTTCAGCTGCACCAATAGCATGGCCGAGTATGAAGCTTGTATCTTTGGTCTCAAGGCTGCCATTGACTTGGGAATCAAATCCTTGATTGTATTTGGGGACTCAGCTTTGGTCATCAGTCAGATCAAAGGAGAGTAGGATACTAAACATCCAAACCTCATCCCTTACAAAGAACATGTCTTAACATTGTTACCACATTTCGAGCAAATTACCTTCGAGCATTTCACGCGAGAAGAAAATCAGCTAGCAGATGCTCTAGCTACAATGTCATCCATGTTTAAACTTAACTGGGATAATGAGGCTCCCCAAATCACCATTGAACGGATGGACGAACCTGCACATTGTCACGAGATTAATACCGAAGAAGTAGTGGACCGACCTTGGTTTCATTAAGTCAAAAGGTATCTCGAGGCTCAAGAATACCCTGAAGGAGCTTCAGTCAATGACAAAAAGTTCTTAAGGAGATTCTCAGCTAAGTTCTTCTTGAGCAATGGTATCCTATACAAGTGCAATCATGATTGCATTCTGCTTCATTGTGTGGACAAGGTTGAAGTTGAACAGATCATGGCTGAACTGCACAATGGTACCTTTGGCACTCACTCTAGCGGACATACGATGGCTAAGAAGATTCTACGTGAAGGCTATTACTGGTCTACCATGGAAGCTGACTGCTATCAACATTCCAGGACTTGTCACAAATGTTAAATCTATGCGGACAAGGTACATATACCTCTAGTTCCTCTCAATGTCTTAACATCTCCTTGGCATTCGCTATGTGGGGGATCGACATGATTGGAGAGATCAAGCCTACAGCATCCAATGGACACCGCTTCATTCTGGTAGCCATTGATTACTTCACCAAATGGGTCAAAGCAGCTTCCTTCGCATCTGTGACAAAGAATGTTTTTGCCCGCTTCATCAAGCAGAACCTTATTTGCCGGTATGGTATTCTAGAAAGGATCATCACCGACAACGGTACAAACTTGAACAATACTATGATCACCGCTTTGTGCGAGCAGTTCCAGATTCAACATCACAATTCATCTCCCTATCGGCCAAAGATGAACGGTGTTGCCGAAGCTGCGAACAAAAATATCAAGAAGATCATACAAAAGATGACAGTCACCTACAAGGACTGGCATGAGATGTTATCGTTTGCTCTGCACGGGTATCGTACCATGGTACACACTTCAACTGGGGCAACACCCTATTCTTTGGTATACGGCATGGAAGCTGTTTTGCCTATCGAGGTTCAGATTCCCTCCTTGAGAATCATGAAAGATTCTGGTTTGAGTGAAGACGATTGGATTCAGACCCGGCTTGATCAACTTAAGTTGATTGATGAGAAGCGACTTATTGTTGTTTGCCATGGTCAGGCGTATCAGAAACGAATGATCAAGGCTTTCAACAAGAAAGTCAGGCGCCAGGTATATCAAGTCGGGGATCTTGTAATCAAGCGGATCATCTTGCCACAAAGTGATTTCAGGGGAAAATGGACTCCTACCTACGAAGGACCATTTGTAATCAAAAACATATTTTCTGGTGGGGCAATGATTTTAACCACCATGGGCAGCGACGAACTGCCGCATCCTGCGAACGTAGACATAGTCAAAAGATACTACGCATAAACGACCCGGCAAGTTGAAAACCCGAAAGGGCAACTTGGGCAAAAAAGGGCATCCCGGTGAATCGAAAACCCGAAAGGGCGGTTCAGGCAAAAATTAGGGATAAATAAAAAAATCTGTACACCTGGCAAGTTGAAAACCCGAAAGGGCGACTTGGGCAAAAAAGGGTTTCCCGGTGGACTGAAAACCCGAAAGGGCGGTCTAGGCAAAAGTTAGGGAATTAAAGCGTATGAATATGTCTCGTCGGATCACTTTAAGGACAATCTCTTCACAGAAAAGCTTCGGGCTTCTGATCAACTCAATCATCTTTGGGCAAGGCAACGAATGGACAAGATATCCAGAGTTACGAAGGCTATAGCAGAATGGGACCCCATGGAATTTTTACACAAAGCCATCTTTCTTTGTATAAATTTTTCTCATTTTTTATGACAACATTCTCTTACTATGATGACTGTCTCCTTTGTACAAAATACTTACACAAAGTTAATACAAAGATACTTCAAAGTGCAGAGAACTATTTTCCCTTTTCTTTCTTTTTCTACACTTGTGTTTTATTTGAAAACGTCTAATGATTTATTAAATGAGCATATGCATTTGAATATAATCACTGTTTACAAATAAACGAAATGGGAAAGAACAATTACTGACAGGTTGAAAGTATAGGTAAATGTCTTTAGGCTATTCCAAGAGAAATCCCCTGCAGTACATCATCTAGATCATCAGCGGAGCTAAAACCTTGAAATACATATCCCCAGCGGAATTAAATTTCAAAATCCCCGCCAGAGTCAAAACTTCAAACTCCCAATCCCCGGCGGAGTTATATGTCAAACCCTTAATTCACCATCAGAGTTAAACCTTCAAACTCCCAATCACAGCAGAGCAAAAACTTTGAACTACAGACTCTCAGCGGAGATGAAACCTTCTTCCCCAGTCAAGTAAAATTTCCAACTACCAATCCACGGCGGGAACCATCCAGTTTTCCCCAATTCCCCAGCAAGTTGTCTTAAAGTCTGAGAATTAACCAGATAACAGTTAACTTTTATCCCCAACCTAGGATAATTCCCCAGTAGATTGGCACACAACCCAAACCCCTGATCTCCTAGTAGTATAGCTACTCCCCCAGAGTTTTCACTTACTCTCCAACAGTAAGCCTTCTTCCTCACAGAGTTTTTACTCCCCAACAGAATGAAGATTCTCATTCTTAACTCCCCGGCCTAAAGTCCCCAAGGATTCAAATTCCCCTAGAAGATTGAAGATTCTCATTCTTGATTCCCCAGTGAAGTTGCCAGAGTCTTCACTACTCCCCATCATGAATTTGTCAGAATTTTTAATCCGCTGCAGATCGAAGATTCTCATTCACCACTCCTCAACAGATTGAAGATTCTCATTCTTAATTCCCCGCAGAAGCCATCAGAGTCTTCCTTATTTTCCAGCAGATCAAGGTTTTCCTTTGTTTGATCCCCGATAGAGATTGCCAGAGTTTTCCTTATTCCCCAGCCGAGTGAGGATTCCAATTATTTAACCGCCAGTAGAAGTCTTCAAAGCTCTCTGGATTCCCCAAGCAGGTTTCTCAAGCAACACTTGGCATTATTTTCACAATAGAATGATCATCATATTCCAACTCCAAATACTTGAAGGATCCCTATATCCCCAGGAAAGTCGTGAAGGATTCTCACATCCCCACAGAAGTTGTAAAGGGCTTTTAATCTCTAACAACGGTCAAGGATTTATTTTCCCCGGCAGCAGTCAAAGATTTTATCATCCCCAACAGTCACCAAGGATTTCTCATCCTCAGCAATCAAAGATTTTGAATCTCCAGCAGCGGTCAAGGATTTATTTTCCCCGGTAGCAGTCAAGGGCTTTATTATCTCCAACTATCAAGGATTTATTTTCCTCAGCAATACAGCAAATCAACTTACATGCGCATACATTACATTACATATATCATAAACATTGATAAAGCACATTTTATTACATCATACATTTCATGCAACATAACTTTGTGTTTCAGCTAACATTGTACCCTTTTCAGGATAAGATTAACAGCTATCTTTAACAAATATTCAAAGATTTCAGATACACTACGGATACACTCTAGACACGGAAGTCATTCTGTTACTCATTCAGATCTCTTATTCAGATACGGTACGGATACGCTCCAGACACGGATGCCATTCTATCACTCATTCAGACTTCAGTAATCAGATACAGATTAGATACGCTCTAGACACGGAAGCCATTCTATTTCTCATTCAAGTTCAACTATCAATTTCAAGTTCAGATATACTCCAGACCCAGAAGCCATTCTGTCATTTATTCAGATCCCAGTTACAGTACGGATACACTCCAGACACGGAAGTCATTCTGCTACTCATACAGATCTCAACTTCGGATACGGTCAAGATACGCTCCAGACACGGAATCCATTCTGTCACTTATTCTGACCTTTTCCCCAGCCCAGAGATGCTCCAGACACGGATGCCATTATGTGGCTTATTCAGATCTCAGATTCAGATACAATACAGATACACTCTAGACACGGAAGTCATTCTGTTATTCATTCAAGAATCAGATATAGTTACAGCTCGGATACGCTCCAGAAATGGACGCCATTCCATTGCTCATACAGATTCAATCTCCAGTTACAGCTCGGATACGTTCCAGACACAGACGCCATTCCATTGCTCATACAGATTCAGTCTCCAGATACAGTTCAGATACGTTCCAGACACGGATGCCATTCTGATACTCATTCTTTTTACTTAAAACATGCAGTTCAACAAACATTCTTGATGGCATCTATAAGCCCATCTCCGACAAGATTCTGTCACCTCTCCAAATGGCATCTTTAAGCCCATTTCCTCAACTACATTTTGACGAGTGCAAATTTACGGGCACTCTAGTGTTCAATCATCTTTTACCTTCAAGTCACGAACGGAAAACTCGCCAATCTAACTCTTCAGGTTCAAGAAGATTGAACAGGGGCAGCTGTTGTACCCCAAAATTTTCCCTCTCATATTATCAAGATTCTCTTCACAAGACTTCTTGGATTCAAGACCAGATTAGGGTTTGCTCAGCTCAAGACATTGCCTTGCACTGCTGACCTGAAATTAAGGTTTGAGTTTGCACAAGGATTTTTGGACTTCCAATGCCTCATGTTACTTTCATACTTCATGTTGGACTTATAAGATTTCCCATACTAAGTTTCAAGCCTTGAATCAAATTTTTGCCCAGTCAATTGGACAGTTGACCTAGAAATCAACTATATTGGGGGAAAAGTCAACTGTGGCCAATTTACAGTCAAACCTCATAATTTTTCATCCACATCAACATTATATATTCATATGAACCATTTGATCAAGTTTGGACCATAACTCCTCAAGAAATTTGATCATATCACCAAAAGGGCAAAATGGTCATTTTTAGGGTTTTGACTGTAGAAGGGAAATTTCTGATTTTTATCCTAGCCAATGGAAAATTGGGTTCAACCATGATTTCAAGGACTCAATGGCATCATCTTGACCTAATCACAAGGTTCAAAAGATCTCAAATGCATTGGATTGACAGATGAATTTCTCAGTCAACTGATCAAAAATCAACTGTACACTGAAAAGTCAAACTTTGAGTTTTTGGTCAAAATCAAGTGCCAAGGGTCATTTTTCATCAAGATGTGTCAAAACATGAAACTTGTTCACCAAGAAACCTAATTTTGAAAATTAGGGTTTAAAATGGAAAATTTTCATAACTTGGAAATTTTCGAAGTTATGAAAATTTCTTATTTTTTCCCAACTTTTCCCAACTTTTTCACCATGATGCAATTGGATTCAAAGAAAACTTCCGACATGAAAGTTGTAGTCCTCCAAAAAATATAAAAAATTTATTCACAAAGTTTTCCCAAAAGATGTTTGTATCTCAAGTTATGATTTTGTGAACAAGGGCCCAAAAACTTTCTAACTTAGTGAAATTTTGCCCTAGTTTAGGCAGGATTTTGACCTATCTTCATGGAAATTTTTCACATAGTTCCAAGTGGAATCTCAAAATGAATTTCAAAGATGGATTGTAGAGCATGTTACAAGATTTCCAAAATGTCCAAGAACTCTCCAAGATCATTTGTGGTTAGGGAGAATCGAAGGAATGAAAATGGCTATTTCTCACTTTTCTCTAAGGCATTTTGCACATTGCTACAAGTTGCAAATCTGTCCAAAGCATGCTTGTACTTGTTTTACAGGTCTTAAACCTTTCCACACTCCTTAATTAAATGCAAATACAATGGATATTGGTCTTATTCTGAGCTATGGAGCATTACACAAAGAGTTAATCCAAAAATGGCAAAAAGGCAACATTGCTACTTTGATAAAGCATGCTTTATGTCATTTTGTTTATCTTGAGCATTGAACCCAATCTCTTGCAGCAAACAAAGTCCATGAATATCAGGCAATTGGTACCAACTATGTGCAGACCTGGAGCTAGCCTGTACAGTCTTTGGCTTTGTCAACTTAACCTTTTCTTCAAAAACAAGCCAACTTGCAAAAGGGTTCATAACTCTTCCATCTGATAAGAACAAAGTTTGGTATCATTTCAAACAAGTTTTACATATTGTCTAAGGCCAGAAACACGATCTCATAGCATCACAAACACCCTTAAGCACAAAAAACCCATTTCCTGCCCAAACAGGGCAACCACTGTAAAACCTTGGCCAAATCCATATTCCCTCGTGCGTTTTGCTTGGAATCATTTCAAACACATTCTAAACATCACACCTGAACTATCCAAGCACCTATCCAGCAACTGTAACTTCATTTTCACACTTCACCATTTTCATTTTGAAGCTTTGCAGGTTGAGTTCTATAGGGACATTCAGGCCATTTCAAAGCAAGCTAAGCATTGGGAAAGGTCAAGGGAACATCAAGCAAGCTCAAAAGTCATTCAGGCCTCATTCAAAGTTGCTGCATTGCCATATTCGAACTTGACTGAACAAGGTAATTTCCAACTTTCTATCTCCTTATTTAGACATCCTTAGGCTTAGGTTTGTGAATAAAAAATGTAGCCCTTAATGTTCTTGAACTGTACATATGCATAGCTTGTATTTATATTAACTGAGCTAGGAGAATTTGGATGTTGAACATGCTGAAATTTTTAGGTCAGAAATTAGGGGTGACAAAATTCTCCCTGGTTTCTTAGAGTTAGATCAAGTTTTTTATATGGTTGGAATCGTGATTTAATAAGCTACAAGTTTCATGTTACAAGATTTCGTTTTTAAGCACGTATGCAGGAGTTACAGTTTGAACTACAGGGCGCGCGCATTCTTGTTCAGAGGTTAGGGACGAAGTGAGTTGGGTTGGGCTTGGCTTGTCTTTCTATTGACACCCCCCCCCCCCCCCATTTACTTCCTGCACCCCCTTGGCCCATTTCTTTATTTTTGCATTTTTTTCATTTCTTTTTTTTTATTTTCTGACTTTTTTTATTTTTTTCTAAATATTTAAAATCACCAAAAATATTTTCTTTATTTTTACATTTTTATTTTATTATTTTTTTGGGCATAAAAATAGTTTACTAATAATATATACTTTATTTTTCTTGAATAAATTTGTAAATAATATTGAAATACTTAAATATTTTATTTTTATTATTTATACACTTAAAATAATATTTTCTCACATAATTTATTTTTTAAACATTTTTGTATATATTTTTATTTATTTTCTTGTACATAAAAATGAATAAATAAATAGTAGATATATATTTTCTTTTAAACCAAAAAATTAGGGTTTTCACCCTTTCCAAAAATAATCATTTTTATTTTCTTATATTTAGGACATAAATAAATTTATTTTACATACATAAAATAATTACAAAAACATTTTGCATATTTATATCTTATTGTATATTTAAATAATTGTCTATTTATTTATTAGTGCAATATTTCAATTTGGTTGTAATAATAGTTTTAGGGTTTTATTTTGAGAAATATCCCCTTATTCAAACTTGTATCCCCTTCCCCATAATAATGTTGTAATAGTCTTAGATTTACTTTTACGCATTTTATCGCTTTCAAATGCCATGATAGTAAATTAGGGTTTTGTATGCAAAGACCAAAATCAAACAAATAGCATGACTAAACACAAGACAAAAATGCATGAAAATGACAACACAATGCACATAAGCACCCCTAGGGTTTCATCCACTTTGTTTCCTTAAAATGGCCATGGTATACATGCTAGGTATCTTGGCAAAACAAAACAAAACAAAAGATCATAGTCTCTCGATGACGCTATCTTGGTTGCCTAAACAAAAATGATATAGTCCCTCACAAAACATGCTAAGTGTTGTACCCCAAAATTTGCCCTCCCATATTCTTCAAGATTTGCCAAGAAGGATCTTCTAATTGTTCAAGATTGTTCAAAGGGTTGTACAATTAAACCATCTCTTAAGCCAGCCAAAATTAGGGTTTTGGTTCTTTCAAGGAATCTAAGGTTTTCAATGGCTCAAACAAGTCTCATAGGCTCATATACATCCTCAAGCACCTACATTCCAAGTTTCAAGGCTCACAATGCCAATTTGCACAGTCAAAAGCCCTATTTGATCCACAGTCAACTGCAAGGGCAAAATGGTCATTTTGCAGTCAAAAGTCAGAATTTTTGGTCAACGTATTATTTTGAGTCCACAATCATCATTTGATCAAGTCTTGATCATGATTCCACAAGAATGGCTCAAAAATCATCAAGATACAAAAAGTTACTATTTTTGGACAGCAGAAAAGTCAATTGTATCTTGACCAGGGCATAACTTTTTCATGGTTCATCAGAAAAACCCCATCCAATGCTCATTTTGAAGGGGATGACATTTCCTACAATCCATCTTCACATTCCAAGTCCAAGAAATTCTCTCACAAAAAGTTATCAATTTCTACATTATAGGTCAATATCAAAAGTCAACAAAAGTACACTTTAAGTCAAAGACCATAACTTGAGATTGGTAAATCCAAATGACATGGGACCAAAGGCATTGGTTAGATGACTTCAAGACCTTTCCAAAATGTCCAAGAAAATGTTCATATGATCAAGATTGAGCAAGATATGCTTTGGAGAAGTTGGGAAATTTATAGGAATTTGCAAAAGTCAACTTTTCTCAAAACACCTTATTTTTGCTAATGAGCCTCAAATCTCTTCTTGAAACTTTATCCATGGCCTATGCACGACCCATCAAGCTTAATTGAATTATTTTCTTATTTTTTATTAATTAATTGGATTTTTAATCAATATTAATTCATTTAATTAATTTAAATTGTAGGAAAATATAAAGATATGGTTTTTCAATCTTTTTGTAAAGCAAGAATGACCTAAAAAGGCTGGCAATTTCGTGCACCAAGTCAAAGATGCAATATCTCCAAATTTGGCAACTTTTTCCAATCATGAAGATTCAAAAATATATGATTTCCAATCAAATATTCAATCATCATTCCATTGGATTTTTGCTCAAAGATTTGACCTAATTTCATTCTCCTATATATACACAAGCAAACCCTGATCATGCATACGTGAAATTTCTGCAGAAAAAGCCATAACCATATTGAAAAAATTCAAGAAAATTGCAAAACTGTTTTCTATATTACAGGCCAATTCAAGGCGTTTTATTGTTTCTAACACATTGCAGGAGTCCCCAGGAACGTTTTGCAATCAAAACCAAGCATTGAAGCTCAAAGAATCATCAAGAACAGAGTCACGGTTTGCGTTTTATTTTGAGAATCGTACAGCTTAATTCATGCATCATTAACATGATTTTGTGTTTGATTTGTGTTGCTAGGGACTGTACAAAGCTAATGGTATAGCTCAATTGAATTATAACGCCATAAATCACAGAATGCCATTGACGAATTTTAGGGTTCATAAGCTTTCAAATTAGGGCTTTGTAATACAGGAAAAATTGAGACTCATAAGACCCATGACTGAATTCGTTAGGTCCAGACAAACACATTGGAACCCTCGCGAAATATTTATATACACCATGGCTCTAGTCGCTATTATTCGTCATTGCATATTGTGGGGGTTAAAAACCCCCGCTATCTAACGTTGTTTCTGCAGGTTCAGCGAGGACGACGATGAGGTGTTGATACATCATTGGTTCGTTTGAAAATGCGCGCGTGTTTTTGTGTTAACAACATATGAATTGATTTTAATATATTATATTTACTTGTTATTATATTATCAGATGCGCATTCCAGCTCAGATGGCCAAGGCATTGGAGTATTAGTCATTGGGACCTGGGTTCGAATCCCAGGTCCCCCAAAACGCTTATGTTGTTTTTCCTAACATATTCACATGCAGGCTTCCCAGATGATGTCCATCATGCACCTCAGATATCCACACGCCAGATGTCTACATGCACAAATCCAGTGGTCAGGGGTGGATGACCACCATACTCCCAGTCAACACGCACCATGGAGAAGCCAGAAAGTCAAAAGGGCTTGTGTACAAATGGGCCCGAAATTTCCAAAGAATACCTCCTTATTGGGCCCAGCACCCCCCTGGTTCATTCATTCTTTTCTTTTTATTTTCTTTTAATAATAATAATTATTATTATTATTTAATTAACATAATTAATTTTTTTCACAATAAAATCAGAAAACTAAAATATTTTTATTATTATTAATTTCACCTTTTATTTATTATTTTTGTAAATAAATGTAATTAATTAATTTAGTTGTTTTAATTAGGTTAACTTTAATTATTTTCATAATAAATAAAATAAATTAGAATTAGGGTTTTCTTGACAATTTTAATTTCTTTTCTTTTATTTTATTAAAAACATAAAAAACCAAAAAAAATATTTCTTTTCTTTTAATTAATTAATTAATTAGGATTAATTTAATTAAATGCAAAAAGGACCAAAAAACTCATTCTTTCTCAAAAAGGGTCAAAACCCTAAGGACTTCTCCGATTTAATTTCTTTTCGCGCATATTATTTTTGATCATATTTATGTAATTGCTCCAAGGATGTAATAGCTTAATTAGGACTTTTTATCGCTTTCTTTATTTTCTCGCATTTATTTTCCAAGGGTTTGTTTTTGGCGATGTAAATACCCGACGCCTTGTAATAGCGTAGTTTTACTTTCCGCAATTTACTTTCCGCAATTATTAACTGCTATGCATGACAAGACTTGTTCTCAAATTAAAATCAACCCGTAGCTCACCATAACATGTTCAAAGATAATATAAATGAAACCTGACACACGTGCACATGCCACTCCTAGGGTACGCCTCACTTGGTTGCCTCAATGTGGTCATTGAGTATAGGGTGTTTTAGAGGTCGCCCTCCTGTCTAAAGATCAAAAAGTTGCCTCGAAACAGTTGCCTCGGATAAAATGATCTAGGACATTAGGGTTACCCGCTAAGGCGTCCTACTATTGCTTTGGTGACCACACATGTCCCTATAATCGAATTGACCCTAAAACTCCAACGACGGTGCTACCTACTTCTCAATAGTGGGATGGTACTGTCTAAAGGACATTTACACAGCTTAATTTCTTTTGAGTAGGTAGAGGTTCTTAGATGCTTGCTCTTTCAAAACAAAACAACTTTTCGCACTCACACTTTTCTGACAAAAGTTTTCAAACAAATACTTCATACACTCTTGAGGACAGATACAAGAGTCAAAACGAAGTTTTCAAACAAACTTTTTTCAAAACCCACAAACACAAGAAAAGCAAACTCTTTTGAAAACATAGTGAGCAAGTACCTAAGAGCCCGTGGATAACCACGGATAGAAAGGGTGCTAACACCTTCCTTTTCTATAATCTACCTCCCGAACCGAGAAACATCTCGAAAAGGAATTTTTACTGTGCTTTTGTCCTTTCCTTGTTGGAGAAAATAAAAGACGGTGGCGACTCTTGCTTACCGCGACATTTCGCGAACCAGCATTTCAAAACAGTCAGTTCTATTTCCACCGATCACAGAACTGGCGACTCTGCTGGGGACATTAATAAGTGAGGTGTACCTTAGGATTAGATCATTCTATGTTTTCAATTGTATGCCTTGTTTGCTTTAATATTGTGGGCTTGCATCGGAGTTTTATAGATCCTAACCCGGATCTGGGGATACCCTTTAGAAGTAGCAACAAACTGTGAGGGAACTGTGCGGGGTATATCGACATGGTTGAAGCAGTTGCTACGTTGATGTGGCACTTTGGTGAGTACCGGTAACCCTTGAGTCAAGTCAAGGAGAGTACAGGGCCTCCGCATGGTGTCGTGAAGCATCAACTGACCTTAAGAACCTTACTTGACCATCCTGGCCTCTTTAGGGGTAGTGAGATGGCCGACTTTGGTGCAGTCCGAAGTTGGTAGATACTCGATACTACACTCATTGAGGGTTATTTTCTTGGAATATTTTGGTCGCCAGTTCAGTGGCTAAATCAAAACAATGAACATAGAAAACAATCCAATGATATTGAGCTCCTTAGAACCCGGTTACTATTTGTAGGACAGGTTTTGAGCCAACTAACTTTAAAAGGGTACTACCTAGACTCCATGCTAGCCTAAAATCTAAGGGCTCTTTGTGTGACTTGTGTGCTTTCAAACTTGAACTACTTGCACATTCTTGTTATCTGACAACATGAGTTCCTTGCAGGTTTTGTTTACAGTCCTTATCCAATAATTTGGACTTATTGCAGGGCTTAGTTACATCACCTCACACTTTTTGCTTAAACGCATGGCATACACATCATAACATCATACCATAGCATTTTCCTTAACCATTTCAAGGATCTCAAAGGTTTGTGATGCAGGTCATGATGAACCAAATGTCTAGCAAGGGGCAAAGGGGATTTATTTTCCTATAGCCAAGGTTGTTTGGAGATCAAAACATGATAACTTGAGTCAGGGGCTATGACCCACTCGATATGGTGAGCCTTGACTCTTGAAGAAGGACTCTCAGCAACATGAAGTTCCTTCAATCAAAGCTGTCGGATTCAAATTCTAACAAGTTTCTTTGTTTACTCCGCGAGATCCTTGAAAACATTGCATGCATACATATCATTGCATAACAGGTTACCCTTTACAGGTCTCTCATATTCTCGTTGTTTATTTTAGCAATGGCTCTCCAATAAGACAACCAGGATCTTCATACTCAAGAGACTCAGTTCAGGGAAATCTTCCTAAGCCTATCCAAGGGGCAGGAAGAGTTGAAAACACTCCTCATGGGGACTTTGGTCAGGAATAGTCCTGAAGACGATAAGGACGAACGGTTGAAACGTCTGCAAGCTGAGGTAGATACAATGAGAACCCAGATGCTGGGGCAGATGGCTCTTATCCAAGGCTTAGCTCGGGATCAAGAAGAGTTGAGAACCGTGATCAACCAGCTTCATCAAGACAGATACAATAGTATGAAGCAAACGGTCAAGGCTGGGGATCAAACCAGTAATCAGCCTTCAAGAAGACAAGAGTTTGGTATGGTGAAGAATGGACCTCTCCAAGTTGCTACTACCTCAAGGGTCCAACAACAACCTCACCAAAAACAACAGGTTGATCAGAGTAATCTAAACATGCCCAGGAGGCAATTTACCAAGATCAACATGTCACTGACTCAAGCGCTACAACACATGTTGAAGACATGGCTGATTACATTAAAGGCTCCTCCCCGGAACCTAAATACTTCTGCTCCTACCTATCATCCCAATGAAAGGTGTGCGTACCACTCTGACAGTCCGGGACATGACACAAACAATTGTTGGGCCCTGAAGAATAAGGTTCAAGACATGATTGATGGCAAGGAGATCAAGTTTAACCCTCCGGAGACTCCAAACATAACCACTGCTCATATGATGAATCATTGAAAGCTTTTGTTCATTAGAATTTTCAATTTGTAATTTTCGTTTGATTGTTCAAACATTTACTCATGTCAAACTTTATTACTTTATCAATGCATTGCATATGTCTGTTTTAAATCCATCCATTCGTATGCACTATATTCAAATTGCTTTCATTTTTTGTGATGTCAACTCTCGATTAAAAATTCTAAGCCTTTTGAGGGAGGATGACGAAAACGATACCACGATCTTTACAGTATGCTTTTGAACAGACCCCGCTGACGATGTACAAGCATTGTTTCAAATCCTAAACAGTGGAGTTATAAGGAAGATAATCCCTAGTCAACCCCTTTGAGCCAAAGAAGTTGGAGTTTTTCTTTTCACAAAAATTAAAACCCTTAATCATAACCTGGGGCAGGGTAGTTTTCTCAGTTGATCCAGGTGCACAATGAATGACATCAAAGAAGTCCTTCCGAAACAAGAGACGGTGATGGTTCCATATAATCGTAAGGACAGGCAGTCACTATCTCTCAAAATAAAAGCCCAATAAGTCAAAACCTATGAGGGAGACTTACAAAAAACTGGGGCATCCCGCTGACTATAATCACAAAAGAAATAGTTCAGGCAAAAAGACAGGGACAATAAAATCGAAAAGAAAGAGGTCCTACAAACCCTCAATAAAAAAGAAATGACTGCCTGTTCAAAATAAATTGTCAACATCCGAACCATCACCGGAATATCAGAGCAAAGACTCAAACAAAATCTAATGCACGATTAGCTGAGTTTAGGTTTGAAGAACATCACGAAGAACGGGTGGGTACAAATAAAATTTGAGCCTTTATCCTTTGTTTCTTAAACCATGAACCAGGCCACGTTATAACCCTTAAAAGTCCTAGCTGAAGCATGGGTTAGTTCGAAAGCATACTGTTACAAAGGTATCCTGACTCCTGTAGGGCTTGCTGTAAAATCCTGAGTTGACATCACATTTTACAAAAATTTGCTTGTTTTACTGAAAAATGCATTTTCAAAAAAACTTCAAGACAGACATAAGCTTTGCATTCTTAAAATAACATTGTTTGCATATGACTATTTGTTCGAACAGAAGATAAATTCGCACGATGAATATCTAGTAAACAAAAACCTTCTCAATAAAAAGAGTCACCTCAAGTGGAAAAAACACTTCCAACCAAGGGGCAGACGTGATCATTGTCCATCATCTGGGGCAGTCAAGTCAAGATTCAAGGAATCTCTCAAAATGCCAAATAGCCAGGGGCAGATCTCCATCTGAGTCACTTGGGGCATTGGACATGAATTCCAGCAACAAATCTTGCATGATCAAACGAAGATCTTCTGGTAGCATGGCAACACAATACTACTGACAGTGGCAACTCCCTACATCCTGGGAGCATGGACATAGTAAAAAAAAAGTACTACGCATAATCAAAGACCCGCTAGGTCGACACCTAGGCAAAAATAAGGGCTTCCCGGCAAACCAAAAGGGTTCGGGCAAAAATAAGGGATGAAAATGAAAAAATCTGTACACCCGGCAAGTCGAAAACCTGAAAAGGCGGCTTGGGCAAAAATGGGTATCCCGATGGACTGAAAACCCGAAAGGGCAGTCCAGGCAAAAGTTAGGGATCAAAAGCGTACGACTATGTCTCGTCATCTCGTCACTTGCCTACCAGAAGAAGATTTGTCAAATCGGCAGTTATCAAGACCTCCACAGGTACCTTCTCCCATAGAAACTGAGGCAATAAGAATTGTCCGAACTGTACAAGCTGCTCTGTCCACCAGGTACCAAGATAGGTTCAGCTGAAGAATATGACCAAGATACCTTCACTCCCCACAGAGTAAGACAAGATTCAGCAATACTCTCCCCAAGCAGAGTTGGACTCCCATCAGCTCTAAAAAGGCACAGTATCCCCAGCGAGTCAGCAATACTCTCCCCAAGCAGAGTTGGCCTCCCATCAGCCCTAAAAAGGCACAGTATCCCCAGCGAGTCAGCAATACTCTCCTCCAAGCAGAGTTGGCCTACCATCAGTCCTGAAAAGTTGGGTATCCCCAGAAGATCTTAATATTCCCCATCGGAGTATACAGATGTTCCCTAGCAAGCATCCCCGGCAGTCTTAATATTCCTCGACAGAAATATAAGATTGTTCCCCAGCGGAATACGAGATACCCCCAGTGGAGCCATTTCCCTAATACAGTCCAAAAGGTTTCCCCAGGAGAGTCGAATCATATCCCTAGTAGATTCTGGAAGCTTGTCCCCTGCAGAGTACAAATATCTCTCCCAGCCATATTCAGAAGGTTATCCCCCACCAGAGCCTAACTGGGTTATCCTCAGCAATTTGCAACGAAAAGATCATCCCCAGCGAAGTTCTTTCTATCCTCCAACGGAGTTCATCAAAATCCTCAACAAAGCTTATCAACGGAATCCCCAGCGGAGTTATCGGTAAAATCTCAGCGAAGCATCTCTTCCCACAGAGTAATTCCCCGCAGAGTAATCTCTTCACCAGGTTTATCCCCAACGAAGTCATCTTCTCCTACCGGTTATTCTTGCAATCATCTTCGTTCATCATCCCCAACGGAAATGAAGAACTCTACTCTTCAACATCAGCCCAGGATTTAACTTCCCGGCATCTGTCAAGGATTTATTTTCCCAGACGAAAATACATTCATAAACATTTCACATTTCATATCTCTTGCTTACATACATGATAAAGTGCATACAACACAATCTCATTTATTTTTGAGAACATCATGACATCATGCATTTCATACATCATGACATTGCATACAACTAATGTTTTGCCTTTTCAGGAAAAGGGCAATCAAAAGACGATTACCATCAACTTTTGCAGTTCCAGATCAACACCTGTAACAGGCCAGGAAATATATGTGGACGATTGATTGTAGATTCGATACCTGTAACTATCCAGGAAAGTTATCTACATGAAGAGATTGAAGATCAACACCTGTAACAGGCCAGGAAATTATCTTTCATTCCCAGGTCAGAGATCTACTCCTGTATCCATCCAGGAAAGCTATCTCGACCAACCTTTTTAAGTTCCAGATCAACACCTGTATCTAGCCAGGAAATATCTGTGAGCGATTGATTGTAGATTCGATACCTGTAACTAGCCAGGAAAGTTATCTACATGAAGAGATTGAAGATCAACACCTGTAACAGGCCAGGAAATTATCTTTCACTCTCAGGTCAGAGATCTACACCTGTATCCAGCCAGGAAAGCTATCTCGACCAACCTTTTTAAGTTCCAGATTAACACCTGTATCTAGCCAGGAAATGTCTGTGAGCGATTGATTGTAGATTCGATACCTGTAACTAGCCAGGAAAGTTATCTACATGAAGAGATTGAAGATCAACACCTGTAATAGGCCAGGAAATTATCTTTCATTCTCAGGTCAGAGATCTACACCTGTATCCAGCCAGGAAAGCTATCTCGACCAACCTTTTTTAAGTTCTGGATCAACACTTGTATCTAGCCAGGAAATATCTGTGAGCGATTGATTGTAGATTCGATACCTGTAACTAGCCAGGAAAGTTATCTACATGAAGAGATTGAAGATCAACACCTGTAACAGGCCAGGAAATTATCTTTCACTCTCAGGTCAGAGATCTACACCTGTATCCAGCCAGGAAAGCTATCTAGACCAACGTTTTTCAAGTTCCAGAGCAACACATGTAACTAGCCAGGAAATATCTGTGAACGACTGATTGTAGATCTATACCTGTAACTAGCCAGGAAAGTTATCTACATGAAGAGATTGAAGATCAACACCTGTAATAGGCTAGGAAATCATCTTTCACTCTCAGGTCAGAGATCTACACCTGTATCCAGCCAGGAAAGCTATCTCGACCAACCTTTTTTTAAGTTCCGGATCAACACCTGTATCTAGCCAGGAAATATCTGTGAGCGATTGATTGTAGATCTACACCAGTAACTAGCCAGGAAAGTTATCTACATTGAAGAGACTGAAGATCAATACCTATAGCAAGCCAGGAAGACAATCTCTCTTTCTCAAGTCAGAGATTAATACCTGTATCCAGCCAGGACAACTATCTCCTCGACCACCCTTTCTCAAGTTCCAGATTAATACCTGTAACTAGCCAGGAAATATCTGTGGACGACGGATTATAGATTAATACCTGAAACCAGACAGGACAAATATCTACTTGACCATCATGGAGCAACCCTACACCGGTTCCTTCTCTTCCAAGATGCAGTTTTACACGGACTCATCATCAGGCAACCCTACACAGGTTCCTTCTTTCAACCTACCAAGTTACAATTCAACACACATTCCCAGATGGCATCTTTAAGCCCATCTCCACAATTATTCATTACATTTCCAGATGGCATCTATAAGCCCATCCCCGACAAGATTCTGTCACATTTCCAGATGGCATCTATAAGCCCATCCTCCTATCCATCATCTCTCCAAATGGCATCTGTAAGCCCATTCCCGACACCACATCGCTGATACTACGCTATGCGAGTGCAAATTTCTGGGCACTTTAGTGTTCAATCATCTTCCACCTTCGGATCACGAAAGGCACGCAAGCCAATCTACATCCTCAGGTTTAAGAAGATTGAACAGGGGCAACTGTTGTACCCCAAAATTTTCCCTCCCATATTCTCCAAGATTTGCCAAGAAGGATCTTCTAATTGTTCAAGATTGTTCAAAGGGTTGTACAGTTAAACCATCTCCTAAGCCAGCCAAAATTAGGGTTTTGGTTCTTTCAAGGAATCTGAGGTTTTCAATGGCTCAAACAAGTCTCATAGGCTCATATACATCCTCAAGCACCTACATGCCAAGTTTCAAGGCTCACAATGCCAATTTGCACAGTCAAAAGCCCTATTTGATCCACAGTCAACTGCAAGGGCAAAATGGTCATTTTGCAGTCAAAAGTCAGAATTTTTGGTCAACATCTTATTTTGAGTCCACAATCATCATTTGATCAAGTCTTGATCATGATTCCACAAGAATGGCTCAAAAATCATCAAGATACAAAAAGTTACTATTTTTGGACAGTAGAAAAGTCAATTGTATCTTGACCAGGGCATAACTTTTTCATGGTTCATCATAAAAATCCCATCCAATGCTCATTTTGAAGGGGATGACATTTACTACAATCCATCTTCACATTCCAAGTCCAAGAAATTCTCTCACAAAAAGTTATCAATTTCTACATTATAGGTCAATTTCAAAAGTCAACAAAAGTACACTTTAAGTCAAAGACCATAACTTGTGATTGGTAAATCCAAATGACATGGGACCAAAGGAATTGGTTAGAGGACTTCAAGACCTTTCCAAAATGTCCAAGAACATGTTCATATGATCAAAATTAAGCAAGATATGCATTGGAGAAGTTGGGAAATTTTTAGGAATTTGCAAAAGTCAACTTTGCTCAAAACACCTTATTTTTGCTAATGGGCCTCAAATCTCTTCTTGAAACTTTATCCATGGCCTATGCACGACCCATCAAGCTTAATTGAATTATTTTCTTATTTTTTATTAATTAATTGGATTTTTAATCAATATTAATTCATTTAATTAATTTAAATTGTAGGAAAATATAAAGATATGGTTTTTAAATCTTTTTGTGATGCAAGAATGACCTAAAAAGGCTGGCAATTTCGTGCACCAAGTCAAAGATGCAATATCTCCAAATTTGGAAACTTTTTCCAATCATGAAGATTCAAAAATATATGATTTCCAATCAAATATTCAATCATCATTCCAATGGATTTTTGCTCAAAGATTTGACCTAATTTTATTCTCCTATATATACACATGCAAACCCTGATCATGCATACGTGAAATTTCTGCAGAAAAAGCCATAACCATATTGAAAAAATTCAAGAAAATTGCAAAACTGTTTTCTATATTACAGGCCAATTCAAGGCGTTTTATTGTTTCTAACACATTGCAGGAGTCCCCAGGAACGTTTTGCAATCAAAACCAAGCATTGAAGCTCAAAGAATCATCAAGAACAGAGTCACGGTTTGCGTTTTATTTTGAGAATCGTACAGCTTAATTCATGCATCATTAACATGATTTTGTGTTTGATTTGTGTTGCTAGGGACTGTACAAAGCTAATGGTATAGCTCAATTGAATTATAACGCCATAAATCACAGAATGCCATTGACGAATTTTAGGGTTCATAAGCTTTCAAATTAGGGCTTTGTAATACAGGAAAAATTGAGACTCATAAGACCCATGACTGAATTCGTTAGGTCCAGACGAACACATTGGAACCCTCGCGAAATATTTATATACACCATGGCTCTAGTCGCTATTATTCGTCATTGCATATTGTAGGGGTTAAAAACCCCCGCTATCTAACGTTGTTTCTGCAGGTTCAGCGAGGACGACGATGAGGTGTTGATACATCATTGGTTCATTTGAAAACGCGCGCGTGTTTTTGTGTTAACAACATATGAATTGATTTTAATATATTATATTTACTTGTTATTATATTATCAGATGCGCGTTCCAGCTCAGATGGCCAAGGCATTGGAGTATTAGTCATTGGGACCTGGGTTTGAATCCCAGGTCCCCCAAAACTCTTATGTTGTTTTTCCTAACATATTCACATGCAGGCTTCCCAGATGATGTCCATCATGCACCTCAGATATCCACGCGCCAGATGTCTACATGCACAAATCCAGTGGTCAGGGGTGGATGACCACCATACTCCCAGTCAACACGCACCATGGAGAAGCCAGAAAGTCAAAAGGGCTTGTGTACAAATGGGCCAGAAATTTCCAAAGAATACCTCCTTATTGGGCCCAACACCCCCTGGTTCATTCATTCTTTTCTTTTTATTTTCTTTTAATAATAATTATTATTATTATTATTTAATTAACATAATTAATTTTTTTCACAATAAAATCAGAAAACTAAAATATTTTTATTATTATTAATTTCACCTTTTATTTATCATTTTTGTAAATAAATGTAATTAATTAATTTAGTTGTTTTAATTAGGTTAACTTTAATTATTTTCATGACAAATAAAATAAATTAGAATTAGGGTTTTCTTGACAATTTTAATTTCTTTTCTTTTATTTTATTAAAATCATAAAAAACCAAAAAAAAATATTTCTTTTCTTTTAATTAATTAATTAATTAGGATTAATTTAATTAAATGCAAAAAGGACCAAAAAACTCATTCTTTCTCAAAAAGGCTCAAAACCCTAAGGACTTCTCCGATTTAATTTCTTTTCGCGCATATTATTTTTTATCATATTTATGTAATTGCTCCGAGGATGTAATAGCGTAATTAGGACTTTTTATCGCTTTCTTTATTTTCTCGCATTTATTTTCAAAGGGTTTATTTTTGGCGATGTAAATACCCGACGTCTTGTAATAGCGTAGTTTTACTTTCCGCAATTTACTTTCCGCAATTATTAACTGCTATGCATGACAAGACTTGTTCTCAAATTAAAATCAACTCGTAGCTCACCATAACATGTTCAAAGATAATATAAATGAAACCTGACACACGTGCACATGCCACTCCTAGGATACGCCTCACTTGGTTGCCTCAACGTGGTCATTGAGTATAGGGTGTTTTAGAGGTCGCCCTCCTGTCTAAAGATCAAAAAGTTGCCTCGAAACAGTTGCCTCAGATAAAATGATCTAGGACATTAGGGTTACCGCTAAGGCGTCCTACTATTGCTTTGGTGACCACACATGTCCCTATAATCGAATTGACCCTAAAACTCCAACGACGGTGCTACCTACTTCTCAATAGTGGGATGGTACTGTCTAAAGGACATTTACACAGCTTAATTTCTTTTGAGTAGGTAGAGGTTCTTAGATGCTTGCTCTTTCAAAACAAAACAACTTTTCGCACTCACACTTTTCTGACAAAAGTTTTCAAACAAATACTTCATACACTCTTGAGGACTGATACAAGAGTCAAAACGAAGTTTTCAAACAAACTTTTTTCAAAACCCACAAACACAAGAAAAGCAAACTCTTTTGAAAACATAGTGAGAAAGTACCTAAGAGCCCGTGGATAACCACGGATAGAAAGGGTGCTAACACTTTCCCTTTCTATAATCTACCTCCCGAACCGAGAAACATCTCGAAAAGGAATTTTGCTGTACTTTTGTCCTTTCCTTGTTGGAGAAAATAAAAGATGGTGGCGACTCTTGCTTACCGCGACATTTCGTGAACCAGCATTTCAAAACAGTCAGTTTTATTTCCACCGATCACATTAAGATACTTGGCAATATTGTTATCATGGTCATACAATGACCCACACCCGTCCCGTTTAACATCCAAAGATAGGGTTGTTTACCAAATACAATGGTAAAACAACAATGTCAAAGGAATAAAAATGTGTAGGAAAGATCTTTGAGTAGGGTAGACAACTCCTAGTTACTTGATCAATTTTCAAACCAACCTTGCTATTTTCAAAAACACATACACAATTTCAAAACAATTTCCCAATAAACTTTCAAACATTGAAACATTTTTCAAAAGACAAACACCTTTATATACATTCAAACAAGAATCATTACAAAGGTTGCCTAAACAAAGGCCTCTTTTCAAAATACTTTCAAAACCACACACACAAAAGCACCATTTCAAACAATTAAAAAAGCAAAGCAAGTGATCTAAAACAAGTAACTAAGAGCCCATGGAAAACCATGGATGAAAAGGGTGCTAGCACCTTCACTTTTCATAATCTACCCCCCGAACCCAAAAACAATCTCAAAGGTCTTTCCTGTGCTTTTTGACCTTTCCTTTGGATAAAATAAAAAGTCGGTGGCGACTCTTGCTAAACCGAAACATTTGCAAACACAAACGCAAAACCTCAAGTCAATTCTCCCACTGCATCACAATATCCAATACACAACCAAAAATCAATCAAGGGGAGTGTGTTGGCAGATCATTTGGCGCATCAGGCCGTTGATGATTACCAATCCATGAATTTCGAGTTCTCGGATGAGAACATCATGTTGGTGACCGACTGTGAAGAACCTGGACTGGATGAAGGACCTGAGGAAGGATCCCGATGGTCTATGTATTTTGACGGAGCTTCAAACGCGTTGGGTAATGGCTTTGGTGCCGTGATCATATCTCCTAAGGGATGTCATACTCCGTTCACCGCCTGATTATGTTTTAACTGCACCAACAATATGGCGGAGTATGAAGCGTGCATCATGGGCCTTCGAGAAGCTATTGACCTAAGGATTAAGTTCTTGAGTGTATTAGGAGATTCTGCTCTAGTGATCAGTCAGATCAAAGGCGAGTTGGATACGAAACACCCAAATCTTATTCCTTAATAAGAGTATGTATTGACGTTGCTTCCGCACTTCGAGGAGATAACCTTTGAACACTTCCCGAGAGAGGAGAATCAGTTAGCGGACGCGCTAGCTACCATGTCTTCTATGTTCAAAGTTAGGTGGGACAATGAAGCTCCCCAGATTACAATCGAGAGTTTGGACGAACCTGCACATTGTTGTGACATTGAGACTGAAGGTAGCAGATAAAACCTGGTTTCACAAGGTAAAGAGGTATCTTGAGGCTCAAGAGTACCCCGAGGGTGCATCTGTTAATGATAAGAAGTTTCTGAGGAGGTTCGTTGTGAAGTTCTTCATCAGTAATAGGATTCTTTATAAGCGTAACCATGATTCGACCTTACTGCGATGTGTGGACAAGAACGAGGCAGAAAGGATTATGGCATAATTACATGAAGGTACTTTCGCAACTCATTCCAGTGGACATACCATGGCAAAGAAAATCCTTCGGGCAGGATATTATTGGTCCACCATGGAAGCTGACTGCTATCAGCCCTCTCGGACCTGTCATAAGTGCCAAGTCTATGCTGATAAGGTGCATGTACCTCTGGTTCCTCTGAATGTTTTGACAGCTCCTTGGCCTTTTGCAATGTGGGACATCGACATGATTGGAGAGATCAGACCTACTGCGTCCAATGGGCATCGTTTCATCCTGGTAGCAATTGATTATTTCACAAAGTGGGTTGAGGCAGCTTCCTTTGCTACAGTAACCAAGAACGTCGTGGCACGGTTTATTTGGCACAATCTGATCTGTCGATATGGTGTACCAGAGAGGATCATTACAGATAATGGTACAAATCTCAACAATACGATGATCACCGAGCTCTGCAAACAGTTCAAGATACAGCATCACAACTCTTCTCCTTACCGGCCGAAGATGAATGGGGCTGTTGAAGCAGCAAATAAGAACATCAAGAAGATTGTGCAGAAAATGACGGTGACATACAAAGACTGGCACGAGATGTTACCATTCGCTCTTCATGGGTATCGTACCTCAGCACGGACTTCAACAGGGGCAACACCTTACTCTTTGGTGTACAGCATGGAAGAAGTCTTACCTATTGAGGTACAGATACCCTCTCTTCGGATTATGAAGGATGCAGGTTTGAGCGAGGATGATTGGATCCAGACCCGGCTTGATCAGCTGAACTTAATTGACGAAAAGAGACTTACTGTTATTTGCCATGGTCATACGTATCAAAAGCGAATAATCAAGGCATTTAACAAGAAAGTCAGACGACAAGAGTATCAAGTTAGGGATCTGGTAATCAAACGCATCATACTGCCACAAGGTGATCCCAGGGGCAAATGGACCCCCACGTATGAAGGGCCATTTGTGGTTAAGACATTTTCTCAAGAGGAGCTATGATTCTAACCACCATGGATGGTGACGAACTTCCTCACCCCGTCAATGCAGACATAGTGAAAAAATACTACGCATAATCAAAGACCCGCTAGGTTGACTGGCCTAGGCAAAAATAAGGGCTTCCCGGCGAACCAAAAGGGTTCGGGCAAAAATAAGGGATGAAAATGAAAAATCTATACACCCGGCAAGTCGAAAACCTGAAAAGGCGGCTTGGGCAAAAAAGGGTATCCCGGTGGACTGAAAACCCGAAAGGGCGGTCCAGACAAAAATTAGGGATTAAAGCTTAACACTATGTCTCGTCGGATCATCTTGCAACCAGACTTCGGTATCGACTATCAAGCTCGGACGGCACCAATCAATCTGATCTACCTTCGACCAAGTAGCAAAGTGATGAGACGCTCGAAGATATAAAGGCAATAGCAGAGTTGGAACCCAGTGGGATTGTTCACATTGTTGTTTTTCTTTATTTTTCACAAATTGTATAAACTCTGTTCTCTCGGCGGTGTTCTCTTATTAGGACGTCAGCCTCTTGTACAAAACGCCTATTACAGGCCAACTTCAAATCAATACAATTCATTTTCGCAAAGAAATTTCAAATTGTTTTTCTTTTTTCTGTTTTGTTTTGCATGAACGTCCAATGGTTCATTTTTTATATATGCATTTGACAATAATTGCTGCTTATAAATATTTACATGTGAAACAAAAGATGATTACTCGTAATGTCAAGAACGGGGGCAAACAAGAAATTTCCAAACCATACATTTGCTCTACCCACTAGGTACAGGGATAGACCCATTTTGAGAATACGACTAAAGGTACATACACTCCCCGCAGAGAAAAATGGTATCTAAATGCAGTGGTGTTAATTCTCCCCAAGCAGAGTTCATCTATCACCAACAATGGAAGACTATCCCCAGTAGAGTTTATTTCTTCCGCAAGCAGAAACTCAATCCCCAACAGGGTTCATTATCGCCAGCAACGATAATTCATCCCCAGCCAAGGTTATTTCTCCAAATTAGAGGATCTTATGACAGAATATCTCTTTCCCACAAACTCATTCTCTCGCCAGTTTATTCTCCAGCAGAGTTATTCTCCTGCCAATTTATTCTCAAATCATCTTCAATCGTTATCCCCAGCAAGAACGAAGAATTCAACTCCTTACACTCTCCAGCAGCAATCCGGGATTTATTTTCCCCAGCTAGAAAACATCACAAGAGCATTGCATATCCATACATCGTGACATGGATATACACATCATATAGCACAATCTCATTTGTTTTGAGAACATCATTGCTCGATACATGTCCTGCATTACATACGACTATCTCTTTACCTTTCAGGAAAAAGATATAATCAAATTCTCACAAAGTTCAAGTCATGAAGCTCGGGTCCGACCGGATAGTATCTTGATTTTCCCCATCATATTGTGAAGCCCGAAGAATGACCGGATAATAGTATCAAACACCACGGAGCCTGGAATCGACCAGATAGTGGTTTATCTTTAAGCTATGAAGCCCGGATTCGACCGAATAATAGTTTAATCCCCAGCAAGTATTGTGAAGCCTGGATTACGACCAGATAGTAATACAAGTTACTGTGAAGCCTGGATTACGACCAGATAGCAGTGCAAGACACCACGAAGCCTGGATTCGACCAGATAGTGGTATATCATAAACACAAGCTGTGAAGCCCAGATTACAACCTGATAACAGCTCAGCAAGTATTGTGAAGCCTGGATTATGACCAGATAGCAATACAAGTTACTGTGAAGCCTGGATTACGATCAGATAGCAGCCAAAGACACCATGAAGCCTGGATTACCACCAGATAGTGGTATATCTTTAATACAAGTTATGAAGCCCAGATTCGACCGGATAATATCTTGATTTCTCTGAACACCGTGAAGCCTGGATTCGACCAGATAATGGTATAAGACATCGTGAAGCCTGGATTACGACCAGATAGAGGTAAGAGACACTGAAGCCTGGATTACGACCAGATAACAGTGAGGGACACTGTGAAGCTTGGATTTCGACCAAATAGCAGTTTACCCAGCCAATTACTATGAAGCCCAGAAATTAACCGGATATTAGTAGCCCAAAGTCAAATGGAAGCCCGGATGCGACCGGATAACCACTTGATTTCTTCTGAAGCCTGGATTACGACCAGTTAAGAAGTAAGGTATTGTGAAGCCTAGATTACGACCAGATAGCAGTACAGGACACCATGAAGCCTGTATTCGACCAGATAATGGTATAAAACATCGTAAAGCCTGGATTATGACCAGATAATGATAAAAGGATTGAAGCCTGGATTACGACCAGATAACAGTACGAGACACTACGAAGCTTGGATTTCGACCAAATAGTAGTTTACCTGGACAATCATTAAGAAGCCCAGAGTCGACCGAATATTAGTGTGCCCTAAATTCAAGTTGAAGCCCGGATGCGACCGGATAATAACTTAATTCCTTCTGAAGCCTGGATTACGACCGGATAAGAATCGAGAAATTGCAAAGCCTGGATCACGACCAGATGGCAAGTTTAATCTCATCTCCCTAGTAAGTCACTGTAAAGCCTGGATTACGACCAGATAGCAGTCGATCTTATTACTATGAAGTCTGGATCACGACTAAATAGTAGTTCATTTTCACCTCTTCGACTAAGAGATGATTCCCCAGTAGAATAATGGACGACCAAAGCTCCTAAAATTCTATTCCTCACAAGCAGAGATCAGCATTCGCCAACGTAGTCTTCCTCAACAACAGGTATAAAGGCTCTCGCTAAGGAATCTCTTAGGCGATCAACACTCCTTCGGATGGCATCTTTAAGCCCATCTTCCGTCATCAATCTCCAAATGGCATCTATAAGCCCATTCCCGGCATCACAAGACAAGTACCACTTCATGCGAGTGCAAATTTCTGGGCACTCTAGTGTTCAATCATCTTCCACATTAGGATCACGAAAGGCAGGTGTTGTACCCCAAAATTTGCCCTCGCATTTTTCCACAAGCAATCTCAGCTTCAGGCGTTTCCTGATTTTTTCAAACTGGCTCAAGAATCGGTCAAACAGACTTTTCTCGTCAGTCAGGACACAATTAGGGTTTTATTGATTTTCAGGGCTCCGGAATGTTTCGCCCAAGTTGGCTTAGGGTTTTGGTTGACTTTGACTGAATTTTGATCAGGTGAACGTTCTTTGGTATTTAATCAGGAATTAAGGTTTTATGGGCATATTCTCAGAAAAATTAAAATTCCACAGCACTTTGCAAGTTATTCCAAGATTCGGGTTGAATTCGCATTGTTTTGATTTAATCAGTAAAAGAGGAAGTTGGTTTGAATTCATGTTGTTTTGTTTGAGCCAGTCAAAAGAAATACGCAGTTTGGATTTACAGTGTTTGTTGAAAATCAGTGAAAAGGGAATGCGCTTGATCAGTGTTTTGATTAACTGTTGATTTGCTTTGGAGATACCAGGTTTAATTGATCAATGTGCTAAAGCATTGTTTATTTTAATTATTTATTATTCTAAATTAAATGATTGAAATTTATTTTTCAATTATTTTTATTCAAAGAGTTTTAAATAATAAATAAACAATAAAGAGAAAACAGAATTAAATTGGATAATGGAAACTTTTATTTATTCTTAAATTAACTGTACAATTATTGTTTATAATTTAATTACAAACAATGGTTTTACATTGATTTAAATTTAAATAAAAAGAAAAACTATCCTATTTTTTTTCTAATTCTTCATTCTTCACTTTGTTCCTCTCCATCCAAATATTCATCTGCAAAAGAAAAGGAGAAAAGTCAAATAACAGTTAAATTGAAAAGACAGATAAAGGACAGATCATCATTAAGGGCCACTGATTGGGATCAGTTAACCCTCTCTGCAAATCACGGGACTTCTCCCGGTTCACAAAGAGGGAAGAATTTTTATGCAAAGTTGAAAAAATGCAAAGTGTCAAAAATACATAAGTTCAAAATGTCAAACTGCACAAACTCAATCTCAAACTCCAAGTTCAAACCAAACTGAAAAAATCCAGATTACAACTTTCTATCAAAATCCAAAAAGTACAGTTTACTGTCAAAATGCCAAAAAGTCCACCCAAGCTGTCAAAGAAAAGAGGATTTGGGCAAAGATATTAAAAGGAGAAAAGTACAAAAGCTGTCAAAAGAAAAGATAAAATATGCAGAGGAAAGTTATGCAAGCAAGCAAGACACTTTCTTTTCATCATTTCCCAACAAATGGCCACTTTCAGAACTGAAAGTACAGAAAAGAAACATATTTTAACATCTTCAACTGTACTGAGAGAAGGAAAGAGAAAGAAGTAAGCAGTTTTTTAGGCTTTAGGCAGGAAGATAGAAGGACAAAAACAAAACACAGTGGATAAGGCATAGATAGAAAAGATATACAAAAAGAACAACACAGTTCAAGAGGGAAAAACCAACACAAAAGAGAAAATATAGAAAAACTGCTAAGCCTCCAGCATCATAACCTGCTAAGACCATCATAACCCAAACCTGCTAAAACATGAAGCAAGCCTGAAGCATCACACTATTGTCAAGCCCTTAAACTCTAAGAGCCAAAAACCCTTAACCTGCTATTTCACAAACCTTAAACACAAAACTACCTACTGTCAAAACCAAGGCAGAACCACTACAAACACACCAGCATATGCCTAAAAACCTGTATACCCTGCCTAAACAGAAAATGAACCTAACAAAACCATAACCTGCATTAGCCTAAACCTGCTGAAACACATAACCTGCATGAGCTCAAACCAAAAAACACATAACCTGCAATAAACCTGCCAGCATTAACCAGTTATCAATTTCCAAACCCCAACACCTAAACCATTCAATCCAAGCATATACCAGTCACAAACTCAGGCCCTCAGAACCCTAAGTTCTTCATTGGGCAAGCAATGAATATTCCAACAGGCAAGTTCAAGGCAACAAAGGCAACTAAACCCTAGGCCTCAGAAACTCTTCATCATAGGCAACAAACATTCAAGACCACAAACATTCAAGGCAAGCATACAGATGTATTAAGGCAAGAGAAGGAGAAAGTCAAAGGAAACCCAGGCATTCAACAAAGGCAACATAAAGCCCTCAGTAAAAAACATCATTGGGCAAGTTCAACAATCAAAAGGCAAAACGTTCAAAGGTAGCTACTAAGCAGTTTCAAAGGCAACCAAAGCAACTGAGATAGAAGAAGCATACAAAGTCATAGCAAGAGAAGAAAAAGAAGAAAGAATACGCAAACCAGAATTGCTACAAGTCCATCATCATCTCACGCCGTCGAGCCCTCCTGAGCGCCACCTACCCTATCTCTCCTCCTTCTCCAAGATCAAAGGTAGTACGCTTTTCTCCCTCTCTTTTTCTCCATCACCTCCATAACAATAAAAGGTTAAGGTCAAAGCTCAAAGCAAATAAGCATTGCAATTCGTAAAAAAGGGTATAAAAAAACATCAAAAGCGAACCTTGTTGTCACGAGACCATTGAACCCGAGCTGGAGGGAAGAGAGATGTGGGGGTAGTGCTGGTGGCTAGACGGAGGAGTCGTATTCAGAAAAACGCACGGCAAAGACGAACGAACCACGAGCGGCGCTGCAAACCCTAACATTCCCAACTGAACAAACAAATCAAAACCCTAAAAATGTCTTGAGTCCAAGCGTGGGCCTTGCCCGTTTCTGCATACCTAAATCCCATTAAAATGCTTACCCCTTTTATTTCATTAAAACACATTATCCTTATTAATTAACTAATTTAACCTTTTCTTTTTAACAAGTATTTTTATTAACACTAACTCTTTTTTATATAAACACCATATATTTTTCTAACTTAATATATTTGTCATAATAATACATTAACATTAAAACACTTTTTGTACATAAATAATAAAATATATTTTTTATTATACAAATATAATTAAGATTGAAAACATTTTTTCTTTTCCCTTAATTAAAATACTTTTTTTTTGTAAATAATAAACAATGATACATTTTATACATAATCTAATTAGAGTTTAAAACATTCAATTAAAAACATTTCTATTGTACATATCTAAATACAAAATACAAGACTAATTAAAACAATACTTAATACACATTAATTTCACATTGCCGCACATGTAAATAATCACTTACACAATACATCTCATACTTACACAATACAAATACATTCACATTGCCCCTATACACATTTGCTTATACATTGATATTCATTATTTACATTTGATCGCAAGTTCGATTTGGTTGTAATTTATTGGATACTATAAGTCTCATCCCCATTCATAAATTTGTACCCCCACTCCCGGATACTATTTTGTAATAGCGTAGATTTTACATTTTCGCAATTTACCGCTTTCAATTATACCATGGTTAGACCTAGGGTTTGCATGTACATAAAATCAAACGCTAGATAACCTAACACAAGACAAATACATGAAATCAATACACAATCACACTTGCACCCTCTAGGGTAATCCCACATGTTGCCTTCCAAAATGGGCCATGCTTGCACGTCGAGAATATTTGGCAAAACAAAATCAAAATGATCATAAGTCCCTCAAAATGTTGCCTAAACGGAATGATCATAGTCCCTTCAAAGCAAATTGCCAAAGACACTTGGCACCATTGCATTCATGGTCCATACGATGACCCGCGCCCGTCCCGAACAAACTTCCTAAACGCAAGATTGTCCACCAAATTCAATGGTGGAACAAAATTGTTAAAAAGGGTTAAAACATAACAAAAACCTTTGAGTACAATAGGGTAGACAAAACTTTTAGTTACTTGAGATCAACTTGCAAAAACACTTGCCTTCTTTTCAAAAAAAAACACAATCCACAACACTTTCAAACAAACTCTCAAAAAACATTTGAAATATCTTTTTCGGAAAGATCCACACTTTTGTAAAACACTCAAACACGAGTCAAATACATTGGTTGCCTAAGACAAGGCATCTCTTCAAAAACATTTTTAAACACACACACACACACCATTTTTAAAGCAATCAAGGCAAGTGATCTAAAAAACCAAGTAACTAAGAGCCCATGGATAACCATGGATGAAGAGGGTGCTAATACCTTCCCTTTTCATAATCTACCCCCCGAACCCACGAAATATCTCAAAAGGTTTTTTGCTGTGCTTTTTTAACCTTTCCTTTAGGATAAAATAAAAAGTCGGTGGCGACTCTTGCTCAACCGCACAAGTGCGAATACGAACGCAAAACCACAGTCAGTTCTCCCACCGTATCACAGAACTGGCGACTCTGCTGGGGAATGAAAGAAAAGTGGGGTTACCTTAGGGTTTAGATCACCTTTACTTTCTTGCTTTGATTGAATTGATTGATTTATCTTTTGGGTTCTTGTTTGGGTTTTGTTGTAAATCCTCCACCCGGATTTGGGGCACCTTCTTAGGTAAATAGCAAAAAAACTGTGAGGGAACTGTGCGGGGTATACCGACATGGTTGAAGCAGTAAGCTATGTTAGTGTGACATATTTGTGAGTACCGGTAACCCTTGAGTAGTCAAGGAGAGTACGGGGCCGCTGTGTGATGTCATGAAGCACTAACGAACTCTTAGAACCTTAATTGGCCATCTTAGCCTTTTTAGGGGTAGTGAGATGACCGACTTTGGTGCAGTCCGAAGTTGGTAGATACTCGATACTACACTCTTTTGAGGATTGTTTTCTTGGAATATTTTGGTTTCCAGTAAGTGGCTAAACCGAAACAATGAACACAGAAAACAATCCAATGATATTGAGCTCCTTAGAACCCGGTTTCTATTTTAGGACAGGATGAGCCAACTAACTTCAAGAGGGTAGTACCTGAACCTCATGCAAGCCTAAACCTAAGGACTTGTTTGCTTTGTGTGAATATGTTTGCCTGTATATACACTCACTTGCTTTTCGCATACATGTACATAACATCATAACATCATAACATCATACCATAGCATTTTCAATAGCCATTTCAAGGATCTCGAGGGTTCTTTTGATGCAGGGTTACGTTGAACCAGACGTCTATCAAGGGGCAAAGGGTTTCTCCTCTAACCGATGCAATCAAATATCAAGTACAACAACTTGAATCAGTGGCTATGACCCACTCATCATGGTGAGCTTGATTCTAGTGGAAAGACATCCGCCGATACAAAGTTCTCCAAACGAAGATCAGGTACAACAACTTGAATCAGTGGCTATGACCCACTCGACATGGTGAGCTCGATTCTCGTGGAAAGACGTCCACCGGTGCAGAGATCCCCAATCCAAGAGCAGAGTTCAACCTCTAACATTTTCTTGTGTTTACCCCAAGAGATCCTTGAAAGCATGCATCCGCATATCATGCATTGCATTTTGACAGTCTTTCCTTTTTCAGGTTTCCTTACTCTCCTGCTGTTTATTTCAACAAGAGATGGCTCTAGAAAGGTCTGTCAAAGACATCCAAGACCAGACTGCTCAGCTGCAAGAGATGTTCCTGAACTTGTCTCTGGGGCAAGATGAGATGAAAGCTCTCCTCACAAAGGGGTTGGAGAATTCCAACAATGCCAGGAGTGACCAGCTTGCGGAGCTTCAGTTTGACCTGACAACCTTGAGGACCCAAATGATGGGACTGTTGGTGGGCCAGATGGCTCTCATCCAAGACCTATCTCAAAGACAAGAGGAACTCAGAGTTCTTGTCCGCCAACTGCTTCGAAACAACCAACTGGGGCAAACATCTGAGGTCGAAGAGCAAGTCACCGCTCAGCCTCCATCCACTCAAGAGGACAAGGGGAAATCTCCTTTGCTCGCTTCAGGGTCACGAGCCCTTCAACAACCTCGCCAGCATCAACGGGGCAATCGGCGTAAGCAAGAAAAGTCGGGAAGACAGTTCACGGAGACTGAAATACCATCGTTCTTCATACTAAAGCGCCTGATGGAGGTCAACTTGCTTACCCTAAAGGACCCTCCTCAGAAGCCCAATATCTCCTCTCTTCACTATCATCCCGACGCATTCTGTGTTTACCACTCCTACAGCCCGGGACACGACACCAACGACTGTTGGGCCTTGAAGAACAAGATTCAAGATCTGATCGACATTGGAGTGCTGGAATTCATGCCAGACGGCGAGATGAAAATCTTCCGTTAAAGGGTTCTCCACCTGAAGTGACGAAGCTCGAGCTGAAAGGCTTTTGCTTCTTTTTGAATTTTCAAAGTTGTAATTTCTTTTGTTGTAATTTCTTGTTAAAAGGGTTAAAACATGACAAAAACCTTTGAGTACAATAGGGTAGACAAAACTCTTAGTTACTTGAGATCAACTTGCAAAAACACTTGCCTTCTTTTCAAAAATCACAATCCACAACACTTTCAAACAAACTCTCAAAAACATTTGAAAACATCTTTTCGAAAAGATCCACACTTTTGTAAAACACTCAATCACGAGTCAAATACATTAGTTGCCTAAGACAAGGCATCTTCTTCCAAAACATTTTCAAAAGCACCCACACACACACCATTTTCAAGCAATCGAAAATCAAGGCAAGTGATCTAAAAAACCAAGTAACTAAGAGCCCATGGATAACCATGGATAGAAAGGGTGCTAATACCTTCCCTTTCTATAATCTACTCCCCGAACCCAAGAAAACATCTCAAAAGGTTTTTGCTGTGCTTTTAACCTTTCCTTAGGATAAAATAAAAAGTCGGTGGCGACTCTTGCTCAACCGCACAAGTGCGAATACAAACGCAAAACACTAGTCAGTTCTCCCACCGTATCACAGAACTGGCGACTCTGCTGGGGATGAACTTAAAAGTGGGGTTACCTTAGGGTTTAGATCACCTCTATTTTCAATTGATTGCTTTGTTTGCTTTTACATTTGTGGGCTTTGTATCGGAGTTTCATAGATCCTAACCCGGATCTGGGGATGCCTTCTTAGAAAGTAGCAACAAGGCTGTGAGGGAACTGTGCGACGTATACCGACATGGTTGAAGCAGTCTGCTACGTTGATGTGGCACTTCGGTGTGTACCGGTAACCCTTGAGTTCAGTCAAGGAGAGTACGGGGCCGCCGCGTGGTGTCGTGAAGCATCAACTGACCTTAGGAACCTTAATTGAACCATCTTGGCCTTTTTAGGGTAGTGAGATAACTGACTTTGGTGCAGTCCGAGGTTGGTTGATACTCGATACTACACCCAACTGAGGGTTGCTTTCCTGGAATATTTCGGTCGCCAGTTCAGTGGCTAAATCGAAACGATGAACAATGAAAGCAATCCAGTGATATTGGGATCCTTAGAACCTGGTTACTTCTAATAGGACAGGTTGATCCCACCAACTTCAAGAGGGTAATACCCAGACCCCATGCAAGCCTAAACCTAAGGACTTGTTTGTTGTGTGTGAATATGTTTGCCTGTATATACGCTCACTTACTTTTTGCATACATGTACATAACATCATGACATCATACCACAGCATTTTCAATAACCATTTCAAGGATCTCGAGGGTTCTGTTGATGCAGGGTTACGTTGAACCAGACGTCTATCAAGGGGCAAGAGGGTTCTCCTCTAACCAATGCCAACCAAAGTTCAAGTACAACAACTTGAATCAGTGGCTATGACCCACTCGACATGGTGAGCTTGATTCCCGTGGAAAGGCATCCACCGATACAAAGTTATCCAGTCAAAGATCAAGTGCAACAACTTGAATCAGTGGCTATGACCCACTCGACATGGTGAGCTTGATTCTCGTGGAAGGACGTCCACCGGTGCGGAGATCTCCAATCAACGATCCAAGTTCAACCTCTAACATTTTCTTGTGTTTACCCCAAGAGATCCTTGAAAGCATCGCATCCACATATCATGCATTGCATTTTGACAATCTTTCCTTTTTCAGGTTTCCTTACTCTCCTGCTGTTTATTTCAGCAAGAGATGGCTCTAGAAAGGTCTGTCAAAGACATCCAAGACCAGACTGCTCAGCTGCAGGAGATGTTCCTGAACTTGTCTCTTGGGCAAGAAGAGATGAAAGCTCTCCTCGCCAAGGGCTTAGGGAATTCCAACAATGCCAGGAGTGATCAGATTGCGGAGCTGCAGTTTGATCTGACAACCTTAAGGACCCAAATGATGGGACAGTTGGTGGGCCAGATGGCTCTCATCCAAGACCTATCTCAAAGACAAGAGGAACTCAGAGTTCTTGTCCGCCAACTGCTTCCAAATAACCAACTGGGGCAAACATCTGAGGTAGAAGAGCCAGTCACCGCTCAGCCTCCATCCACTCAAGAAGACAAAGGGAAAGCTCATTTGCTAGCTTCAGGGTCACAAGCCCATCAACAACCTCGCCAGCGTCAGCGGGGTAATCGGCGTAAGCAAGAAAAGTCGGGAAGACAGTTCACGGAGACTGAAATACCATCATTATTCATACTGAAGCGCCTGTTGGAGGTCAATTTTCTCACCATAAAGGACCCTCCTCAGAAGCCCAATATCTCCTCTCCTCACTATAATCCCGATGCATTCTGTGTTTACCACTCCTACAGCCCGGGACACGACACCAACGACTGTTGGGCCTTGAAAAACAAGATTCAAGATCTGATTGACATTGGGGTGCTGGAATTCATGCCACACGGCAAGATGAAAATCTTCCGTTAAAGGGTTCTCCACTCGAAGTGACGAAGTTCAAGCTGAAAGACTTTTGCTTCTTTTTGAATTTTCAAAGTTGTAATTTCTTTTGCTGTCAAACAATTATCTGTTGATGTTAAACTCTGTTTTCATTAATGCATTGCATATGTTTGTCTTGAATTCATCCATTCGTTTCACTACTGCTTTTCTTTATGATATTTGACTCTTGATAAAAAGCTGTGAGCCTTTAGAGGGAGGATGACGAAACAATACCATGATCTTATACAGTATGCTTCTGAACAGACCTTGCTGATGATGTACAGGCATTTCTTTCAATTCCCAAACACTGGAGTTATAAGGAAGTTAATCCCTAGTCAACCCCTTCGAGCCAAAGAAGTAGGAGTTTTCTGTTCTAAACAATCGAAACCTTTGATATAAACCTGGGGCGGGGTAGTATCTCAGTTTAATTCAAAAAGAAAATGCGCATTGAAGCCGCAAACTCTCAGGTCGTGACACAACGAACGAGGTCAAAAAAGAAAGCATTCCTTTGGAATCAAAAGACAAGGGTGGTTCCCTATCACGTAGACAGTCAATCTCTCAAAAGAGAAAAGCCCGCCAAACCAAAACCTATAAAGGAGGCTTAAGAAAGCTGGGGCATCCCGCTGACAGTAATCTCGAAAAACGGTAACAGTCAGGCAAAAGTTAGGGATAACAAATCAAAATCAAAATAGTGAGGTCATTACAAAATCAATCCTCAACCACATGAAAAATGTTGAAAAAGAAAAAGGAGATGATGACTGTCTCCCCAAATTCAACTGATGAACCATCGCCCGAAAGTCGTTCCAGACTCAAAACAGAGTGTGACGCACAATTAACTGAGCTTAGGTTGAAGAACATCACGAAGAGCGGGTGGGTACAAATATACTTTGAGCCTTTATCCTTTGTTTCTTAAACCGTGAACCAGGCCACGTTACGACCCTTCAAAAGTCCTAATTGAAGCATGGGTTAGTTCGAAAGCATACTGTTACGAAAGGTATCCTGACTCCTGTAGGGCTTTACTCTAAATCTTGTGTTGACTTGTCTTATGAAAAGTTTTCTGCTAAAAAACGCATTTTTCAAAACTTCGAGACAAACATAAACTTTGCATTATTCGAATATCACTGTCTGCATTTGACCTTTTTGTTTGACAGCGAAGAAATTCATACAGCGAATGTTCGGAGGAACGAAAACTCTCTCAGTAAGTCAAAATCACTTCAAGAGGATAACACTTCCATCAAATCTCCTATCAACAAGGGGCATGACATGTCACAATTCAATTAACCTGGGGCAGTCCAGTCAAGATTTCAAGAAATCTCTCAATATGCAGAGTAATCTGATTCAAGACTCCTTCTTCACCACTTGGGGCATTCGAATGTCAAAAGTGTTCAACAAGTCAACTACTACATTCCAGACTCGATTCCTGTATCTAGCCAGGGCACGTCTGAAGAGTTTGAAGATTCGATTCCTGTATCCAGCCAGGGCATATCTATCAACCATCACAATTCCAGATTCGACTCCTGTATCCAGCCAGGGCATATCTGTTGACTACATTTCCAGACTCGATTCATGTATCTAGCCAGGGCACGTCTGAAGAGTTTGAAGATCCGATTCCTGTATCCAGCCAGGGCATGTCTATCAACTATCACAATTCCAGATTCGACTCATGTATCCAGCCAGGGCATATCTGTTGACTACATTTCCAGACTTGATTCCTGTATCTAGCCAGGGCACGTCTGAAGAGTTTGAAGATCCGATTCCTGTATCCAGCCAGGGCATGTCTATCAACTATCACAATTCCAGATTCGACTCCTGTATCCAGCCAGGGCATATCTGTTGACCACATTTCCAGACTCGATTCCTGTATCTAGCCAGGGCACGTCTGAAGAGTTTGAAGATTCGATTCCTGTATCCAGCCAGGGCATATCTGTCAACTATCACCTTTCCAGATTCGATTCATGTATCCAGCAAGGGCATGTCTGAAGAATTCCAGATCAACACCTGTAACAACCCAAGAAAACATCTGTAAACGACCGATTATAGACCAACGCCTGTAATAAGCCAGGAATTTATCTACATCACCACTTGGGGCATTCGAATGTCAAAAGTGTTCAAAAACCGATGCAGTTTTACACAAGCTCATCATCAGGAAGCCCTACACCGGTTCCTCTTCAAGACGTCTGAAAACGGTTTACGGATTCTTCCCAACAACGGATGTCAATCTACCAACTTGTTCAGACTCTTCTCAACCTTTGAAATTAGTTTACGGACGCTTCCCAACAACGGATGCGGCTCTATTGCTGATTCAACTTCAAGATTTCTGAAAATAGTTCACGGGTTCTCCAAGTAAACGGATGTTAACCTATCACTTGTTCAGATTCTTCTCTAGACTTCTGAAAACAGTTCATGGATTCTTCCCAAGTAACGGATGTTAACCTATCACTTGTTCAGATTCTTCTCTAGACTTCTGAAAACAGTTCATGGATTCTTCCCAAGTAACGGATGTTAATCTATCAGCTTGTTCAGATGCAACCTTTGAAATTAGTTTACGGACGCTTCCCAACAACGGATGCGGCTCTATTGCTGATTCAACTTCAAGATTTCTGAAAATAGTTCACGGGTTCTCCAAGTAACGGATGTTAACCTATCGCTTGTTCAGATTCTTCTCAAGCTAACCACCACAGAAGATCGCGCTCGCCAAATTTCTCCCTATCCCCAGCGGAGTTCATCAAAATTCCCCAGCAGTAACTTATCTTTGCAAATCCCCAGCCAGAGAATCCTCCGGAATTCAATTCCCCTCAGAGTTTAAGCTTCAGTATCCCCAGCGGAGCCAGACCAGTGAACCTTCTCCCCACAGAGTTTTGGGAGGGCAAATCTTGAGTTCCCCAGTGAGATCACCAGAGTTACTTCACATTTAGCTGAAGATTCTCAATCTGGCCTCCCCAACATGAGTCTACTAGTTTGGAACTCCCCAGTAGAGGTCATCAGGAATTCTCTTCCCCAGCTGTAGCCAAGGATTTATTTTCCCCGACAGCAGTCAAGATGCTTTTTTCTTCAGCCATCTCGGATTCATTTATCCTCAGCAAAATTAGCTCATCAGCTTACATGCGCATTCATCACATTCATGTCATAAATATTGATGTCACGTACATTGCGTCATGCATCATAACATTGCATACAACTAACCCTTTGCCTTTTCAGGAAAGATCAGTCGACAGACACAGATCATCTCCCAAGATTCATCCAGAAATAGTTCAGATGTGACCCGGACACGGCGACATTCTGATACTTATTCCAGATTCATTCAAACGCATCATCAGGAAACCCTACACCAGTTCCTCTTCAACTTCAAGACTTCTGAAAGCAGTTTACAGATTCTTCCCTACAACGGATGTCAATCTACCAACTGGTTCAGACTCATCTCAACTTCTGAAGACAGTTTACGGATTCTTCCCAACAACGGATGTTAATCTACCAACTTGTTCAGGTGAAACTTTTGAAAACAGATTACGGATTCTTCCCCACAACGGATGTCAATCTACCAACTTGTTCAGACTTCTGAAAATAGTTTACGGACGCTTCCCAACAACGGATGTGGCTCTATTGCTTATTCAATCTCAACTTCAAAATAGTTTACAGGTGTCAATCTATTGCTTGCTCGGACCCCCGATTCAGAAATGTTCCAAAACATGGGTGGCTTTCTGATACTTGTCCACTCACCATTGACATACAGTTCAACATAACCAGATGGCATCTATAAGCCCATCCTCCTACCAGCAGTCACCAAATGGCATCTTTAAGCCCATTCTCAGATGGCATCTCTAAGCCCATCCCCCGACAAAATTCTATCGCACCAGATGGCATCTGTAAGCCCATTCACATCTACCATCATATCGCCGAGTGCAAATTTTCTGGGCACTTTAGTGTCCAATCTCCTTTTACCTTCAAGTCGCGAAAGGCAAACTTGCCAATCTAACTCTTCAGGTCCAAGAAGATTGAACAGGGGCAACTGTTGTACCCCAAAATTTGCCCTCGCATTTTTCCCCAAGAAATCTCAGCTTCAAGCCTTTCCTGATTTTTCAAACTGGCTCAAGAATCGGACAAACGGACTTTTCTCGTCAGTCAAAACAAAATTAGGGTTTTACTGATTTTCAGGACTCTGGATTGTTTCACAGTTGGCTTAGGGTTTTGGATGATTTTTGGTTCAATTTTGATCAGGCGAGCATTATTTGGCATTTAATCAGGAATTAAGGTTTTATGGGCATATTCTTAGAAGGATTTAAATTCCACAGCACTTTGCAGTTTATTCCGGGATTCGGGTTAAATTCGCGTGGTTTTGGTTTAATCAGTAAGAGGAGGCAGTTGGGTTGAATTCATGTTGTTTTGTTTGAGCCAGTCAAAGAAGATGTGCAGTTTGGAATTACAGTGCTTGGCAAAGAATCAGTGGAAGAAAAGGAATGCGTTTGATCAGTTTATTTTGGTTAACTGCTGCTTTGTTTTGGATATTGGAAAAGACAGGTTTAATTGATCAATATTACTAAGACATTGTTTTATTTAAGTTATTTATTATTCTAAATTGAATGATTGAAATTTATTTTTCAATTGTTTTAATTCAAAGAGTTTTAAATAAATAAATAAACGATAAAGAGAAAATAGAATTAAATTGGATAATGGAAACTTTTATTTATCTTTAAATTAAATGTACAATTGATGTTTGGAATTTAAATTACAAACATTGTTTTTTACATTGATTTAAATTTAAATAAAGGGGAAAACTATCCTATTTATTTCTAATTCTTCGTTCTTCACTTTGCTCCGGTGCTCCATTTTTCATCTGCAAAAGAAAAAAAAGAGAAAGTCAAAAGCAGTTGAATTAATTAAAGACAGATAAAATTTGCAATCATCATTAAGGGCCACTGACTGGGATCAGTTGACCCTCTCTGCAAATCACGGGATTTCTCCCGGTTCACAAAGAGGGAAGAATTTTATCGAATGCAAAATGTCAAATGCATAAATTCAAGATTTCAAACTGCATAATTCAAGTTCAAACCAAACTGGAAAAATCAAAGAAAAGTACAGTTTGCTGTCACAAATGCCAAAGTCTACTCAAAGATATCAAAGAAGCCAAAAGTGCAACTTACTGTCAAAAATGCAAAATCCACTCAAGGCTGTCAAAAAAGATTTGGCAAAGATATGGAAGATATCACAAAGTACCAAAGCTGTCAAAAGGAGATAAAGAATATGCAGAAGTAATGTGTTATGCAAGCAAAACCTTTATCATCATTTCCCATCAATAGCCCCTTCAGAAAGTACAGTAAAAAACATTTTTAAATTCTTTAAACTGTACTAACAAAGTAAGAAGAAGAGAGATAAGAGGCAAGGGTTCAGGCTTTATGCAGAGGCAGGATAAGGAGAAAGAAAAGATATACAAAACTGCTAGTAAAGACAGAACCAAAGACATCCAAGGCCTGAATATCCCAAGCCTGCCTCAGTATACAAACCCACAGGCCTCACAACAAAACAAAGATATAACCTGCAAACTGATAAAACCAAGCCAGTACAAACCTGTCACAAAAGAAAACAAACAAAGCCTCATAACCATACAAGCAAAAACAACAGCCTGCTACTGCATTCTTGCAACAAAAGCTTTAAAACTTCATAAATATACAAAACAACCATTAACCTGTCAAAGAGCCTCAAGAACCCAACCAACTGTCAAAACAAAAAACCAACCATAACCTGAAATATCCCAACCCTGCCTCAACATACAAACTACCAACATAATCCCTCAAGCATATCCAAAGATAATCCCTCAAGCATATCCAAGCAAATCCAAGCCTCAAAGACAATTCTTCCTGAAGCAAACTCAACCCTCAGAATATTCATCATAGGGTGTAACACACGCAAGCATACGACCAACATTCGAGGTGACAAATCAGAAGAAAGTCAGAAGAAGAGAACAAAGTTCAGGGCAACCGAAAAGAGCATATGAGCAAAGCAAAATAGGTGTTCATCATAAGCAACAGAACTAAAGCAACTCAGTGTCCAAACCCACAGGCCCTCAGTATAACATCATTGGGCAAAAGCTCTAGGCATCCAACTCAAGACAAGTTCAAGGCGTCAATCCCAGTATAGTCAAACAAATCTAAGGCAGCAAGTATACAGTGTTCAAGAAGAAGAAGAAAGAGGCAAATTCAAGATAAGGTTTTCAGGCAAATCAACATCATCATAAAACCTTCACACGGTAAGGAGTAAGAACGAAATACCAGGGACATCAAGAAAGCTTCATCGCGCAAATCTCCCTCCGCTCGTTCCGGCCTCCTGAGCGCCACATCCCCCGTATCTCCTCCTTCTCCAAGGTCAGGTAGCCAGCTTTTCTCTCCCTTTCTTCTTCACCACCTCATAATAGTACAGGTTTAAGGATCATAACTCAATTCAAATTGAAACAACGCGTACAATTCATAAAAGAAAAAGGAAACATAAACATTGAAATCGAACCTTGAATCACAAGTCCACTGAGCTCATAGAGGGAAGAGAGACTTTGGGGGTGACGCTGGTGGCCGGATGGAGGAATCGCTCTGGAAGATGAAGATGAAGAAGAACGTTGAACGAACAGTACGAACGGCGCCGTCCCAAACCCTAACGCGTTATCAAAATGAACAATAATCCTCAAACCCTAAAAACGCTGCTCCAAACAATCAATGGGCCTGACCCGTTTCTAATTTCCTCTAAAGCCCATTAAAATGTTTATTTTCTAATTCTTTTTAACAAAACATTAACACTAACCCTTCTTAAACAATATTTTCTTTTTATTTATTCTTTGCAAAAATCATATTCATAATAAAATACATTACCTTTTTTACATTTTTAACATGAATAATAAATACATTTTTTATCATATAACTAAAATTAAAAATACTTTTCTATCCTTTTAATTGAAATATATTTTGTACATAACAATTAAGAATACACTTCTTTTTATATATAATTCAATCTTTTGACATTTGATACATTTTTATATATAATGTGATTAAATTAAAAACATTTCTTTTCACTTACTTTTTGTACATAACAATTTAAAAATACTTTTTAACATACATAATTTAATTTTGGACATTTAATACTTTTTGTATATAAAATAATAAAATACTTTTTCATATAATTAAAATTGAAAACTTTTTTTAATTAAAATATATCTTTGTACATAATAGACAAAATACATATTTTTTCTAATATTAAAATTCTTAAAACACTTAATTAAAACATTTTTGTATATAATAAACAATGATACATCATTTCATTTTTCAATTAGAACTTGAACATACGATTTAATTAAAAACATTTTTCTTGTACATATTAAAAATATACAAATCAAAGATTCATTAAAACACATATCTAGGTCAAATACCCTAATCTCGCATTAATTTCATATTGTCGCACCTGTAAATATCCACATACATATATACTTGTACACTTACAATATATTTCACATTATACACCTACACAATGCAAATCCATTCACATTGCCCTATACACATTTGTTTATCTTATATTTGATATTCGTCATTTACATTTGATCGCAAATTCGATTTGGTTGTAACTTATTGGATACTATAAGTCTCATCCCCATTCATACACATGTACCCCCACTCCCGGATACTATTTTTGTAATAGCGTAGATTTTACATTTTCGCAATTTACCATTTTTCAATTATACCATGGTTAGACCTAGGGTTTGCATGTACATAAAATCAAACGCTAGATAACCTAATACAAGACAAATACATGTAATCAATACACAATCACACTTGCACCCCCTAGGGTAATCCCACATGTTGCCTTCCAAAATGGGCCATGCTCGCACGTCAAGTTTCTTTGGCAAAACAAATCAAATGATCATAAGTCTCAAAGTGTTCCCTAAACGGAATGATCATAGTCCCTTCAAAGCAAATTGCCAAAGACACTTGGCATCATTGCATTCATGGTCCATACGATGACCCGCGCCCGTCCCGAATAAACTTCCTAAACGCAAGATTGTCCACCAAATACAATGGTGGAACAAACTTGTTAAAAGGGTTAAAACATGACAAAAACCTTCGAGTACAATAGGGTAGACAAAACTCTTAGTTACTTGAGATCAACTTGCAAAAACACTTGCCTTCTTTTCAAAAATCACAATCCACAACACTTTCAAACAAACTCTCAAAAACATTTGAAAACATCTTTTCGAAAAGATCCACACTTTTGTAAAACACTCAATCACGAGTCAAATACATTAGTTGCCTAAGACAAGGCATCTTCTTCCAAAACATTTTCAAAAGCACCCACACACACACCATTTTCAAGCAATCGAAAATCAAGGCAAGTGATCTAAAAAACCAAGTAACTAAGAGCCCATGGATAACCATGGATAGAAAGGGTGCTAATACCTTCCCTTTCTATAATCTACTCCCCGAACCCAAGAAAACATCTCAAAAGGTTTTTGCTGTGCTTTTAACCTTTCCTTAGGATAAAATAAAAAGTCGGTGGCGACTCTTGCTCAACCGCACAAGTGCGAATACGAACGCAAAACACTAGTCAGTTCTCCCACCGTATCACAGAACTGGCGACTCTGCTGGGGATGAACTTAAAAGTGGGGTTACCTTAGGGTTTAGATCACCTTTATTTTCAATTGATTGCTTTGTTTGCTTTTACATTTGTGGGCTTTGTATCGGAGTTTCATAGATCCTAACCCGGATCTGGGGATGCCTTCTTAGAAAGTAGCAACAAGGCTGTGAGGGAACTGTGCGGGGTATACCGACATGGTTGAAGCAGTCTGCTACGTTGATGTGGCACTTCGGTGTGTACCGGTAACCCTTGAGTTCAGTCAAGGAGAGTACGGGGCCGCCGCGTGGTGTCGTGAAGCATCAACTAACCTTAGGAACCTTAATTGAACCATCTTGGCCTTTTTAGGGTAGTGAGATAAATGACTTTGGTGCAGTCCGAGGTTGGTTGATACTCGATACTACACCCAACTGAGGGTTGCTTTCCTGGAATATTTCGGTCGCCAGTTCAGTGGCTAAATCGAAACGATGAACAATGAAAGCAATCCAGTGATATTGGGATCCTTAGAACCCGGTTACTTCTAATAGGACAGGTTGAGCCCACCAACTTCAAGAGGGTAATACCCAGACCCCATGCAAGCCTAAACCTAAGGACTTGTTTGTTGTGTGTGAATATGTTTGCATGTATATACGCTCACTTACTTTTTGCATACATGTACATAACATCATGACATCATACCACAACATTTTCAATAACCATTTCAAGGATCTCGAGGGTTCTGTTGATGCAGGGTTACGTTGAACCAGACGTCTATCAAGGGGCAAGAGGGTTCTCCTCTAACCAATGCCAACCAAAGTTCAAGTACAACAACTTGAATCAGTGGCTATGACCCACTCGACATGGTGAGCTTGATTCCCGTGGAAAGGCATCCACCGATACAAAGTTATCCAGTCAAAGATCAAGTGCAACAACTTGAATCAGTGGCTATGACCCACTCGACATGGTGAGCTTGATTCTCGTGGAAGGACGTCCACCGGTGCGGAGATCTCCAATCAACGATCCAAGTTCAACCTCTAACATTTTCTTGTGTTTACCCCAAGAGATCCTTGAAAGCATCGCATCCACATATCATGCATTTCATTTTGACAATCTTTCCTTTTTCAGGTTTCCTTACTCTCCTGCTGTTTATTTCAGCAAGAGATGGCTCTAGAAAGGTCTGTCAAAGACATCCAAGACCAGACTGCTCAGCTGCAGGAGATGTTCCTGAACTTGTCTCTGGGGCAAGAAGAGATGAAAGCTCTCCTCGCCAAGGGCTTAGGGAATTCCAACAATGCCAGGAGTGATCAGATTGCGGAGCTGCAGTTTGATCTGACAACCTTAAGGACCCAAATGATGGGACAGTTGGTGGGCCAGATGGCTCTCATCCAAGACCTATCTCAAAGACAAGAGGAACTCAGAGTTCTTGTCCGCCAACTGCTTCCAAATAACCAACTGGGGCAAACATCTGAGGTAGAAGAGCCAGTCACCGCTCAGCCTCCATCCACTCAAGAAGACAAAGGGAAAGCTCCTTTGCTAGCTTCAGGGTCACAAGCCCATCAACAACCTCGCCAGCGTCAGCGGGGTAATCGGCGTAAGCAAGAAAAGTCGGGAAGACAGTTCACGGAGACTGAAATACCATCATTCTTCATACTGAAGCGCCTGTTGGAGGTCAATTTGCTCACCGTAAAGGACCCTCCTCAGAAGCCCAATATCTCCTCTCCTCACTATAATCCCGACGCATTCTGTGTTTACCACTCCTACAGCCCGGGACACGACACCAACGACTGTTGGGCCTTGAAAAACAAGATTCAAGATCTGATTGACATTGGGGTGCTGGAATTCATGCCAGACGGCGAGATGAAAATCTTCCGTTAAAGGGTTCTCCACTCGAAGTGACGAAGTTCAAGCTGAAAGACTTTTGCTTCTTTTTGAATTTTCAAAGTTGTAATTTCTTTTGCTGTCAAACAATTATCTGTTGATGTTAAACTCTGTTTTCATTAATGCATTGCATATGTTTGTCTTGAATTCATCCATTCGTTTCACTACTGCTTTTCTTTATGATATTTGACTCTTGATAAAAAGCTGTGAGCCTTTAGAGGGAGGATGACGAAACAATACCATGATCTTATACAGTATGCTTCTGAACAGACCTTGCTGATGATGTACAGGCATTTCTTTCAATTCCCAAACACTGGAGTTATAAGGAAGTTAATCCCTAGTCAACCCCTTCGAGCCAAAGAAGTAGGAGTTTTCTGTTCTAAACAATCGAAACCTTTGATATAAACCTGGGGCGGGGTAGTATCTCAGTTTAATTCAAAAAGAAAATGCGCATTGAAGCCGCAAACTCTCAGGTCGTAACACAATGAACGAGGTCAAAAAAGAAAGCATTCCTTTGGAATCAAAAGACAAGGGTGGTTCCCTATCACGTAGACAGTCAATCTCTCAAAAGAGAAAAGCCCGCCAAACCAAAACCTATAAAGGAGGCTTAAGAAAGCTGGGGCATCCCGCTGACAGTAATCTCGGAAAACGGTAACAGTCAGGCAAAAGTTAGGGATAACAAATCAAAATCAAAATAGTGAGGTCATTACAAAATCAATCCTCAACCACATGAAAAATGTTGAAAAAGAAAAAGGAGATGATGACTGTCTCCCCAAATTCAACTGATGAACCATCGCCCGAAAGTCGTTCCAGACTCAAAACAGAGTGTGACGCACAATTAACTGAGCTTAGGTTGAAGAACATCACGAAGAGCGGGTGGGTACAAATATACTTTGAGCCTTTATCCTTTGTTTCTTAAACCGTGAACCAGGCCACGTTACGACCCTTCAAAAGTCCTAATTGAAGCATGGGTTAGTTCGAAAGCATACTGTTACGAAAGGTATCCTGACTCCTGTAGGGCTTTACTCTAAATCTTGTGTTGACTTGTCTTATGAAAAGTTTTCTGCTAAAAAACGCATTTTTCAAAACTTCGAGACAAACATAAACTTTGCATTATTCGAATATCACTGTCTGCATTTGACCTTTTTGTTTGACAGCGAAGAAATTCATACAGCGAATGTTCGGAGGAACGAAAACTCTCTCAGTAAGTCAAAATCACTTCAAGAGGATAACACTTCCATCAAATCTCCTATCAACAAGGGGCATGACATGTCACAATTCAATTAACCTGGGGCAGTCCAGTCAAGATTTCAAGAAATCTCTCAATATGCAGAGTAATATGATTCAAGACTCCTTCTTCACCACTTGGGGCATTCGAATGTCAAAAGTGTTCAACAAGTCAACTACTACATTTCCAGACTCGATTCCTGTATCTAGCCAGGGCACGTCTGAAGAGTTTGAAGATTCGATTCCTGTATCCAGCCAGGGCATATCTATCAACCATCACAATTCCAGATTCGACTCCTGTATCCAGCCAGGGCATATCTGTTGACTACATTTCCAAACTCGATTCTTGTATCTAGCCAGGGCACGTCTGAAGAGTTTGAAGATTTGATTCCTGTATCCAGCCAGGGCATGTCTATCAACTATCACAATTCCAGATTCGACTCCTGTATCCAGCCAGGGCATATCTGTTGACTACATTTCCAGACTCGATTCCTGTATCTAGCCAGGGCACGTCTGAAGAGTTTGAAGATCCGATTCCTGTATCCAGCCAGGGCATGTCTATCAACTATCACAATTCCAGATTCGACTCCTGTATCCAGCCAGGGCATATCTGTTGACCACATTTCTAGACTCGATTCCTGTATCTAGCCAGGGCACGTCTGAAGAGTTTGAAGATTCGATTCCTGTATCCAGCCAGGGCATATCTGTCAACTATCACCTTTCCAGATTCGATTCCTGTATCCAGCCAGGGCATGTCTGAAGAATTCCAGATCAACACTTGTAACAACCCAGGAAAACATCTGTAAACGACCGATTGTAGACCAACGCCTGTAATAAGCCAGGAATTTATCTACATCACCACTTGGGGCATTCGAATGTCAAAAGTGTTCAAAAACCGATGCAGTTTTACACAAGCTCATCATCAGGAAGCCCTACACTGGTTCCTCTTCAAGACGTCTGAAAACGGTTTACGGATTCTTCCCAACAACGGATGTTAATCTACCAACTTGTTCAGACTCTTCTCAACCTTTGAAATTAGTTTACGGACGCTTCCCAACAACGGATGCGGCTCTATTGCTGATTCAACTTCAAGATTTCTGAAAATAGTTCACGGGTTCTCCAAGTAAACGGATGTTAACCTATCACTTATTCAGATTCTTCTCTAGACTTCTGAAAACAGTTCATGGATTCTTCCCAAGTAACGGATGTTAACCTATCACTTGTTCAGATTCTTCTCTAGACTTCTGAAAACAGTTCATGGATTCTTCCCAAGTAACGGATGTTAATCTATCAGCTTGTTCAGATGCAACCTTTGAAATTAGTTTACGGACGCTTCCCAACAACGGATGCGGCTCTATTGCTGATTCAACTTCAAGATTTCTGAAAATAGTTCACGGGTTCTCCAAGTAACGGATGTTAACCTATCGCTTGTTCAGATTCTTCTCAAGCTAACCACCACGGAAGATCGCGCTCGCCAAATTTCTCCCTATCCCCAGCGGAGTTCATCAAAATTCCCCAGCAGTAACTTATCTTTGCAAATCCCCAGCCAGAGAATCCTCCGGAATTCAATTCCCCTCAGAGTTTAAGCTTCAGTATCCCCAGCGGAGCCAGACCAGTGAACCTTCTCCCCACAGAGTTTTGGGAGGGCAAATCTTGAGTTCCCCAGTGAGATCACCAGAGTTACTTCCCATTAAGCTGAAGATTCTCAATCTGGCCTCCCCAGCATGAGTCTACTAGTTTGGAACTCCCCAGTAGAGGTCATCAGGAATTCTCTTCCCCAGCTGTAGCCAAGGATTTATTTTCCCCGACAGCAGTCAAGATGCTTTTTTCTTCAGCCATCTCGGATTCATTTATCCTCAGCAAAATTAGCTCATCAGCTTACATGCGCATTCATCACATTCATGTCATAAATATTGATGTCACGTACATTGCGTCATGCATCATAACATTGCATACAACTAACCCTTTGCCTTTTCAGGAAAGATCAGTCGACAGACATAGATCATCTCCCAAGATTCATCCAGAAATAGTTCAGATGTGACCCGGACACGGCGACATTCTGATACTTATTCCAGATTCATTCAAACGCATCATCAGGAAACCCTACACCAGTTCCTCTTCAACTTCAAGACTTCTGAAAGCAGTTTACAGATTCTTCCCTACAACGGATGTCAATCTACCAACTGGTTCAGACTCATCTCAACTTCTGAAGACAGTTTACGGATTCTTCCCAACAACGGATGTTAATCTACCAACTTGTTCAGGTGCAACTTTTGAAAACAGTTTACGGATTCTTCCCCACAACGGATGTCAATCTACCAACTTGTTCAGACTTCTGAAAATAGTTTACGGACGCTTCCCAACAACGGATGTGGCTCTATTGCTTATTCAATCTCAACTTCAAAATAGTTTACAGGTGTCAATCTATTGCTTGCTCGGACCCCCGATTCAGAAATGTTCCAAAACATGGGTGGCTTTCTGATACTTGTCCACTCACCATTGACATACAGTTCAACATAACCAGATGGCATCTATAAGCCCATCCTCCTACCAGCAGTCACCAAATGGCATCTTTAAGCCCATTCTCAGATGGCATCTCTAAGCCCATCCCCCGACAAAATTCTATCGCACCAGATGGCATCTGTAAGCCCATTCACATCTACCATCATATCGTCGAGTGCAAATTTTCTGGGCACTTTAGTGTCCAATCTCCTTTTACCTTCAAGTCGCGAAATGCAAACTTGCCAATCTAACTCTTCAGGTCCAAGAAGATTGAACAGGGGCAACTGTTGTACCCCAAAATTTGCCCTCGCATTTTTCCCCAAGAAATCTCAACTTCAAGCCTTTCCTGATTTTTCAAACTGGCTCAAGAATCGGACAAACGGACTTTTCTCGTCAGTCAAAACAAAATTAGGGTTTTACTGATTTTCAGGACTCTGGATTGTTTCACAGTTGGCTTAGGGTTTTGGATGATTTTTGGTTCAATTTTGATCAGGCGAGCATTATTTGGCATTTAATCAGGAATTAAGGTTTTATGGGCATATTCTCAGAAGGATTTAAATTCCACAGCACTTTGCAGTTTATTCCGGGATTCGGGTTAAATTCGCGTGGTTTTGGTTTAATCAGTAAGAGGAGGCAGTTGGGTTGAATTCATGTTGTTTTGTTTGAGCCAGTCAAAGAAGATGTGCAATTTGGAATTACAGTGCTTGGCAAAGAATCAGTGGAAGAAAAGGAATGCGTTTGATCAGTTTATTTTGGTTAACTGCTGCTTTGTTTTGGATATTGGAAAAGACAGGTTTAATTGATCAATATTACTAAGACATTGTTTTATTTAAGTTATTTATTATTCTAAATTGAATGATTGAAATTTATTTTTCAATTGTTTTAATTCAAAGAGTTTTAAATAAATAAATAAACGATAAAGAGAAAATAGAATTAAATTGGATAATGGAAACTTTTATTTATCTTTAAATTAAATGTACAATTGATGTTTGGAATTTAAATTACAAACATTGTTTTTTACATTGATTTAAATTTAAATAAAGGGGAAAACTATCCTATTTATTTCTAATTCTTCGTTCTTCACTTCGCTCCGGTGCTCCATTTTTCATCTGCAAAAGAAAAAAAAGAGAAAGTCAAAAGCAGTTGAATTAATTAAAGACAGATAAAATTTGCAATCATCATTAAGGGCCACTGACTGGGATCAGTTGACCCTCTCTGCAAATCACGGGATTTCTCCCGGTTCACAAAGAGGGAAGAATTTTATCGAATGCAAAATGTCAAATGCATAAATTCAAGATTTCAAACTGCATAATTCAAGTTCAAACCAAACTGGAAAAATCAAAGAAAAGTACAGTTTGCTGTCACAAATGCCAAAGTCTACTCAAAGATATCAAAGAAGCCAAAAGTGCAACTTACTGTCAAAAATGCAAAATCCACTCAAGGCTGTCAAAAAAGATTTGGCAAAGATATGGAAGATATCACAAAGTACCAAAGCTGTCAAAAGGAGATAAAGAATATGCAGAAGTAATGTGTTATGCAAGCAAAACCTTTATCATCATTTCCCATCAATAGCCCCTTCAGAAAGTACAGTAAAAAACATTTTTAAATTCTTTAAACTGTACTAACAAAGTAAGAAGAAGAGAGATAAGAGGCAAGGGTTCAGGCTTTATGCAGAGGCAGGATAAGGAGAAAGAAAAGATATACAAAACTGCTAGTAAAGACAGAACCAAAGACATCCAAGGCCTGAATATCCCAAGCCTGCCTCAGTATACAAACCCACAGGCCTCACAACAAAACAAAGATATAACCTGCAAACTGATAAAACCAAGCCAGTACAAACCTGTCACAAAAGAAAACAAACAAAGCCTCATAACCATACAAGCAAAAACAACAGCCTGCTACTGCATTCTTGCAACAAAAGCTTTAAAACTTCATAAATATACAAAACAACCATTAACCTGTCAAAGAGCCTCAAGAACCCAACCAACTGTCAAAACAAAAAACCAACCATAACCTGAAATATCCCAACCCTGCCTCAACATACAAACTACCAACATAATCCCTCAAGCATATCCAAAGATAATCCCTCAAGCATATCCAAGCAAATCCAAGCCTCAAAGACAATTCTTCCTGAAGCAAACTCAACCCTCAGAATATTCATCATAGGGTGTAACACACGCAAGCATACGACCAACATTCGAGGTGACAAATCAGAAGAAAGTCAGAAGAAGAGAACAAAGTTCAGGGCAACCGAAAAGAGCATATGAGCAAAGCAAAATAGGTGTTCATCATAAGCAACAGAACTAAAGCAACTCAGTGTCCAAACCCACAGGCCCTCAGTATAACATCATTGGGCAAAAGCTCTAGGCATCCAACTCAAGACAAGTTCAAGGCGTCAATCCCAGTATAGTCAAACAAATCTAAGGCAGCAAGTATACAGTGTTCAAGAAGAAGAAGAAAGAGGCAAATTCAAGATAAGGTTTTCAGGCAAATCAACATCATCATAAAACCTTCACACGGTAAGGAGTAAGAACGAAATACCAGGGACATCAAGAAAGCTTCATCGCGCAAATCTCCATCCGCTCGTTCCGGCCTCCTGAGCGCCACATCCCCCGTCTCTCCTCCTTCTCCAAGGTCAGGTAGCCAGCTTTTCTCTCCCTTTCTTCTTCACCACCTCATAATAGTACAGGTTTAAGGATCATAACTCAATTCAAATTGAAACAATGCGTACAATTCATAAAAGAAAAATGAAACATAAACATTGAAATCGAACCTTGAATCACAAGTCCACTGAGCTCATAGAGGGAAGAGAGACTTTGGGGGTGACGCTGGTGGCCGGATGGAGGAATCGTTCAGGAAGATGAAGATGAAGAAGAACGTTGAACAAACAGTACGAACGGCGCCGTCCCAAACCCTAACGCGTTATCAAAATGAACAATAATCCGCAAACCCTAAAAACGCTGCTCCAAACAATCAATGGGCCTGACCCGTTTCTAATTTCCTCTAAAGCCCATTAAAATGTTTATTTTCTAATTCTTTTTAACAAAACATTAACACTAACCCTTCTTAAACAATATTTTCTTTTTATTTATTCTTTGCAAAAATCATATTCATAATAAAATACATTACCTTTTTTACATTTTTAACATGAATAATAAATACATTTTTTATCATATAACTAAAATTAAAAATACTTTTCTATCCTTTTAATTGAAATATATTTTGTACATAACAATTAAGAATACACTTCTTTTTATATATAATTCAATCTTTTGACATTTGATACATTTTTATATATAATGTGATTAAATTAAAAACATTTCTTTTCACTTACTTTTTGTACATAACAATTTAAAAATACTTTTTAACATACATAATTTAATTTTGGACATTTAATACTTTTTGTATATAAAATAATAAAATACTTTTTCATATAATTAAAATTGAAAACTTTTTTTAATTAAAATATATCTTTGTACATAATAGACAAAATACATATTTTTTCTAATATTAAAATTCTTAAAACACTTAATTAAAACATTTTTGTATATAATAAACAATGATACATCGTTTCATTTTTCAATTAGAACTTGAACATACGATTTAATTAAAAACATTTTTCTTGTACATATTAAAAATATACAAATCAAAGATTCATTAAAACACATATCTAGGTCAAATACCCTAATCTCGCATTAATTTCATATTGTCGCACCTGTAAATATCCACATACACATATACTTGTACACTTACAATATATTTCACATTATACACCTACACAATGCAAATCCATTCACATTGCCCTATACACATTTGTTTATCTTATATTTGATATTCGTCATTTACATTTGATCGCAAATTCGATTTGGTTGTAACTTATTGGATACTATAAGTCTCATCCCCATTCATACACATGTACCCCCACTCCCGGATACTATTTTTGTAATAGCGTAGATTTTACATTTTCGCAATTTACCGTTTTTCAATTATACCATGGTTAGACCTAGGGTTTGCATGTACATAAAATCAAACGCTAGATAACCTAATACAAGACAAATACATGTAATCAATACACAATCACACTTGCACCCCCTAGGGTAATCCCACATGTTGCCTTCCAAAATGGGTCATACTCGCACGTCAAGTTTCTTTGGCAAAACAAATTAAATGATCATAAGTCTCAAAGTGTTGCCTAAACGGAATGATCATAGTCCTTTCAAAGCAAATTGCCAAAGACACTTGGCATCATTGCATTCATGGTCCATACGATGACCCGCGCCCGTCCCGAATAAACTTCCTAAACGCAAGATTGTCCACCAAATACAATGGTGGAACAAACTTGTTAAAAGGGTTAAAACATGACAAAAACCTTTGAGTACAATAGGGTAGACAAAACTCTTAGTTACTTGAGATCAACTTGCAAAAACACTTGCCTTCTTTTCAAAAATCACAATCCACAACACTTTCAAACAAACTCTCAAAAACATTTGAAAACATCTTTTCGAAAAGATCCACACTTTTGTAAAACACTCAATCACGAGTCAAATACATTAGTTGCCTAAGACAAGGCATCTTCTTCCAAAACATTTTCAAAAGCACCCACACACACACCATTTTCAAGCAATCAAAAATCAAGGCAAGTGATCTAAAAAACCAAGTAAGTAAGAGCCCATGGATAACCATGGATAGAAAGGGTGCTAATACCTTCCCTTTCTATAATCTACTCCCCGAACCCAAGAAAACATCTCAAAAGGTTTTTGCTGTGCTTTTAACCTTTCCTTAGGATAAAATAAAAAGTCGGTGGCGACTCTTGCTCAACCGCACAAGTGCGAATACGAACGCAAAACACTAGTCAGTTCTCCCACCGTATCACAATATGCTTTTGAACAGACCTTGCTGATTATGTACAGGCATTTCTTTCAATTCCCAAACACTGGAGTTATAAGGAAGTTAATCCCTAGTCAACCCATTCGAGCCAAAGAAGTAGGAGTTTTCTGTTCTAAACAATCAAAACCTTTGATATAAACCTGGGGCAGGGTAGTATCTCAGTTAATTCAGAAGAAAATGCGCATTAAAGTCGCAAACTCTCAGTTCGTAATACAACGAACGATGTCAAAAAAAATCATTCCTTTGGAATCAAAAGACAAGGGTGGTTCCCTATCACATAGACAGTCAATCTCTCAAAAGAGAAAAGCCCACTGAGCCAAAATCTATAAAGGAGGCTTAAGAAAGCTGGGGCATCCCGCTGACAGTAATCTCGAAAACGGTAACAGTCAGGCAAAAGTTAGGGATAACAAATCAAAATCAAAATAGTGAGGTCGTTACAAAATCCTCAACAACATGAAAAATGTTGAAAAAGAAAAAGGAGATGATGACTGTCTCCCCAAATTCAACTGGTGAACCATCGCCCAAAAGTCATTCAAAACTCAAAACAGAGTGTGACGCGCAATTAACTGAGCATAGGGTCGAAGAACATCACGAAGAGCGGGTGGGTACAAATATACTTTGAGCCTTTTATCCTTTATTTCTTAAACCGTGAACCAGGCCACGTTACAACCCTTTAAAAGTCCTAATTGAAGCATGGGTTAGTTCGAAAGCATACTGTTACAAAAGGTATCCTGACTCCTGTAAGGTTTTGCTCTAAATCTTGTGTTGACTTGTCTTATAAAAAGTTTTCTGCTAAAAAACACATTTTTGCAAAAAAAACTTCGAGACAAACATAAACTTTGCATTGCTTGAATATCACTGTCTGCATTTGGCTTTTTGTTTGACAGCAAAGAAATTCATACAGCGAATGTTCAGAGGAACGAAAACTCTCCCACTGGGTTGAAATCACTTAAAAAGGATGACACTTCCAACGACAAATCTCCTATCAACAAGGGGCATGACATAGCACAATTCAATTAACCTGGGGCAGTCCAGTCAAGGTCCAACAGATCTTTCAAAGTTCAGTTAACCTGGGGAAGTCCAGTCAAGATCCAACAGATCTTTCAAAGTTCAGCTAACCTGGGGCAGTCCAGTCAAGATTTTAAGAAATCTCCCAATATGCAGAGTGATCTGATTCAAGACTCCTTCTCCACCACTTGGGGCATTCGAATGTCAAAAGTGTTCAACAAATCAACTATTACATTTCCAGATTCGACTCCTGTATCCAGCCTGGGGCATATCTGTTGACCATATTTCCAGACTCAATTCCTGTATCTAGCCAGGGCACGTCTGAAGCATTCGAAGATTCGATTCCTGTATCCAGCCAGGGCATATCTATCAACTATCACCTTTCTAGATTCGATTCCTGTATCCAGCCAGGGCATGCCTGAAGAACTCCAGATCAACACCTGTAACAAGCCAGGAAAACATCTGTGAACGACCGATTGTAGACCAACACCTGTAATAAGCCAGGAAATTATCTACATCACCACTTGGGGCATTCAAATGTCAAAAGTGTTCAAAACCCGATGCAGTTTTACACAAGCTCATCTTCAGGAAGCCCTACACCGGTTCCTCTTCAAGACTTCTGAAAACAGTTTACGGATTCTTCCCAACAACGGATGTTAATCTACCAACTTGTTCAGACTCTTCTCAACCTTTGAAAACAGTTTACGGACGCTTCCCAACAACGGATGCGGCTCTATTGCTGATTCAACTTCAAGATTTCTGAAAACAGTTCACGGGTTCTCCAAGTAACGGATGTTAACCTATCACTAGTTCAGATTCTTCTTCAAGACTTCTGAAAACAGTTTATGGATTCTTCCCAACAACGGATGTTAATCTATCAGCTTGATCAGATGCAACCTTTGAAATTAGTTTACGGACGCTTCCCAACAACGGATGCGGCTCTATTGCTGATTCAACTTCAAGATTTCTGAAAACAGTTCACGGGTTCTCCAAGTAACGGATGTTAACCTATCACTTGTTCAGATTCTTCTTCAAGACTTCTGAAAACAGTTTATGGATTCTTCCCAACAACGGATGTTAATCTATCAGCTTGTTCAGATGCAACCTTTGAAATTAGTTTACGGATGCTTCCCAACAACGGATGCGGCTCTATTGCTGATTCAACTTCAAGATTTCTGAAAACAGTTCACGGGTTCTCCAAGTAACGGATGTTAACCTATCACTTGTTCAGATTCTTCTTCAAGACTTCTGAAAACAGTTTATGGATTCTTCCCAACAACGGATGTTAATCTATCAGCTTGTTCAGATGCAACCTTTGAAATTAGTTTACGGACGCTTCCCAACAACGGATGCGGCTCTATTGCTGATTCAACTTCAAGATTTTTGAAAATAGTTTACGGGTTCTCCAAGTAACGGATGTTAACCTATCGCTTGTTCAGATTCTTCTCAAGCTAACTCCACTCAAAGTCAAGCTTCATTTATCCCCAGCAAAGCTAAAACTTCAAATTATCAATCCCCAGCGGAGCCAGACCATTGAACCTTCTCCCCACAGAGTTTTGGGAGGGCAAATCTTGAGTTTCCCAGTGAAGTCGCCAGAGTTACTTCCCACCAAGCTGAAGATTCTCAATCTTACCTCCCCAGCATGAGTCTACTAGTTTGGAACTCCCCAGTAGAGGTCATCAGGAATTCTCTTCCCCAGCAACAGCCAAGGAATTATTTTCCCGGCAGCGGTCAAGATTCTTTTATCGTCAGTCGTCCAAGATTCATTTATCCTCATCAAGATAGCTCATCAGCTTACATGCGCATTCATTACATTCATATCATAAACATTAATGTCACATACATCGCATCATGCATCATAACATTGCATACAACTAACCCTTTACTTTTCAGGTAAGATCAGTCGACAGATAAAGATCACCTCCCGAGATTCATCCAGAAATAGTTCAGATGTGACCCAGACACGGCGACATTCTGATACTTATTCCAGATCCATTCAGACGCATCATCAGGAAACCCTACACCGGTTCCTCTTCAACTTCAAGACTTCTGAAAACAGTTTACAGATTCTTCCCTACAACGGATGTCAATCTACCAACTTGTTCAGACTCTTCTCAACTTTTGAAAACAGTTTACAGATTCTTCCCTACAACGGATGTCAATCTACCGACTTGTTCAGACTCTTCTCAACTTTTGAAAACAGTTTACGGACGCTTCCCAACAACGAACGTTGCTCTATTGCTTATTCAATCCCAACTCCTGAAAATTGTTTACGGATTCTCCGAAACGTGGATGTCAATCTATTGCTTGCTCAGACCCCCGATTCAGAGATGTTCCAAAACATGGGTGGCTTTATGATACTTGTCCACTCACCATTGACATACAGTTCAACATGTCCAGATGGCATCTATAAGCCCATCCTCCTACCAGCAGTCACCAGATGGCATCTTTAAGCCCATTCTCAGATGGCATCTCTAAGCCCATCCCCCGACAAGACTCTATCGCATCAGGTGGCATCTTTAAGCCCATCACCAAATGGCATCTGTAAGCCCATTCACCTCTACCATCACATCGCCGAGTGCAAATTTTCTGGGTACTTTAGTGTCCAATCTTCTTTTACCTTCAAGTCGCGAAAGGCAAACTTACCAATCTAACTCTTCAGGTTCAAGAAGATTAAACAGGGGCAACTGTTGTACCCCAAAATTTGCCCTCGCATTTTTCCACAAGCAATCTCAGCTTCAGGCGTTTCTTGATTTTTTCAAACTGGCTCAAGAATCGGTCAAACAGACTTTTCTCGTCAGTCAGGACACAATTAGGGTTTTACTGATTTTCAGGGCTCCGGAATGTTTCGCCCAAGTTGGCTTAGGGTTTTGGTTGACTTTGACTGAATTTTGATCAGGTGAACGTTCTTTGGTATTTAATCAGGAATTAAGGTTTTATGGGCATATTCTCAGAAAAATTAAAATTCCACAGCACTTTGCAAGTTATTCCAAGATTCGGGTTGAATTCGCATTGTTTTGATTTAATCAGTAAAAGAGGCAGTTGGTTTGAATTCATGTTGTTTTGTTTGAGCCAGTCAAAAGAAATACGCAGTTTGGATTTACAGTGTTTGTTGAAAATCAGTGAAAAGGGAATGCGCCTGATCAATGTTTTGATTAACTGTTGATTTGCTTTGGAGATACCAGGTTTAATTGATCAATGTGCTAAAGCATTGTTTATTTTAATTATTTATTATTCTAAATTAAATGATTGAAATTTATTTTTCAATTATTTTTATTCAAAGAGTTTTAAATAATAAATAAAAAATAAAGAGAAAACAGAATTAAATTGGATAATGGAAACTTTTATTTATTCTTAAATTAACTGTACAATTATTGTTTATAATTTAATTACAAACAATGGTTTTACATTGATTTAAATTTAAATAAAAAGAAAAACTATCCTATTTTTTTTCTAATTCTTCATTCTTCACTTTGTTCCTCTCCATCCAAATATTCATCTGCAAAAGAAAAGGAGAAAAGTCAAATAATAGTTAAATTGAAAAGACAGATAAAGGACAGTTCATCATTAAGTGCCACTGATTGGGATCAGTTAACCCTCTCTGCAAATCACGGGACTTCTCCCGGTTCACAAAGAGGGAAGAATTTTTATGCAAAGTTGAAAAAATGCAAAGTGTCAAAAATACATAAGTTCAAAATGTCAAACTGCACAAACTCAATCTCAAACTCCAAGTTCAAACCAAACTGAAAAAATCCAGATTACAACTTTCTATCAAAATCCAAAAAGTACAGTTTACTGTCAAAATGCCAAAAAGTCCACCCAAGCTGTCAAAGAAAAGAGGATTTGGGCAAAGATATTAAAAGGAGAAAAGTACAAAAGCTGTCAAAAGAAAAGATAAAATATGCAGAGGAAAGTTATGCAAGCAAGCAAGACACTTTCTTTTCATCATTTCCCAACAAATGGCCACTTTCAGAACTGAAAGTACAGAAAAGAAACATATTTTAACATCTTCAACTGTACTGAGAGAAGGAAAGAGAAAGAAGTAAGCAGTTTTTTAGGCTTTAGGCAGGAAGACAGAAGGACAAAAACAAAACACAGTGGATAAGGCATAAATAGAAAAGATATACAAAAAGAACAACACAGTTCAAGAGGGAAAAACCAACACAAAAGAGAAAATATAGAAAAACTGCTAAGCCTCCAGCATCATAACCTGCTAAGACCATCATAACCCAAACCTGCTAAAACATGAAGCAAGCCTGAAGCATCACACTATTGTCAAGCCCTTAAACTCTAAGAGCCAAAAACCCTTAACCTGCTATTTCACAAACCTTAAACACAAAACTACCTACTGTCAAAAGCAAGGCAGAACCACTACAAACACACCAGCATATGCCTAAAAACCTGTATACCCTGCCTAAACAGAAAATGAACCTAACAAAACCATAACCTGCATTAGCCTAAACCTGCTGAAACACATAACCTGCATGAGCTCAAACCAAAAAACACATAACCTGCAATAAACCTGCCAGCATTAACCAGTTATCAATTTCCAAACCCCAACACCTAAACCATTCAATCCAAGCATATACCAGTCACAAACTCAGGCCCTCAGAACCCTAAGTTCTTCATTGGGCAAGCAATGAATATTCCAACAGGCAAGTTCAAGGCAACAAAGGCAACTAAACCCTAGGCCTCAGAAACTCTTCATCATAGGCAACAAACGTTCAAGACCACAAACATTCAAGGCAAGCATACGGATGTATTAAGGCAAGAGAAGGAGAAAGTCAAAGGCAACCCAGGCATTCAACAAAGGCAACATAAAGCCCTCAGTAAAAAACATCATTGGGCAAGTTCAACAATCAAAAGGCAAAACGTTCAAAGGTAGCTACTAAGCAGTTTCAAAGGCAACCAAAGCAACTGAGATAGAAGAAGCATACAAAGTCATAGCAAGAGAAGAAGAAGAAGAAAGAATACGCAAACCAGAATTGCTACAAGTCCATCATCATCTCACACCGTCGAGCCCTCCTGAGCGCCACCTACCCTATCTCTCCTCCTTCTCCAAGATCAAAGGTAGTACGCTTTTCTCCCTCTCTTTTTCTCCATCACCTCCATAACAATAAAAGGTTAAGGTCAAAGCTCAAAGCAAATAAGCATTGCAATTCGTAAAAAAGGGTATAAAAAAACATCAAAAGCGAACCTTGTTGTCACGAGACCATTGAACCCGAGCTGGAGGGAAGAGAGATGTGGGGGTAGTGCTGGTGGCTAGACGGAGGAGTCGTATTCAGAAAAACGCACGGCGAAGACGAACGAACCACGAGCGGCGCTGCAAACCCTAACATTCCCAACTGAACAAACAAATCAAAACCCTAAAAATGTCTTGACTCCAAGCGTGGGCCTTGCCCGTTTCTGCATACCTAAAGCCCATTAAAATGCTTACCCCTTTTATTTCATTAAAACACATTATCCTTATTAATTAACTAATTTAACCTTTTCTTTTTAACAAGTATTTTTATTAACACTAACTCTTTTTTATATAAACACCATATATTTTTCTAACTTAATATATTTGTCATAATAATACATTAACATTAAAACACTTTTTGTACATAAATAATAAAATACATTTTTTATTATACAAATATAATTAAGATTGAAAACATTTTTTCTTTTCGCTTAATTAAAATACTTTTTTTTTGTAAATAATAAACAATGATACATTTTATACATAATCTAATTAGAGTTTAAAACATTCAATTAAAAACATTTCTATTGTACATATCTAAATACAAAATACAAGACTAATTAAAACAATACTTAATACACATTAATTTCACATTGCGGCACATGTAAATAATCACTTACACAATACATCTCATACTTACATAATACAAATACATTCACATTGCCCCTATACACATTTGCTTATACATTGATATTCATTATTTACATTTGATCGCAAGTTCGATTTGGTTGTAATTTATTGGATACTATAAGTCTCATCCCCATTCATAAATTTGTACCCCCACTCCCGGATACTATTTTGTAATAGCATAGATTTTACATTTTCGCAATTTACCGCTTTCAATTATACCATGGTTAGACCTAGGGTTTGCATGTACATAAAATCAAACGCTAGATAACCTAACACAAGACAAATACATGAAATCAATACACAATCACACTTGCACCCTCTAGGGTAATTCCACATGTTGCCTTCCAAAATGGGCCATGCTTGCACGTCGAGAATCTTTGGCAAAACAAAATCAAAATGATCATAAGTCCCTCAAAATGTTGCCTAAACGGAATGATCATAGTCCCTTCAAAGCAAATTGCCAAAGACACTTGGCACCATTGCATTCATGGTCCATACGATGACCCGCGCCCGTCCCGAACAAACTTCCTAAACGCAAGATTGTCCACCAAATTCAATGGTGGAACAAAATTGTTAAAAAGGGTTAAAACATAACAAAAACCTTTGAGTACAATAGGATAGACAAAACTTTTAGTTACTTGAGATCAACTTGCAAAAACACTTGCCTTCTTTTCAAAAAAAAACACAATCCACAACACTTTCAAACAAACTCTCAAAAACCATTTGAAATATCTTTTTCGGAAAGATCCACACTTTTGTAAAACATTCAAACACGAGTCAAATACATTGGTTGCCTAAGACAAGGCATCTCTTCATAATCTACCCCCCGAACCCACGAAATATCTCAAAAGGTTTTTTGCTGTGCTTTTTTAACCTTTCCTTTAGGATAAAATAAAAAGTCGGTGGCGACTCTTGCTCAACCGCACAAGTGCGAATACGAATGCAAAACCACAGTCAGTTCTCCCACCGTATCACAGCAGGCAAGCCAATCTACATCCTCAGGTTTAAGAAGATTGAACAAGGGCAGCTGTTGTACCCCAAAATTTGCCCTCCCATATTTCTCAAAATATTTCAAGAAAGATCCTCAAGGAAGTCCAAGGGTTGACCAGACAAACTCTCTCCTAAGGCAATCTACCTCAAAATTAGGGTTTCATGTTGCATCAAGATATGTGAATCAAATGGGTCCCAAATGTTCACCACTTTCCTAATATGTTCTCAAGATCATCCATGTCAAGTTTCAAGCCTTGCAGAGAAAGTTTGCTCAGTCAATTGCTCAAGGGCCTGAAAATCGACTGTGTTAGGGCAAAAGTCAACTGTGGCCCATATACAGTCAAACTTCAAGATTTTTGGTTAACATCCTCATTTTGAAATATTAATCATCATTTGATCAAGGGTTGATCATGATTCATCAAGTATTGCTCACAATTCATCAAAACTCAAAGGTTGCTAAATTAGGGTTTTGTAGGAAAAGTCAACTCAACTTTGACCAAGCATAACTTTCTCATACTTTATGAGAAATGACCCATCCAAATCTCATTTTGAAGAGGATGCAATGACCTACAATTCATCTTCAGCTCCGAAGTTCAAAATATGCACTCACAAGAAGTTATGAATTTGGATATTATAGGTCATTTTGAAAAGTCAACAAAAACACCTTTTTTGTCAAAGCTTCATACATAAACATGGAAGACTCAATTGAGATGAGACTAAAAAGGTTGCTTATAGGACATCTCAGGCTTTCTAAAAAGTACAAGAACACCTTATTAGAGTCAAAATTGAAGAAGTTATACATTAGTGAAGTTGACCTTTTTTGCAAAATTGCCAAAAGTCAAAAGTGACTCAAATTGCAATTTTTGTCAAATGGGCCCAACGTTTTGCACTTGTTTTGAGTTTGCAACATGGTCCACGAGCCCTAACTCTTCCCACTTGCCCTTATTTTATTTTTTCCATTTATTTTGATTTTTTATTTCAATTAAATCAAATTAAATCAAAATAAATCATGGAAATATCAAAATCATTTAAGTCTTGAGATTTGGTGCATATTTCAGGTCTCTTATACAGCTAGCAAGAGTATCAAAACGTGCAAGGCATGTTTGTGCATAAAAAGATTGGTTTTTGGCTTATTTTGGAAAGATTTTCATGAAAATCAAATCATGATCAAAGACCATAATTGACAAAGATTGAATACACTTTTGCAAACCTAATTCAATCACTAATATATATTGGACAAATGCTGACAAAAAACAGAGGGTTTTGAGGCGTGTAGAGGGAGAACAAAACTTGGAAAAACTCAAGAAAAGTGGTGACTTGATTTCATACTTCTAAGCATTTTCAAGACTCCCAAGCCATCTCATTCGCTTCCTAGGAGTGCAAGGAACCTATACCAATCAAAAGCAAGCGTTTTTATGCCCAGAAACGCGAGGTAAGTGCTTCACGACCTCCCTCCCTTTTTGAAATCCAATATCATTATTTTGGCATTTGTGGCATGAACCATTTACATATTCTGAATATTTGAAGCATTTGTAAGCTAATGGTAACCATTAATTGCATTTTCACTAACTGTATACAAATTCACCATTGTTAGGGCTTCTTGTTGTGTTTTGGGTTTTTCTTGTACAGGTAAAATTGGCCTACAAGAAAGGTGCCATAATGTTCGCAAGGCCAAGACGAATTGGTCTACAGCATTAGATTTCATTTATCGTGCCTGTATGTGATTTTGAAATGTGCAGGGGTTATAGCGACGGACCTTTGTCCGTAGGTAAAAGTCTATAACTTTTACCCACAGAGAGGGGAAGAAGAAGGTGGCGTGGCACCACCCCATTATCCCATTTGAAAGTTCGCGCGTTGGGAGTTAACATATTATGTATTTTTAATATAATCTTTGTTTTGTCTATTGTATACAACAAGCGCACTTGGCTCAGTTGGTGTTGAGGCCGATAAAAAGGCCATAGGACTTGGGTTCGAATCCCAGGTCCCCCATGTATTTCATGTTATTTTTACTTGTATGATCAGGCGTGTACACAGGCGTGAAGACCACCATGTACCCTCAAGGCTCAATCATTAGATCTCCAGGAGGCCAGATCTGAAGGCCATTACATGAGGATCCATCATACATCCCAGTCAAAGTGCAGCGCTGGATCCAGGAGGTCAACGTGGGTCAATGGACTTTGGGCCCAAAAGCTGCTAATGGCACCCCTCCCTTTGCTGATTACAAGGCCCATCTTTACTCTTTTCTTTATTCTTTTACTTTTTTTTATTTAACTTATTCATTTAAATTATTTTACTAACACAAAAATTAATTTCTTTTTTATAAAAAAAATCATAAAATCAATTTTTCATCAAATTAGATTTTGGTTTTATTTTTTTATCAAAAATTAATTTAATTAGTTTATTTAATGTTAGGATCACCTTAATTTGTCTTTGTAAATAAATTAAAACAAATTAGAAAATTAGGCTTTTGTTTAAATTAATAATTATTTTATTTTCTTAAATAACCAAAATACAAAAATAGGTCAAATGTAATTAATTTTATTAATTTAATTTAATTAGTAATTAGGTTTATGTTTAATTTAAAACCTTATTCTTTTTTTTCCTTGAAATAATAAAAAAAACAACAAAAAATTGATTTTTCTTAGGTTCAGACGGGGTCAAAACCCTAATTTCTCTCGCTCTCGATTCATTGTGCGCGTTCATTTATTTTTTACAATATTGATGTAATTGCTCATGGGTTGTAATATATTAATTAGGACTTTTCGTTTATTTATCGTTTTGCGGGTTTTTTTGGCTATGTAATTAAATACCCGAAGCCTTGTAATAGCGTAGCTTTATTTTCTCGCACTTTAATTCTCGAAATATTAATTGTTAGATGTATGATAATAGGATTGCATGACAAGACTGTATGTAAATTTTAAAATGGTTAGCAAACCCTAAATGTGCAAAGATGATAATTGAAATTGAATCACTCGCACATGCGCACTCCTAGGGTATACTCTCACTTCGGTTGCCTTCGGTAAACGATCATTAAGTATAGGGTATTTTAGCGGTCGCTCTCTTGTCTAAACAAAGATCAAATGTCTCGTTCAGAAATGTTGCCTCGGAAATGTTGCCTCGAATATTGATCTTAAGACATTAGGGTTATTACTAAGACGTCCTAACATTGCTTTAGTGATCGTACGTCCCTTTCGAATTGACCCTTACAACTCCAACGACAATGCTACCTACTCACTAATAGTAGGATAGCATTGTTTAAAGGAAACAAGAACAGAAACATTCTTTTTTTCGAGTAGGTAGATGCTAGTAGGTACTTGCTCAAAAAAATCAAACTTTTCCACACTTACACTTTTTAGACAAAGTTTTCAAAAACAACTTCGTAACACTCTTGAAGACAGAAGCAAGGGTTAAACCGAAGTAAAACAAAAAACTTTTTCAAATCAAACACACACAAGCAACTTTGAAAATGATGAGCAAGTACCTAAGAGCCCGTGGAAAACCACGGATAGAAAGGGTGCTAATACCTTCCCTTTCTATAATCTACCCCCCGTGCTCAAAATCTCGAAAAAAGGAATTTTCCTGTGCTTTTTTCCTTTCCAGTTGGATAAAATAAAAGTCGGTGGCGACTCTTGCTTACCACGACATTTGCAAACAAAAAACACAAACCAGTAATAAACAATCTGGTTCTGCCACCGTATCACACATTGCCTCTAAGCCGCAATGCGTTCTTCCAACTCAAACACATTGCCTCTAAGCCGCAATGCATTCTTCAAGCTCAAACACAATGCCTTTAAGCTGCAATGCGTTCTTCCAACTCAAACACATTGCCTCTAAGCTGCAATGTGTTCTTCAAACTCAAACACATTTCCTCTAAGTCGCAATACGTTCTTCCAACTCAAACACATTGCCTCTAAGCCGCAATGCATTCTTCAAGCTCAAACACATTGCCTCTAAGCCGCAATACGTTCTTCCAACTAAAACACATTGCCTCTAAGCCGCAATGCATTCTTCAAGCTCAAACACATTGCCTCTAAGCCGCAATGTGTTCTTCCAACTCAAACACATTGCCTCTAAGCCGCAATGCATTCTTCAAACTCAAACACATTGCCTCTAAGCCGCAATGCATTCTTCAAGCTCAAACACATTGCCTCTAAGACACAATGCGTTCTTCCAACTCAAACACATTTCCTCTAAGTCGCAGTGCATTCTTCAAGCTCAAACACATTGCCTCTAAGCCGCAATGCATTCTTCCAACTCAAACACATTGCCTTTAAGCCGCAATGCGTTCTTCAAACTCAAACACATTACCTCTAAGCCGCAATGCGTTCTTCAAACTCAAACACATTGCCTCTAATCCGCAATGCATTCTTCAAACTTAAACACATTGCCTCTAATCCGCAATGCATTCTTCAAGCTCAGACACATTGCCTCTAAGCCGCAATGCGTTCTTTCAACTCAAACACATTGCCTCTAAGCCGTAATGCATTCTTCAAGCTCAAATACATTGCCTCTAAGTTGCAATGTGTTCTTCCAACTCAAACACATTACCTCTAAGCCGCAATGCGTTCTTCAAACTCAAACACATTGCCTTTAAGATGCAATGCGTTCTTCAAGCTCAAACACATTTCCTCTAAGCCGCAATGCGTTCTTCCAACTCAAACACATTGCCTCTAAGCCGCAATGCGTTATTCAAACTCAAACACATTGCCTCTAAGTTGCAATGCATTCTTCAAGCTTAAACACATCGCCTCTAAGCCGCAATGCGTTCTTCCAACTCAAACACATTGCCTCTAAGCCGCAATGCGTTCTTCCAACTCAAACACATCGCCTCTAAGCCGCAATGCATTCTTCAAGCTCAAACCATTTCCTCTAAGCCGCAATGCGTTCTTCCAACTCAAACACATTGTCTCTAAGCCACAATGTATCCTCGAAGCCCAACACATTGCCTCTAAGCCACAATGTATTCGCAAACTCAACACATTTCCCCTAAGCCGCAATGCGTTCTCCGAACTCAAACACATAGCCTATGAGCCGCAATGTATTCACGCTCGAAACATCGCCTCAGATGTCATGCAGCGATTCATGAACATAACCCATGGCCTCAGTCTTCAAGTAGCCATGAATCATCAATTATTGTTTTATTCATCCTCCAAATAGGTGAATAATCAAAACCAAACCAAGACATACAGAATTGCGTTATCTGCCTCATTATCAAACCCGGGTAAGCGATATATCATCAGCTTTGCCTACTTCCTGGGGACTTATAAGGGTATACTACATCAGCACAACCTTATGTTTGTCGGACAAATTTTGTGATACTTCAAGTATTCAATAAACTTATAATCAAAACGCGCGAGACTCGAATTTTCTCACGCTATTCGATTGAAAGATGATTTAATAGGGGCAGGTGTCGCACCCCAAATTTGTCCTACCTTGATGATTTTATTTTTTAACATTTAAATAGAAGAAATATTTAAGTAAAGGTGGTACAGCAGTATCTGATGACCCATTCTTAAATTCAGGTCGACTATGGGGGTGTATTTTAAATCAAGGAGAGCGGGGGGATTTCTAAATAAAAAAGACTCGTGTATTCGCAATGTTCGTGAGGCATGTTGGCTAATGGTCCATGTGATTCAAAAATAAAATTATTCTGCTAGGTTTAATTATTAAATAGCTGTTATAGAAAAGAGGTTAAAATTAAGAAGAGTTAAGCCCCTTTAAGCAGAGGTGGTGCTAAACAAGGAATAAGGGGTGTGATCATCAAAATTATAGGCCCATTAAGATCGTTACCAGCCCATTTGGTATTTGCAATATTTCTTTGTCTTAAAGATTTTTTTTATTAAGTGATTAACTTACAACTTTATTTTGAAAAAAATGAAAAGGAGTTGTTGTGTTCTAAAGAAAAAATATAATGGTCCCCATTAGAGGATTTGGCGTTGCTGTTTACAAAAAGAAAAGAAAATTGTTATTGATAACAAATAATATATTAAAGGAAAACTTATTGCATTTTTGTTGTTATTGCTGACAAAATTATTTTTAATTTTGTTTTAAGTTTGTTGAATAAAAAAAAGAGAGAAAGGCAAATAATATTAGGCCAGATTGTAAACAACCAAATGGAACTAAAAAATTAGCTTACTGTAAAAAAGAAAAAAGTGCATTGGGCTGAGTAAAATAAAAAAAACCAACACAAGCCCCAAATGTCCAAAAAAACGTCAATTGTATCAATTGCCAAGGATTCACGCACGTTTTTGGCAGATAACTCTTACTGTAGAAATTAAAGATTAAATCCAATATCAATATTCCAAATCACATCTTACTAAATCTGCAAAGCCCATAAAGTTTTTATCAACAACCAAATCCAGGAATTATACGAAAAAATCAATCTTAAATCCAAAACTGGAAATGACAGCAAAAACAAATCTCAATCAAGTATCTTCTTCTAATCAAAACTGAATCCAATGTATTACAGTGCAATTACAACTCAAATCTGAAAATGATACAAACTATATTCAAATCAAATCTTTACAATCCCAAAATTACAAAAATCAGTAATCAATCAAAGGAGCTTCAATCCTTAAATTCTATCTGTAAATTCCTAATCTACACTAACAAATTTCTAAAACCCTAAAAAACTAAGACTATATATACTAGCTGATAGATATTAAGAAAGAGGGAGAATGGACAGAATACATAGGGGTCGTTTACAGTTGACAGAGAACAAGGAGAAAAATTGTGATTACTGCAAGAAGGAAGAATACAGAGGAGAGGAAACTCCGTATACAGAGACGGAGAAATGTCACCGTAAAAAAAGCCGTGAGTAGGGAGATCGGGGTTCATCGACTGAAACCGCGATTGCCATGTGAACCAGCAACCATGGCCAAATTTGTTCAACAACCGCGACAAGCACTGTGACACTGCACCGTCAACCGCTCTCTACACGAACCTTCCGTCCATGACTCCCAGCCTCCGTGCAGGCTCCCTTGTCAAGGCGAGATCCAACTTTCATCATTGGCCATTTAGATAAGGATCGCGTTTTATGCAAGGCGGAGCTTTTTTTTTTACTGAAGAAAAACTTGAAGATGGAAAAGGTGAGGGAATCTTGTTTGTCTTTTTAGAACAAGGAAAACTTTAATATTGTGTGTTGTACCCCAAAATTTGCCCTCCCTTTTTCACAAGAAATCACAACCCTAGGGTTTTCTTAAATTTTTAAGACGGCTCAGGAATCGATCAAACAGACTTTTCTTTGGCAGTAAATCAAGAATCAGGTTTTCTCTCACATTTCTCAGAAGAAATTGAATCCACAGAAATTCAGTTTACTGTTACGTTGTTTTCACACTTTTTTAAAGTTTGTTGAAAGGTTAACTGATTGTTCTCAAAGTCTGATTATCTGGGATGAGAGCTGAGACTTTTATTTGGAATATTAAGGCATCTGCTTTTTAATGGAGTGAAAGGTTCGCCGGTTAATGGAATGCTTGCTTGTTTATTATACAATGCGTATTGTGATTGGAATACTGATGCAAGGTTATGAGACTGCAAAGTTTTTGATTATTTGGAATTTAAGTTATCTGGATTAGAATTGTTGAAACGCAGTTTCAATTATTTTTTTATTTGAGAATCTTAAATAATAAAGTAAAGGTGCAAGAAAGAATGGCAAGATATGTGACAATAGAAAAATTCTTTTGGATAAAGACTTTTTATTCATTTCAAATGTTGTTACAAAATTATTTGAATATTGTAAGTTTACAACTTATAGTATTTAAAATAATAATTGTTTACAATAAATGGAAAATAAATCTAAGTCTAAAGCCTAAACTCCATTGCCCCATGCTCAAGATTTCTTGCTTCCTCTGCTTCCTCTGCTTCTCTATTGTCCAATTGGTGTTCACCTGCAAAAGGCAAAGGAAAAGAAAATTAGTACAAGAATTTTCAAATGAAAAAAAGAAAGAAAAAAAAGTCATCATTAAAATTGGCCGTCTGGAATCAGAATGCTTATTTTCATCACACTTTATTTTTCTCTCTGCAAATCACAAGAAGATTGCTCTTCTTGGTTCACAAAGAGAAAATTAAAAATACAAATTGAAAAAATGCAAGCATACTGAGTTACAAAGTGAATATACAAGGCAAACCAAGGCGCCAAAATTCAAACATGATGGGCACCCATTGTACTGCATTGCAAACCAAACTGTCAAACTAAGCAAACTAAACATGGCAGCCAAACCAAACTGAGTTACAAAATTCAAAAGGGCAAACAGGCGCCAAAACTGCCAAAGCATAGGTCAAAAAAATATACAATGCAACAGCAAGCAAAGTCCTAAATTCAGCTACAAAACAAATTGCCTAAAACCAAGTTACAAGACAAAGTGGATAAATGTAGCAATGCAGCATGGAAACAGAAAAATACAGCAGGCAAAAGTAAAACAGCAGGAGGTAACCCACTTGACAAGTCAAAGCTTGTCAAAAGCTGTCATCATTTTCCAGAGGCAATTTTTCAGAAATATAATAAACAAAGCAAAAATGCTTGTTTTCATGGAGAGAGAAAGAGGAAAAGATATCACCTTGGGTGAGGTTTGACAGTTTGGCAAAAAAAAAGCAGGCTGTTACAAGTCGAAGAGAAAAGAGGATATAAAACAAAATAAACTGCATAACAGTAGAAAGGAAGCACAAATACATTTTGTGAAAAAACCATAAAACCCTTCAAATTGCAAACTCTCCAAACCTGCAAGCACAAAACACTTTGTGAAAAACCACAAACGAAAACAACAGCCAAACTGCTCAAACCACAAGCCAAGCTTGCTCAAATCACCCAATTTGTTAACAAAAACTACAAAGTCTCAAAACCTACACAAACTACAGGAAGCCTGTAAAGAAGATCATAAAACCCTTCAAATTGCAAACTCTCCAAACCTGCAAGTTACAAAACAGATCCTCAAACCTGCATAACAAAAACAAAGCTTCCCAACCTGCTTGCCAAGCCTGCAGTTCCAAATTGCAAAACTGCAAACTCAAACCACAAAGCTTGCCCAAACTGCAGTATCAAACTACCAAACCAGTAACTCAAAAAACCTGTCAAACAAAACACCACAAAGCTTGCCCAAACTGCAGCAAAACTATAAACAACAAACAGCCAAGCTATAACAAGCTAACTAAACTATTCACCATTTCAAACATCATCAAAACTACCCCAAAACAACCAAAATCTCCCAAAAAAACAGAAACAAATACCAACTCAGAATCATCAAACTATAAACTGCAAAACCAGTTCCAGAAGCAATCAACCCAGCCAGACAAACCAACAAAAAATCTCAAAGACATTCTCATCATCAACCTTTAATATTCAAGAGAGAGGAAGAGCAGTTCAGAAGCAAAGGCAAAAGTTTCAGAACCATGTCATCATAAACAATAATATCAGAAGTTTTCAGAACATTTCATCATCAAACATCACATTCAAAATCAACAAAGAATAAGAAGCTTCAGACATTTGTCATCACCAACAACAAAAAAACCAACACAGTGTTTACAAAAGTTCATCATCATCAACATCAATATCCAAAAGAAAAGAAGAGAGGTCCAGAAGCAAGTCAAGAACCAAAACAGTTTCAGAAGTTCATCATCAACAACAACAAAGTCAGAAGCCATCAAAATCGTATCATCCAAAGAACAAAAAAAAAAGATCTCAGAAAGAGCTCATCATCGACCTTTAAAGAAGAAAGGAAGAAGGTTACCAAACGCGCGGCCATCATCTCCTCCATCCTCCGCCTCTAGCCGCCACAGAAGCGCCGCTGGTCCAACATCTTTCTCCATCACTTTCCAGAAAAAACTCAAGGTAAGCTTTTCCTCAAACCTTGGCTACGCCAGACACATAAACATCAAAGGATTAAAAAAAACTGAACATGCAAGCAAAAATCAAGAAAAACGAAAACAACTGTAAAACGCGAACAAAACGAATCATACGGTTCAATCAAACGTGAGATCGTTGCAAAGAGAATGAGAAGTGAGAGGCGGCGCTCTGGTGGCTAGAGCTTGGAGGGAGTATAAGATGAGCGCTTGTGCTTGAGAAATATGAAAAGAGGATGAATAGGAAGAACGAAGCGGCGCCGCTGTAACCCCAATAACGCACAAACCCTAAAAATGAATAAACCCTAACAAATTGTAAAAACTGGACAGTGGGCCTTCGCCCCAAACAGATACCTTAAGCCCACGTTTTGCTAAGCACGCACCCCCCCTTTCATTCTGACTTGTTATTTGTTCTTCTTCATTTGTTCATTATGGGCCTAAAACACATAAAATCCCTAAGCCCATTCTTTTTTTAAATCTCTTTTTATACTAACCTTTTCATTATTTCACTAATTTGTTTTTATTTTGTTAATAATAACACTAGTAGTATTTATTTTCTTAAATTAATTTGTCTTCTTTTATTATTAATATTTGTTACATTAATAAAAATACCAAATGATAGACACATTAATTTAAGTAATTTTTCTTTCTTTAAAACTTTTCTTTTCATAATTAATAAAACACAATAGTAATAATACTTAATCTTTCTTAGGTTAGATTTTATTTGTTTATTTTTAAATAAATACACGCATCTCATTATATTTTTGATTCTCTTTATTTTTATGTTTTGTTATAGCTTTATATTTGAATTGCGACGATTCAATTTGGTTGTAATATTTGGACATTATTATCCTTGTGAGATTCATCCCCATTTGTAAATAAGTGTACCCCCATCCCCGGATACTCTTTTGTAATAGCTTAGAATTTTAATTCTCGCACTTTATGCTTTCAAATATGCCATGATTAGAGATTAGGGTTTGTATACGAAAATCTAAAATTAATCGCTAGATGACCTAACACAAGATCCAAATGCATGAAAATGACAAATACAATGCACACCTGCACCTCTAGGGTAACCTCGCTTGTTGCTTCGGAAAATGCAATCATGTCCCTCGAATATGAGACACTCTAGCAAATGCCCCTTCGATAAACAAAGGTCGTAGTCCCTCGATGACCCTCGATGTTGCCTTCGATAAAACGATCTCGTCGCTTACAAAATTGCTAGAGCGTCTCACAAGTTGCTTTTAATGATTGTATGCGACGACCCGCGCCTGTCCCGTTTAACATCCTAACACAAGGTTGTTCATAAAATGCAATGGTGAAATAACACTGTCAAAAGGGTTAAAAACATAGGAAAGATCTTTTTTGAGTAAAATAGGGTAGACAACTCTTTATTACTTGATCAAAATCTTGCAAAACATCCTTGCTACTTTCAAACGCACATCACAACACAATTTCAAAACAAACTTTCAAAACATTGAAATATCTTTTCAAAAAGACAAACACCTTTGTATATATCCAAACAAGAGTCATTACAAAGGTTGCCTAGACAAGGCCTCTTTTTCAAAGCATTTTCAAAAACCACACACAAAGCACCATTTCAAACAATTGAAAAGCAAAAGCAAGTGATCTAAAACGAGTAACTAAGAGTCCATGGAAAACCATGGATGAAAAGAGTACTTGCACCTTCCCTTTTCATAATCTACCCCCTGAACCCAAGAAAACATCTCAAAGGTCTTTCTTGTGCTTTTTGACCTTTCCTTTGGATAAAATAAAAAGTCGGTGGCGACTCTTGCTAAACCGCATAATTGTGAACACAAACGCAAAACCTCAAGTCAGTTCTCCCACTGTATCACAGAACTGGCGATTCTGCTGGGGAATAAACTCTAAAAGTGGGGTTACCTTAGGGTTTTAGATCACCTTTGCATGCTTATCTTGATTGCCTTAATTGCTTTACATTTGGTTCTATTGTTTGGGTTTAGAATCCTCTACCCGGATTTGGGAAACATTCATAGGTAAATAGCAATATGTTGTGGAAACTGTATGGGGTATACCGACATGGTTGAAGCAATAGCTATATTAGTGCGACATATTTGTGGGTACCGGTAGCCTTTGAGTCAATCAAAGAGAATACGGGGCCGCTGAGTGATGTCATGAAGCACTAATGAACTCTTAGAAACTTACTTGACCATCTTGGCCTTTTTTAGGGGTAGTGAGATGACCGGCTTTGGTGCAGTCTGAAGTTGGTAGATACTCGATACTACACTCATTGAGGGTTGTTTTCTTGGAATATTTCGGTCGCCAGTTAAGTGGCTAAACTGAAACAATGAACATAGAAAATAATCCAGTTATATTGAGCTCCTTTGAACCCGGTTGCTATTTATAGGATAGGTTAAGCCAACTAACTTCAAGAGGGTACTTACCTACGAAACCTCATGCAAGCCTGAAACTAGGATCTTGTGTGATTTGCTTGTACATATGCTTGTGCATACATCATGAACATCATGAAGCATCATATGCATCTACTAACCATTTCAAGGGTTTGGATCTTCATCTTTGTTCTTGTTTTGTAGGTCATGGAATCTCTTCGCAGGAAAACAATTCAAGTCAACCTTGTGAGAATCCCTCCTCAACTCAAGGAGCTTACTTCCAAGATTCTAGAGAATTCTCTCTTCAGTGAAAGACATGGTAGACTCCTCAACTTGGTCAACTCCAACATTGAAGAAGACATGGTGAAAGTTCTCTTCTAGTTCTTTGACCCCCTTCACCACTGTTTCACATTCCCTGATTACCAACTAGTACCTACTTTGGAGGAATTTTCTCAACTCCTGAGGATTCTTATTCTCCATCAACTACCCTACAACGGTACGGAAAGAGAGCCAAAGCCTGAAGATGTTGCTCAAGCCTTACATTTGCAACCATATGATATCAAAGGTCATTGGGAAACCAGAAGCGGTGTCAAGGGTTTCTTGGCAAAGTTTCTGTTTGAGAAGGCACAAGACTGCTGGAATTCTCTAGATCTGCAAGCTTTTGAGGAGATTGTAGCACTTCTCATCTATGGGTTGGTCTTGTTCCCAAACCCTGATCAACTTATAGATGTGAATGCCATCAAGATTTTCATATCTCGGAATCCTGTGCCTACATTGCTTGGGGACATCCTACACTCATTTTACACACGAACAATGAGGAAAAGAGGTGTTCTCATGTGATGTACTCCTCTTCTAACAAGGTGGTTTATTTCTCACTTTCCCCAGTCAGTCTTGAAGAATGAATAAGGCTTGGGGTGGTCACAACGGTTGATGACTCTTACACACTCTGATGTTCATTGGTGTTCTCGGTCCAGAGAAAATGTCATCATCATTGATCGTTATGGGGAATTCCCTAATGTCCCACTACTTGGCATTAGGGGAGGCATTACCTACAACCCCTGTTTAGCTCTGAGGCAATTTGGGTATGCCCGAAGAGATGGCCCTCAGGACATGCTGATTCCTGACTTGGTTTTTGACTTCGACAACGACGGTCAAGGACTTCGACAAAGGTTTATCCGAGCATGGAGGATGCCCAACAAAGTGGACAGTAAGACACTGGGGCACAAGAATTCCATCCCTCTTGAGCCTTACCTCATGTGGGTACGAACACGCGCCCAGAGTCTTATGATGCCTTACCCCCACATTTTCCCCGTGATTAAAGAGCCTGTTATGGAAGGAGAGGTTCCATACACCCTCTTAGATCCAGACATGTCAACATCATTGGAAGAATTGCAAAAGAGTTGGATACAGCTCAAGGAAGAGCGGAACACTTTTGAAGCCAGCTTCTATGCCAGTGAGAAGAAGGTTTTGGAACTTACCCACCGACTTCACGAAGAGGAGACTCTTAACACTTACATCGCGCCAAAAAGGATGCGCAACGTCTTTTTACATTAAGAAGCTTTGTAATATTTTGCCCATGGGGCATTTATGTACTGACAAATTTCTTCTTATTAATATGACGTGTGTTCTTTTTGTCTGCAACAACTTTGAATTTCTGAATCCTTTGATGCATTACATGAATAAACATATCATTCATCATATGCATAAACAGGTCTTCACACCAGGTTTCCTTATCTTTTTGTTGTTTATTTCAGCAAGATGGATATAGAGCAGACGGTCAAAGATCTGCAAGCACAAAATTCGTAATTCCAATAACTCCTCATGACCTTGGCAAAGGGTCAAGAAGACCTTAAAGCACTGTTAGAGAAGAAATAAAAGGAAAAAGGAAAAAAAGAAAAAGAAAAGAATCGGAGTAGCTACTCTAGGAAGAAGATTTGAGAACGAATCTAGGAGAGTTCTGGAGTTCCCCTCGACGTCTGATGAAGGGACCGGCAAAGGAAAAGGAGTTGCAGTACCTTCCGAGTCTAAGGCTGAAGAGGAAGAAGTTAAAGAGGATGAAGATTACTCCGAGAAACAGTACCCTCCTGCGGACGACATGTATAAAAATATGGAAGAACGGTTGGCAGCTATGGAAGTTCAAAGGGTTCCCGGACTGGATTTCGAAGAGCTGGGATTGGTTGTTGGGATCGTCATTCCCCCTAAATTCAAAGTGCCTACATTCGCTAAGTACGACAGTTTGTCTTGTCCAAAGATGCACCTGCGTTCTTATGTCAGAAAGATCCAACCTCACTCTTCTGATAAGGATTTGTGGGTCCACTTTTTTCAAGATAGTTTGTCGGGTACATAATTGGACTGGTTCTACCAGCTTGAGAGGGATGATGTACATAACTGGGAGGACTTGGCTGCTTCCTTCTACCGAAAATATCAATAAAACGCAGATTTAGCGCCTACTCACACTCAACTACAGAGTATGAGTATGGTTTCTAACGAGGGATTTAAAGAGTATGCCCAGAAGTGGCGGGATTTGGCTGGAAGGGTGCAGCCACCATTGTCTGAAAGGGAACTTGTTGATATGTTTTTGGGGACCCTGTCTGGTCCATTCTTCAATCACCTAATAGGGAGCTCATCTGCAGGGTTCACTGAATTAATTTTGACGGGGGAAAGGGTCGAAGCTGGTATTAAGAGTGGTAAAATTCAGAAGAATACATCTGCTTCAGCCACTATAAAGAAGACCTTTCTAGCCAAGAAGGAAAGTTCTGTTGTTTACACCCAGAGAAATCGTGAAAGAGAAGAATGTCGGCCAACTGTGGGGGTCGTGTTAATCCAGAAGTCCGCATCAGATCAGCCTAGAAACAGTCAACCAAGGAATGATCAGCCCAGAACTTATCAGCAAAGGGTAGAAAGGCCACAACGGCAATATACCCCGATAAATATGACACCCGCTCAGATCCTTCCACATCTCCTAAAATTAAACCTTTCTAATTTGAGAGAGGCGCCGAAGAATACAAATACCACTTCTCCATATTATCATCCCAATGCAAAATGTGCATACCATTCAGACAGTATAGGGCATGAAACCAACAACTGTTGGGCCCTCAAAAACAAAATCCAAGACTTGATAGATGCCAAGGAGGTAGAATTCGATGCGCTCGAAAATCCGAATGTGATTTCTGCCCCAATGCCCAAGCACGGTCACAATGTCCATCCAATTGTGGAAGATCTTCATGTTACCGCCGTTGACGAATTAAGGACTTCGTTGCCAATGATTAAATTGAATCTGTTGAAAGCTGGGATATTCCCAGGATGTGGAAAAGATTGTTACTTCTGTTCAACCTTGCAAACCGACTGTCCACTGTTGAAGTCAGGCATCCAACGCCTGATGGATACTCAAGAGATCCTCTTTCAAAAAACTCATATTGCTACTATCACTCATGTTACTCTTGTTACCTTTACTCCAATCGATGACATTGCAATAATCACCATCTCCGAAAATCTTTCCAAGACCTGCAAAAGGCCTGTTAAGATTACGCCTGATCCTAAGTTCGTACCGTTGAAAATTACCATGTAGGGGCCTATCCCGTATAAATCTAACAAGAAGATACCATGGAATTATGGAGGAGAGATCTTCTACCATGGTGTCAAGCAGATTGAATCAGTCCAAGAGAATTCCGAGGAAGAAACCCTTCATGTAGGGAATATTATGGGAACGAGTAAGATAACTCGTAGTGGAAGAATCTTCTCTCCGGAGATTGCTCCTCCAAGGGCGGTCTTCGGACCCTCAAGTGCTTGTGTGCCAATCAAGATATCTATGCATGGCCCAGTGGTTTAAGAATTTGATGCTCCCGAAGCTAGACCCTCTGTTGTTACTACCGATAAAGGTAAGGGGATCCAAGAAGCGCCTGTCAGGACGAAGGCTCAGACTGTGGTTATCCTCGAGACCACCCAAAAAGAGATGGAAGAAATCTTAAAGATAATCAAGAAGAGCGACTATGATGTCGTGTAGCAGTTAGGGCAAACCCCTTCCAAAATCTCTATGCTGGCTCTCTTACTCTGCTCCGAGGCTCATGCCAAAGCCTTGATCAAATTTCTGAAGACGGCACACGTGCCTCAAGAAACTTCTGCGGACCAGTTTCAAGAGTGCGTGGCTAGCCTTACAGCCGATAATGGTCTTGGTTTTTCTGATGCTGATTTGACCCCTAAGGGAAGAAAGCATAACGATGCACTGCATGTCTCGGTAGAGTGCAGGGGGACCACACTTGCTCATGTTCTGGTAGATACCGGTTCATCCTTAAATGTTCTACCAAAGAAGGTGTTGGACAGATTGGACTGCGAAGGTTTGACCTTAAAGCCCAGTAACATCGTTGTTAGAGCCTTCGACGGTTCTAAGAGGATGGTTCACAGAGAAGTGGACATTCCAATCAAAGTGGGTACATAAATTTTCAACTCTACATTTTATGTGATGGACATCCGTCCTTCATATTCATGCTTGTTGGGAAGGCCATGGATCCACAACGCTGGGGCAGTCACTTCTTCTATACACCAAATTCTAAATTATCCAGTTCAGGGTAAGATCATAATGGTTCATGGTAAGGAAGAGTATATAATAAGTCACCTTAACTCCTTCCGCTATGTGGAGTTAGATGGCGAATTCATAGAAACGCCTTTCCAACACTTTGAAGAGGTTTCTCCTGAAGTCGCAGTTGCAAAGACAATGACTGATGTGCCTATCATTTCCAAGCCTGTGTCTCGGATGGCATCCCTTAAATATGCGAAGGCTGTAATCAAAGAAGGAAGAAGTACAGTGTAGGGGCAACTGCCATATTTCCTCACAAGACGGACAAATTTGGATTGGGTTTCACTGCTGCTGGCCAGAAAGCTGTGCGTCGCTCCCGGGCTGGAGGACCACCCTTAAAAATCACTCACCATGGAGTTCATGCCTTAGAAGATGATGATGAAGAAGGCAACTTTGAAGATTGGATCTTTCCAACCGTTGAAGGAGGATTAAACAACTGGGAGGCGAAAGACTTCGTTCCCATTACTTTCATCAATCAGTAATTTATCTTTGAACATTTCTTGTTTGGTATGTAATAATTAAACAATTTGTACACTCTTTTTGCCTTGTGCCTTACCCGGGGCATATAGGTCCATTTGTAAGGGCTTGATTTCTTCATTATCATATGCCATTTTTAATGAACCATGGACGTTTTCATCTAAAAACTTTTGTGTTCATTTTCTTTCTTTTTACATTTTATTTTGTTTAAAGGTGGCTATCCCTTACACACACCCACACTCACAAAATGCAGGTACCCATCCACTCCGGATTCCATGGGTAACAATTCTGCTATGGCCTTCAGTGACTCTGAAGATCTGGTCAATCATGCCGAATACGAAGGTGATGAAGACTGTGAAGTGCCTGGAGAGTTGGCTAGACTTCTACAACAGGAAGAGAGGGCTATTCTTCCCCATGAAGAGCTGTTAGAGACTATCAACTTGGGTACTGCCGAAGACAGGAGAGAGGTTAAAATGGGTGCCAACCTAGAGCCAAGCGTCAAGGAGCGCTTAGTTCAGCTGTTGAATGAATATGTTAAGATCTTTGCCTGGTCCTACAAAGACATGCTGGGACTCGACACAGATATTGTGGTTCACCATCTCCCTACCAGAGAAGACTGTCCACCAATAAAACAGAAAGTCCGCCAAATGAGGCCCGATATGTCTGAAAAGATCAAAGCCGAAGTGATGAAGCAATTCAATGTCGGGTTTCTTGCTGTTACTTCCTATCCTCAATGGGTCGCTAACATTGTGCACGTGCCAAAGAAAGATGGCAAAGTAAGAATGTGCATGGATTACCGAGATTTAAATAGGGCTAGCCCTAAAGATGACTTTCCACTGCCGCACATTGACATTTTGGTTGACAACATAGCTCAACATAAGGTATTCTCTTTCATGGATGGATTTTCAGGGTACAACCAGATCAAAATGGCCCCCGAAGACATGGAGAAGACTACTTTTGTTACACAGTGGGGTACCTTCTGCTATAAAGTGATGCCATTCGGACTGAAGAATGTCGGGGCAACCTATCAGCGCGCCATGGTAGCTTTGTTTCATGACATGATACATCATGAGATTGAAGTCTACATAGATGACATGATAGCCCATTCACAAACAGAAGTAGAACACCTCAACCATCTGCAAAAGCTGTTTGTCAGATTGAAGGAGTATAAGCTCATACTAAACCCTAGCAAATGCACTTTCGGAGTCAGGTCTGGTAAACTCTTGGGATTCATCATCAGCAACAAAGGCATTGAAGTTGACCCTACTAAAGTCGAAGCTATACGAGAAATGCCTAGCCCCCTCACTGAAAAGGAGGTCAGAGGTTTCTTAGGACGCCTAAACTACATTGCAAGGTTCATTTCTCACTTAACATCTACCTGTGAACCAATCTTCAAGCTGTTGAAGAAAGATCAGGTGGTAGAATGGAATGATGATTTTCAAGCGGCTTTTGATAGAATCAAGGAGTATTTACTAGAACCTCCTATCTTGATGCCACCCGTCGAAGGAAGGCCTTTAATCATGTATCTGACTGTTTTGGATAATTCAATGGGGTGCATACTGGGCCAACATGACGAGTCTGGTCGAAAAGAGCATGCCATTTATTACCTTAGCAAAACGTTTACCGACTGTGAGACTCGCTACTCACTGCTTGAGAAAACTTGTTGCGCTTTGGTATGGGTTGCTCGTCGACTAAGGCAGTATATGTTGACACATACCACTCTGCTGATTTCTAAAATGGACCCGATCAAGTATATCTTCGAAAAGTCTACTTTATCTGGAAGAATCGCTAGATGGAAAATGATCCTGACTGAGTATGATATCCAGTACACAACCCAAAAAGCTATAAAGGGGAGTGTACTAGCTGACCATCTAGCTCATCAAGCTGTCGAAGATTACCAATTCATGAAATTCGAATTTCCCGACGAAGACATTATGACATTGGACAACATTGAAAGCAATGGACCGTATGACGGACCTGAACAAGGATCCCGATGGACCCTGTACTTTGATGGTGCTTCAAATTCACTCAGCAACGGTATCAGCGCGGTACTTATCTCTCCAGAAGGTTGCCATACACCTTTCACTGCAAGATTCTGCTTCAGTTGCACCAACAACATGGCCGAGTATGAAGCTTGTATCTTTGGTCTTAACGCTGCGATTGACTTAGGAATCAAATCTTTGGTTATATTTGGAGACTCAAATTTGGTTATCAGTCAAGGAGAGTGGGACACTAAACATCCTAACCTCATCCCATACAAAGAACATGTCCTGACATTGTTACCTCATTTCAAGCAGATTACCTTCGAGCACTTCCCGCGATAAGAAAATCAGCTAGCAGATGCTCTAACTACAATGTCTTCCATGTTTAAACTTAACTGGGACAATGAGGCTCCTCAAATCACCATCGAGCGAATGGATGAACCTGCACATTGTCATGAGATTAATACCGAAGAAGTAGTGGAACAAGCCTGGTTTCACGAAATCAAAAAGTATCTCGAGACTCGAGAATACCCTGAAGGAGCTTCAGTTAATGACAGAAAGTTCTTCCTGAGCAACGGTATCCTATACAAACGCAACCATGATTGTGTTCTGCTTCGTTGTGTGGACAAGGTTGAAGCTGAGCAGATCATGAACTGCATAGTGGCACATTCGGCACCCATTTGAGCGAACATACGATGGCTAAGAAGATCCTAAGGGCAGGCTACTACTGGTCTACCATGGAAGCTGACTGTCATCAATACGCCTGCACTTTCCACAAATGCCAAGTCTATGCAGACAAAGTGCATATTCCTCCGGTTCCTCTCAATGTCTTAACAGCTCCTTGGCCATTCGCAATGTGGGGCATCGACATGATTGGAGAGATCAAGCCTACAGCATCCAATTGGCACCATTTCATCCTGGTAGCCATTGATTACTTTACCAAGTGGGTCGAAGCAGCTTCCGTCGCCTCCGTTACAAAGAATGTGGTTGCCCGCTTCATCAAGCAGAACCTCATTTGCCGGTACGGTATTCCTGACAGAATCATTATAGATAACGGTACAAACCTGAACAACACTATGATCACCGCTCTGTGTGAGCAGTTCAAGATTCAACATCACAATTCATCTCCCTATAGGACAAAGATGAATGGTGATGTCGAAGCTGCGAACAAAAATATCAAGAAAATCATTCAAAAGATGATAGTCACCTACAAGGACTGGCATGAGATGTTACTGTTTTCTTTACACGGATACCGTACCACGGCGCGAACATCAACTGGGGCAACACCCTTTTCTTTGGTATACGGCATGGAAGTTGTTTTACCTATAGAAGTTCAAATTCCTTCCCTAAGAATCATGAAGGACGCTGGATTGAGTGAAGACGATTGGATTCAGACCCGGCTTGATCAACTTAACTTGATTGACGAGAAGCGACTTACTGCTATTTGTCATGGTCAGACGTATCAAAAACGGATGATCAAGGCTTTCAACAAGAAAGTCAAGAGACAAGTATATCAAGTTGGGGACCTTGTAATCAAGCGGATCATCTTGCCGCAAAGTGATCCCAGGGGCAAATGGACTCCTACTTACGAAGGACCATTTATGATCAAAAACATCTTTTCTAGCGGGGCAATGATTCTGACCACCATGTACAGTGACAACCTGCCACACCCTGCGAACGCAGACATAGTCAAAAGATACTACGCATAAACGACCCGACAAGTTGAAAACCCGAAAGGGCGACTTGGGCAAAAATGGGCATCCCGGCGAATCGAAAACCCGAAAGGGCGGTTCGGGCAAAAATTAGGGATAAACAAAAATCTGTACACCCGGCAAGTTGAAAACCCGAAAGGGCGACTTGGGCAAAAAAGGGTTTCCCGGTGGATCGAAAACCTGAAAGGGCGATCCAGGCAAAAGTTAGGGAATTAAAGTGTATGACTATGTCTCGTCGGATCACTTTAAAGACAATCTCTTCACTGACAGACTCCAAGCTTCTGATCTATCCAATCATCTGTGGACGAAGCAACGAATGGACAAGATACTCAGAGTTGTGAAGGCTATAGCAGAATGGGAACCCCATGGAATTGTTACACATAGCCACCTTTCTTTGTATAACTTTTTCTCAAATGTTTACGACAACATTCTCTCACTAGGATGTCTGTCTCCTTTGTACAAAATACTTACATAAAGTTAATACAAAATTACTTCAAAGAACAGAAAAATGTTTGCCTTTTCTTTCTTTTTTACACTTGTGTTTTATTTGAAAACGTCCAATGATTTATTAAATGAGCATATGCATTTGAATATAATCACTGCTTACAAATAAAACGAAATGAGAAAGAATAATTACTGATAGGATGGAAGTGTAGGAAAGTGTCTGTAGGCTATTCCAGGAGAAATTCCCTGCAATATATCATCCAGATCCTAGGCAGAACTAAAGCTTTGAAAGGCATATCTCCAGCAAAGTTAAGTTTCAAGGATCCCCATCAGAGTTGAGTGTTCAAATTCTCAACCAACAGCGGAGCAAAACTTTGAACTACAAACTCTCAGTAAGAATGAAACTTTCTTCCCCAAGCAGAGTCAAACCTTCAACCTGTGAACACCAGTGAAGACCATCCAGTTTCCTCCCTTCTCCCGGAGAGTTGCTTTTAAACCAGATAATTCATCAGAAAGTTATTTTTAAACTTTTTCCCAGTGAAGTCGCCAATCAAATCAGCATGTCACTAAGACTCCCAGCGGAGTGGAAACTTTGAGCTACTAATCCCAAATGGAAACCATTCAGTTTTCCCCTGATATCCTCAAAAGAACGGAGTTTCTCATTCTTGCTTCCCCAATAGATTGGCATACACCCAAGCTCCTGATATTTCTGACAGAATGAGGATTCTCATTCTCAAAGTGGCATACAACCTAAGCTTCTGAACTTCTTCCAAACAGGAATAGGCTTTTCCCAGAGTCCTGAGTTTACTCTCCAGCAGTATGGCTATTCCCCACAGGATTTTTTAATCCCCTGCAGATCGAGGATTCTCGTTCTTGACTCCTCAGCACCAGTTCCCCTAGCAGAATGAAGATTCTCATTCTCATTTCCCCATAGAGTTTTCAGATATTCCCCAGCGGAGTTCTCCTTAAAACAGAAATCCCCGGTAGATTGGCATACAACCCAAACTCCTGATTTCCCCAGCAGTATAACTTCTCCCTGCAGAGGTTGTCAAAAAGCTTGAAGACACACATACTCTTCAACAACGGTCCAGGATTTATTTTCCCCGACAGCAGTCGAAGATTTTATTATCTCCAGCTATCCAGGATTTATCTTCCTCAGCAAGATAGCCCATCAGCTTACATGCACATACATTGCATTCATAAACATTGATATAACACATATATTGCATCATACATTTCATGCAACATAACTTTGTGTTTCAACTAATATTTTACCCTTTTCAGGATAAGATTAGCAAGCTTTGAACTTCAGAATCATGAAAACAGTTTACGGATGCTTCCCAACATGGATGTCAATCTGTCGCTTGTTCAGATTCAACTTTTGAAAACAGTTTATGGACACTTCCCAACATGGATGTTAATATATTGCTTGTTCAACCCCAGAATCATGAAAACAGTTTACGGATGCTTCCAAACGCGGATGTTAATCTATCGCTTGTTTAGATTCAGCTCACTGAAAACAGTTTACGGATGCACCAAACATGGATGCTAATCTATTGCTTATTCAACCTCAACTTTTGAAAACAGTTTACGAACACTTCCCAACATGGATGTTAATTTATTGCTTGTTCAACCCCAGAATCATGAAAACAGTTTACGGATGCTTCCAAACACGGATGTTAATCTATCGCTTGTTCAGATTCAGCTCACTGAAAACAGTTTACGGATGCACCAAACATGGATGCTAATCTATTGCTTATTCAACCTCAACTTTTGAACACAATTTACGGACACTTCCCAACATGGATGTTAATCTATTGCTTGTTCAACCCAAGGATCATGAAAACAGTTTACGGGTGCTTCCAAACAGGGATGTCCATCTATCGCTTGTTCAGATTCAGCTTACTGAAAACAATTTACGGATACTCCAAACACGGATGTTAATATATTGCTTGTTCAACTCCAGAATCATGAAAATAGTTTACGGGTACTTCCAAACAGGGATGTCCATCTATCGCTTGTTCAGATTAAGCTCGCTGAAAACAGTTTACAGAAGCTCCAAACACGGATGCTAATCTATTGCTTGTTCAGGCCCCCAGCTCGGAGACGTTCCAGATCTGGGTACCTTTCTGATACTCATTCTTTCACCTACAACATACAGTTCAATAAATATTCTTGGATGGCATCTTTAAGCCCATTCCCTCAACTATGCTTTGACGAGTGCAAATTTATGGGCACTCTAGTGTCCAATCATCTTTTACCTTCGAGTCGCGAACGGTAAAATTGCCAATCTAACTCTTCAGGTTAAAGAAGATTGAACAGGGGCAGCTGTTGTACCCCAAAATTTGCCCTCCCTTTTTCACAAGAAATCACAACCCTAGGGTTTTCTCAGATTTTTAAGACTTGGCTCAGGAATCGATCAAACAGACTTTTCTTTGGCAATAAATCCAGAATCAGGTTTTATCTCTCATTTCTCAGAAGAAAATGAATCCACAGAAATTCAGTTTACTGTTACATTGTTTTCACACTTTTTCAAAGTTTGTTGAAAGGTTAACTGATTGTTCTCAAAGCCTGATTATCTGGGATGAGAGCTGAGACTTTTATTTGGAATATTAAGGCATCTGCTTGTTAATGGAGTGAAAGGTTCGCCGGTTAATGGAATGCTTGCTTGTTTATTATACAATGTGTATTGTGATTGGAATACTGATGCAAGGTTACGAGACTGCAAAGTTTTTGATTATTTGGAATTTAAGTTATCTGGATTAGAATTGTTGAAATGCAGTTTCAATTGTTTTTTATTTGAGAATCTTAAATAATAAAGTAAAGGTGCAAGAAAGAATGGCAAGATATGTGACAATAGAAAACTTCTTTTGGATAAAGACTTTTTATTCATTTCAAATGTTGTTACAAAATTATTTGAATATTGTAAGTTTACAACTTATAGTATTTAAAATAATAATTGTTTACAATAAATGGAAAATAAATCTAAGTCTAAAGCCTAAACTCCATTGCCCCATGCTCAAGATTTCTTGCTTCCTATGCTTCCTCTGCTTCCTCTATTGTCCAATTGGTGTTCACCTGCAAAAGGCAAAGGAAAAGAAAATTAGTACAAGAATTTTCAAATGAAAAAAAGAAAGAAAAAAAAAGTCATCATTAAAATTGGTCGTCTGGAATCAGAATGCTTATTTTCATCACGCTTTATTTTTCTCTCTGCAAATCACAAGAAGATTGCTCTTCTTGGTTCACAAAGAGAAAATTAAAAATACAAATTGAAAAAATGCAAGCATACTGAGTTACAAAGTGAATATACAAGGCAAACCAAGGCGCCAAAATTCAAACATGATGGGCACCTATTGTACTGCATTGTAAACCAAACTGTCAAACTGAGCAAACTAAACATGGCAGCCAAACCAAACTGAGTTACAAAATTCAAAAGGGCAAACAAGCGTCAAAACTGCCAAAGCATAGGTCAAACAAATATACAATGCAACAGCAAGCAAAGTCCCAAATTCAGCTACAAAACAAATTGCCCAAAACCAAGTTACAAGACAAAGTGGATAAATGTAGCAATGCAGCATGGAAACAGAAAAATACAGCAGGAAAAAGTAAAACAGCAGGAGGTAACCCACTTGACAAGTCAAAGCTTGTCAAAAGCTGTCATCATTTTCCAGAGGCAATTTTTCAGAAATATAATAAACAAAGCAAAAATGCTTGTTTTCATGGAGAGAGAAAGAGGAAAAGATATCACCTTGGGTGAGGTTTGACAGTTTGGCAAAAAAAAGCAGGTTGTCACAAGTCAAAGAGAAAAGAGGATATAAAACAAAACAAACTGCATAACAGTAGAAAGGAAGCACAAATACATTTTGTGAAAAAACCACAAAACCCTTCAAATTGTAAACTCTCCAAACCTGCAAGCACAAAACACTTTGTGAAAAACCACAAACGAAAACAACAACCAAACTGCTCAAACCACAAGCCAAGATTGCTCAAATCACCCAACCTGTTAACAAAAACTACAAAGTCTCAAAACCTGCACAAACTATAGGAAGCCTGTAAACAGATCATAAAACCCTTCAAATTGCAAACTCTCCAAACCTGCAAGTTACAAAACAGATCCTCAAACCTGCATAACAAAAACAAAGCTTCCCAACCTGCTTGCCAAACCTGCAGTTCCAAATTGCAAAACTGCAAACTCAAACCACAAAGCTTGCCCAAACTGCAGTACCAAACTTCCAAACCAGTAACTCAAAAAACCTGTCAAACAAAACACCACAAAGCTTACCCAAACTGCAACAAAACTATAAACAACAAACATCCAAACTATAACAAGCTAACCAAACTGTTCACCATTTCAAACATCATCAAAACTACCACAAAACAACCAAAATCTCCCAAAAAACCAGAAACAAATACCAACTCAGAATCATCAAACCATAAACTGCAAAACCAGTTCCAGAAGCAATCAACCAAGCCAAAAAAACCAACAAAAAATCTCAGAGACATTCTCATCATCAACCTTTAATATTCAAGAGAGAGAGGAAGAGCAGTTCAGAAGCAAATGCAAAAGTTTCAGAACCATGTCATCATAAACAATAATATTAGAAGTTTTCAGAACATTTCATCATCAAACATCACATTCAAAATCAACAAAGAATAAGAAGCTTCAGACATTTGTCATCACCAACAACAAAAAAACCAACACAGTGTTTTCAGAAGTTCATCATCATCAACATCAATATCCAAAAGAAAAGAAGAGAGGTTCAGAAGCAAGTCAAGAACCAAAACAGTTTCAGAAGTTCATCATCAACAACAACAAAGTCAGAAGCCATCGAAATTGTATCATCCAAAGAACAACAAAAAAAGGTCTCAGAAAGAGCTCATCATCGACCTTTAAAGAAGAAAGGAAGAAGGTTACCAAACGCGCGGCCATCATCTCCTCCATCCGCCGCCGGTCCAACATCTTTCTCCATCACTTTCCAGAAAAAACTCAAGGTAAGTTTTTCCTCAAACCTTCGCTACGCCAGACACATAAACATCAAAGGATTAAAAAAGCTGAACATGCAAGCAAAAATCAAGCAAAACGAAAACAACTGTAAAATGCGAACAAAACGAATCGTATCGTTCAATAAAACGCGAGATAGTTACAAAGAGAATGAGAAGTGAGAGGCGGCGCTCCGGTGGCTAGAGCTTGGAGAGAGTATAAGATCAACGCTTGTGCTTGAGAAAGATGAAAAAAGGATGAAGAGGAAGAACGAAGCGGCGCCGCTGTAACCCCAATAACGTACAAACCCTAAAAATGAATAAACCCTAACAAATTGTAAAAACTGGATAGTGGGCCTTCGCCCCAAACAGATTCCTTAAGCCCACGTTTTTCTAAGCACGCACCCCCCCTTTCATTCTGACTTGTTATTTGTTCTTCTTCATTTGTTCATTGTGGGCCTAAAATACATAAATTCCTAAGCCCATTCTTTTTTTTAAATCTCTTTTTATACTAACCTTTTTATTATTTCACTACTTTGTTTTTATTTTGTTAATAATAACACTAGTAGTATTTATTTTCTTAAATTAATTTGTCTTCTTTTATTATTAATATTTGTTACATTAATAAAAATACAAAATGATAGAAACATTAATTTAAGTAATTTTTATTTCTTTAAAAGTTTTCTTTTCATAATTAATAAAACACAATAGTAATAATACTTAATCTTTCTTAGGTTAGATTTTATTTGTTTATTTTTAAATAAATACATGCATCTCATTATATTTTTTATTCTCTTTATTTTTATGTTTTGTTATAGCTTTATATTTGAATTGTGACGATTCAATTTGGTTGTAATATTTGGATATTATTATCCTTGTGAGATTCATCCCCATTTGTAAATAAGTGTACCCCCATCCCCGGATACTCTTTTGTAATAGCTTAGAATTTTAATTCTCGCACTTTATGCTTTCAAATATACCATGATTAGAGATTAGGGTTTGTATGCGAAAATCTAAAATTAATCGCTAGTTGACCTAACACAAGATCCAAATGCATGAAAATGACAAATACAATGCACACTTGCACCTCTAGGGTAACCTCGCTTGTTGCTTCGGAAAATGCAATCATGTCCCTCGAATATGAGACACTCTAGCAAATGCCCCTTCGATAAACAAAGATCGTAGTCCCTCGATGTTGCCTTTGATAAAATGATCTCGTCCCTTACAAAATTTCTAGAGCGTCTCACAAGTTGCTTTCAATGATCGTATGCGACAACCCGCGCCTGTCCCGTTTAACATCCTAACACAAGGTTGTTCACAAAATGCAATGGTGAAATAACACTGTCAAAAGGGTTAAAAAACATAGGAAATATCTTTTTTTAGTAAAATAGGGTAGACAACTCTTAGTTACTTGATCAAAAGCTTGCAAAACATCCTTGCTACTTTCAAACACACATCACAACACAATTTCAAAACAAACTTTCAAAACATTGAAATATCTTTTCAAAAAGACAAACACCTTTGTATATATCCAAACAAGAGTCATTATAAAGGTTGCCTAGACAAGGCCTCTTTTTCAAAGCATTTTCAAAAACCACACACAAAGCACCATTTCAAACAATTGAAAAGCAAAAGCAAGTGATCTAAAACGAGTAACTAAGAGCCCATGGAAAACCATGGATGAAAAGGGTGCTTGCACCTTCCCTTTTCATAATCTACCCCCTGAACCCAAGAAAACATCTCAAAGGTCTTTCCTGTGCTTTTTTACCTTTCCTTTGGATAAAATAAAAAGTCGATGGCGACTCTTGCTAAAACGCACAATTGCGAACACAAACGCAAAACCTCAAGTCAGTTCTCCCACTGTATCACGGAACTGGCGACTCTGTTGGGGAATAAACTCTAAAAGTGGGGTTACCTTAGGGTTTTAGATCACCTTTGCATGCTTATCTTGATTGCCCTAACTGCTTTACATTTGGTTCTATTGTTTGGGTTTGAAATCCTCTACCCGGATTTGGGAAACATTCATAGGTAAATAGCAATACATTGTGGAAACTGTGCAGGGTATACCGACATGGTTGAAGCAATAGCTATATTAGTGCCACATATTTGTGGGTACCGGTAGCCTTTGAGTCAATCAAAGAGAATACGGGGCCGCTGAGTGATGTCATGAAGCACTAATGAACTCTTAGAACCTTACTTGACCATCGTGGCCTTTTTTAGGGGTACTGAGATGACCGGCTTTGGTGCAGTCCGAAGTTGGTAGATACTCGATACTACACTCATTGAGGGTTGTTTTCTTGGAATATTTCGGTCGCCAGTTAATTGGCTAAACTGAAACAATGAACACAGAAAATAATCCAGTGATATTGAGCTCCTTAGACCCCGGTTGCTATTTATAGGACAGGTTGAGCCAACTAACTTCAAGAGGGTACTTACCTACGAAACCTCATGCAAGCCTGAAACTAGGATCTTGTGTGATTTTCTTGTATATATGCTTGTGCATACATCATGAACATCATGAAGCATCATATGCATCCACTAAACATTTCAAGGGTTTGGATCTTCATCTTTGTTCTTGTTTTGTAGGTCATGGAATCTCTTCGCAGGAAAACAATTCAAGTCAACCTTGTGAGAATCCCTCATCAACTCAAGGAGCTTACTTCCAAGATTCCAGAGAATTATCTCTTCAGTGAAAGACATGGTAGACTCCTCAACTTGGTCAACTCCAACATTGAAGAAGACATGGTGAAAGTTCTCTTCCAATTCTTTGACCCCCTTCACCACTGTTTAACATTCCCTGATTAATAACTAGTACCTACTTTGGAGGAATTTTCTCAACTCCTGAGGATTCCTATTCTCCATCAACTACCCTACAACGGTACGGAAAGAGAGCCAAAGCCTGAAGATGTTGCTCAAGCCTTACATTTGCAACCATCTGATATCAAAGGTCGTTGGGAAACCAAAAGCGGTGTCAAGGGTTTCTTGGCAATGTTTCTGTTTGAGAAGGCACAAGACTGCTGGAATTCTCTAGATCTGCAAGATTTTGAGGAGATTGTAGCACTTCTCATCTATGGGTTGGTCTTGTTCCCAAACCCTGATCAACTTATAGATGTGAATGCTGTCAAGATTTTCATATCTCGGAATCTTGTGCCTACATTGCTTGGGGACATCCTACACTCATTTTACACACGAAAAATGAGGAAAAGAGGTGTTATCATGTGTTGTACTCCTTTTCTAGCAAGGTGGTTTATTTCTCACCTTCCCCAGTCAGTCTTGAAGAATGAACAAGGCTTGAGGTGGTCACAACCGTTGATGACTCTTACACACCCTGATGTTCATTGGTGTTCTCGGTCCAGAGAAAATGTCATCATCATTGATCATTGTGGGGAATTCCCTAATGTCCCACTACTTGGCATTAGGGGAGGCATTACCTACAACCCCTGTTTAGCTCTGAGGCAATTTGGGTATGCCCGAAGAGATGGCCCTCATGAAATGTTGATTCCTGACTTGGTTTTTGACTTCGACAACGATGCTCAAGGACTTCGACAAAGGTTTATCCGAGCATGGAGGATGCCCAACAAAGTGGACAGTAAGACACTGGGGCACAATAATTCCATCCCTCTTGAGCCTTACCTCAAGTGGGTACGAACACGCGCCCAGAGTCTTATGATGCCTTACCCCCACATTCTCCCCGTGATTAAAGAGCCTGTTATGGAAGGAGAGGTTCCATACACCCTCTTACATCCAGACATGCCAACATCATTGGAAGAATTGCAAAAGAGTTGGATACAGCTCAAGGAAGAGCGGAACACTTTTGAAGCCAGCTTCTATGCCAGTGAGAAGAAGGTTTTGGAACTTACCCTCCGACTTCACGAAGAGGAGACTCTTAACACTTACCTCACGCCAAAAAGGATGCGCAACGTCTTTTTACATTAAGAAGATTTGTAATATTTTGCCCATGGGGCATTGTGATACGGTGGGAGAATTGACTTGAGGTTTTGCGTTTGTTTTCGCACTTGTTCGGTTTAGCAAGAGTCGCCACCGACTCTTTATTTTATCCAAAGGAAAGGTCAAAAAGCACAGGAAAGACCTTTTAGATGTTTTCTTGGGTTCGGGGGGTAGATTATGAAAAGGGAAGGTGCTAGCACCCTTTTCATCCATGGTTATCCATGGGCTCTTAGTTACTTGTTTTAGATCACTTGCCTTTGCTTTTCAATTGTTTGAAATGGTGCTTTGTGTGTGTAGTTTTTGAAAATGCTTTGAAAAAAGATGCCTTGTCTAGGAAACCTTTGTAATGATTCTTGTTTGAATATATACAAAGGTGTGTGTCTTTTTGAAAAGATATTTCAATGTTTTTAAAGTTGTTCTGAAATTGTTTTGAAGTTGTGTTGTGAAGTGTGTTTGAAAATGGCAAGGATGTTTTGCAAGCTTTTGATCAAGTAACTAAGAGTTGTCTACCCTATTTTACTCAAAGATTTTTCTTATGTTTTTAACCCTTTTAACAGTGTTGTTTCACCATTGTGTTTGGTGAACAACCTCGTGTTAGGATGTTAAACGGGACAGGCGTGGGTTATCGTATACAATCATTGAAAGCAACTTGTGAGACGTTCTAGCAATTTTGTAAGGGACGAAATCTTTTTATTGAAGGCAACGTCGAGGGTCATCGAGGGACTACGATCTTTGTTTTTCTAAGGGACATTTGCTAGAGTGTATCATACTCGAGGGACGTGATTGCATTTTCCGAGGCAACAAGCGAGATTACTCTAGAGGTGCAAGTGTGAATTGTGTTTTGATTTTCATGCATTTATTCTGTATTAGGTCACTTAGCGATTGATTTTGAATCTTGCCATACAAACCCTAATTACTATACAGTATATTGAAAATAATAAATTGCGGGAATTTAAAGTCTAAGTTATTACAAATGAGTATCCGGGGATGGGGGTACAATTATTTACAAATGGGGATGAGTCTTACCAGAATAATAATGTCTAAATATTATGTGTTACAACCAAATCGAACTGCCGCAATTCAATGTAAAATTATAACAAATTAAGGAAAATCTGAGAATTATGAGATGCATGTATTTATTTACAAATGAACAAATAAATTTTAACCTAATAAAGATTTAAGTATGATTATTATTATGTTTTATTAATTATGAAAAGCAAAGTTTTAAAAGAAATAAAAATTATTTTAATTAAAGTTTCTATTATTATTGTATTTTAATAAATGTAACAAAATAAAATAAAAAAAGAAAAAAATTATATGTGAGAAAATCAAAATAAAAATTAAGCTATTAATTGTTTCTTATTATTAACAAAAAATAAATCATTTAGAAAGAAATAAATGAAAGAGTACTTGTTTAAAAATTTAAAAGAAAAAGGATAATGGGCCTTATGGAAATGTTTTTGATGGCCCAAAGGAAAATAAGTTCAGATGGGAAGCAAATGAGGGGGGGTATACGCAGGAACATTTGGGCTTAGCATATTTTGTTTGGGGCGAAGGCCCAACTGAAGCGTACAATGTTTTTTAGGGTTTGCTCATTTGATTAGGGTTTAGAACTTTGGCCACAGTGGCGCCGCTTCTCTCATCTTCTTCGTTTCTCTCATCTCTCTCAAGCGTTGATTCTCTTTATGTCCTAGGTTGCCAGAGCGCCACCTCCTCTCACTTCCTCTCCTCTCACAGCGACCCACAGTTGTGGTTTGAATGGTACGAGTTTTATCTTGTTTAGGTTTTCTCTTTTACAGTTTTATTCGTTTGTTTGAGTTTTGCTTAAATTCTTGTTTCATTCTCTAATCCATGGTTATTATGTCTAAGATACAGTGTAAGGGGTGAGAAAAACATACCTTAAGAGATCTTTCTGGAAAAAATGGAGGGAGAGGGGAATGGGTCGGACCGGCGGCGCTCTTGGTGGCCGGAGCGGAAGATGGAAATGATGGCGTTTCTGGTATTTCCGTATTTTCTTTTGATTATGTCGTTTGTTGATGATGAATCTGAAAACTTGCTTGAAACTTTGGCTTGCTTTTGTTTCTTGTTGATGATGAAGGATATACTTCTGAAATTCTTGTTTAAACTGAGCTTGATGATTTTGTTGATTCTCTTCCTTCCTCTGAGTGTTTGTTAATGATGAAAGATCTGAAATTATTTTGTTTTTTTTCACTTCTGAACCTCTTCCTCTTCTTTGTTATGTTGATGATGAGTGATGATCTTTAGCTTCTGAAAATTGGCTTATGTTGATGGACACAAACTGAAACTTAAATTTGCTTCTTCTGAAAACCCTTTGAATGTTGATGTTGAATATGTTTCTGGAATTCTTCTGAAATTCTTCCTTTCTCTTTGATATGTTAATGATGATCACCTCTGAAACTATTTTGTTTTGATTTTTGTTGATGGACACAACCTGAAACTTGTTTGCTTGCTTTGGCGAAACTTGGTGATTTTGTTACAGGCTGCGTGTTTCAGTTTAGTTTTGACAGGTTTTAGCTGTTGTAGCTTTGGATTTGCAGTTTGAGATGCAAGTTTGCAGTTTGTAATGCAAGATTGCTGATTTCTGTTTTGGAAGTGTTTACAGGTTCTTGTAATTTAGCCTGTGAGCAGGTTTTGGAATTTGGCTTTATAGGTTTTTATTTGCAGCTGTAGTTTGCAGTTTTGCAGTTTGTAATGCTTTGGCTAGCAGGTTTGCAATTTGTAAGGCAGGCTTGTGTTTTGGTTGTTTACAGGTTTTTGTAAGTTGGGTAAGTTTTGGTTTTGAGAGTTTGAGTAAGGTAAGCAGGCTTGCTGGTCTGTAGCTTTGTAATGCAGGTTTGAGTTGTTTTGTGGGCTCTATGTCCTCTTTTTTTGGACTGTTATGCAGTAGCCTCTTTATATCTTTTTGTTTTCTTTTACTGTCTTGAAAAAACCTGCTTTTGCCAAAACTGCAAACTCTCACTGAGGTTCTCTCTTTCTTCTCTCTCTCTCTCTAAGAACTTTCTTGCTTAATATATTTAATTCTGAAAAGTTTGGTCTAGTGCTGGAAAGTGATGATGGCTATTGCAAGCCTCTTGATTGTAACTTGGTTTATCTCTGCATTGTTGTACTTTTGACTGCATGTTTCCTGCATTGTGTACTTTGTTTCTTTTGCTAGTTGCTATGCTTCTTGTAACTTAGGTTTGACATGCTTGGTTACTGCAGTTTGAAACTCAGTTTGCAGTATAGTTTGCTTTGTATGCAGCCTTGTACCTTTGTATTTGAACCATGTTTTTGCATCTAGTTTGACATGCTTGCATTTTATATCTTTTATTTTTCTCTCTGTGAACCGAGAAGAGCGATCTTCTTGTGATTTGCAGAGAGGAAAATAATAATATGATGAACATAGCATTCTGATTCCAGCCGACAAACTTTAATGATGATTTTTCTTTTTATCTGCTTGAAAATTCTTTTCAGTTAATTGCGCTGATTTCTTTTTCTTCTGTCTTTTGCAGGTAAGTACCAGTTGGATGATAGAGGGAGCAGTAGAAGTAGAAGTCAAAGATCTTAGGAGATTAGGCTTAGATTTATTTTTCCATTTATTGTAAACAAATATTATTGTAAATACTATAAGTTGTAATCTTACAATATTCGAATAAAATTTGTAACAACATTTGAAATTAAAAAAAAAAGTCTTTGTCAAATATCTTCCAATCTTTCCTTGCATTGTTTATTTAATTATTTAAGACTCTTAAATCAAAATAATTGAAATTGTGTCTCAATAATTCTAATCCAGATAAAATAAATAATCAACAAACTTTGCAGTCTCGTAACCTTGCATTACTCACAATACGCATGATACTCCAATTAGCCCACGCCTTGTACAGTTAGACAAACAAAGCATTCCATTAAACGGTAAACCTTTCAGATGCCTTAACGTTCCAAACAAAAGTCTCAGCTTTTATCCCAGATAATCAGGCCTTGAGAAACAACCAGTAAACTTGAACAAGCGTGAAAACAATGTAACAGTTAACTGAATTTCTGAGGATTCAGTTTCTTCTGAAAAATGCGAGCGAAAACCCTAATTTCGGATTTGTTGCCAAAGAAAAGTCTACTTGATCAATTCCTGAGCCAATCTCAATAATCAGAGAAAAACACTAATTCTGGATCGACTGATAAAGAAAAGTCTGTTTGACCGATTCTCGCACCAACCTTAAAAATCAGAGAAAACCCTCGGGTTGTGATTTCTTGTGAAAAGGGGAGGGAAAATTTTGGGGTACAACTGTTGCCCCTGTTCAATCTTCTTGAACCTGAAGAGTTAGATTGGCAATTTTGCCATTCGCGACTCGAAGGTAAAAGATGATTGGACACTAGAGTGCCCATAAATTTGCACTCGTCAAAGCATAGTTGAGGGAATGGGCTTAAAGATGCCATTTGGAGATGTGACAGAGTCTTGTTGGAGATGGGCTTAAAGATGTCATCCAAGAATATTTGTTGAACTGTATGTTGTAGGTGAAAGAATGATTATCAGAATATAATCCGTGTTTGGAACATCTCTGAGCTGGGGTCTGAATAAGCAATAGATTAGAAGCCGTGTCGGGAGGCGTCCGCAAACTGTTTTTTTTTTATTTAGAAATCCTTGAAGTTTGAAACTTGCTAAACTTATCCTGCGACGGATGAAATAGTAGCTGAAACACAAAGTTATGATGTATGATTCAATGTATGTGTTATATCAATGCTTATGATATATGAATGTAATGAATGCGCATGTGAGCTGATTAGGCGTCTTGCTGAGGAAGATAAATCCTGGATAGCTGGAGATAAAATCTTTGATTGCCGTCGGGGAAAGTAAATCCTTGACTGCTGCCGGAGATTGAAAATCCTTTGATCATTGAAAATGAGAAGTCCTGGGACCATTGTTGGGGAAATCAGGAGTTTGGGTTGTATGCCAATCTACTGAGGATTCCTGATTTGAGAAGATCTTCACCGGGGAATATCTGAAAACTCTGAGGATTTTAGAATGAGAGTCTTCATTCTGTTAGGGGAATTTGTACTGAGGAGCCGAGAACGAGAATCTTCATCTGCAGGGGATTAAAAATTCTGACAAATTCATGCTGAGAGTAAAGAAAACTTTGGAGAATCAAGGATGAGAATCTTGATTTTGTTGCGGAGTAAGAACTTTGTGGGGAATAGCCATATTGTGGCGGAGTGGCTATCCTGTTGGAAAGTAAAACTCAGGATTCTGGGAAAAGCTTATTCCTGTCTGGAAGAAGTTCAGGTTTAGGTTGTACGCCACTTTGATAATGAGAATCTTCATTCTGTCGGGAATATCAAAAATTCAGATGTTATACCACCTTGAGAATGAGAATCTTGATTCTGTCGGGAATATCAGGAGGTTGGGAGTATGCAAATCTACTGGGGAAGCAAAAATGAGGATCTTCATTCAGGCGTTTGGGTCAGAAGGTTGGGTGTATGCCAATCTACTGAGGTTTCAAGGATGAGAATCTTCATTCTGTTAAGGGTCGGGAGGTTGGGAGTATACCAATCTTCTGAGGTTTCAAGGATGAGAATCTTCATTCTGTTAAGGGTATCAGGAGCTTGGGAGTATACCAATCTTCTGAGGTTTCAAGGATGAGAATCTTCATTCTGTTAAGGGTCAGGAGGTTGGGAGTATACCAATCTCTTGAGGTTTCAAGGATGAGAATCTTCATTCTGTTAACGGTATCAGGATCTTGGGAGTATACCAATCTCTTGAGGTTTCAAGGATGAGAATCTTCATTCTGTTAACGTTATCAGGAGCTTGGGAGCATACCAATCTTCTAAGGTTTCAAGGATGAGAATCTTCATTCTATTAAGGTTCAGGAGGTTGGGAGTATACCAATCTCTTGAGGTTTCAAGGATGAGAATCTTTATTCTGTTAACGGTATCAGGAGCTTGGGAGTATACCAATCTCTTGAGGTTTCAAGGATGAGAATCTTCATTCTGTTAACGGTATCAGGAGCTTGGGAGCATACCAATCTTCTAAGGTTTCAAGGATAAGAATCTTTATTCTGTTAACGGTGTCAGAAGCTAGGTAGTATACCAATCTTCTGAGGTTTCAAGGATGAGAATCTTCATTCTATTAACGGTATCAGGAGCTTGGGAGTATACCAATCTTCTGAGGTTTCAAGGATGAGAGTCTTCATTCTATTAACAGTATCAGGAGCTTGGGAGTATACCAATCTTCTGAGGTTTCAAGGATGAGAATCTTCATTCTGTTAACGGTATCAGGAGCTTGGGAGTATACCAATCTTCTGAGGTTTCAAGGATGAGAGTCTTCATTCTTGAGAGAAACAGAATTTTAGGAGCTTCAATTGTCCATTATTCTGCTGGTGGGTTGTTTTTTGCTGAGATTTTAGGAACTCGTCCGTAATTCAACTGAAGAAAAGCTTTGTCGCTTGAATTTGATTGTACCTTTCCTGAAAGGCAAAGGTTAGTGGCATATATCAAACAATGATGTTCTGAAAATAAATGAGGTTACGTTGCATGATGTCCTGATACACGGAGGTGTAATGTTTTTCAAGACGACCTTTCGCCGGGGAAAATAAATCCCGAGCTGATGAAGGAAAAAAGAGTTGGATTCTTCATCTCTGATAGTGAAAATAATCAGAATAAATCGCTGAGAGATTTATCTGAAATATCAAAAACCTAGAATATCTTCCACTGACATAAGAAAACAGGGAGATCTTAGTGTCGATCTGACCAAAACAGAGAGGGTCATGGATTAACTTTGATTCAACCGGATGATGGAGGAAACTTTGATGACTGTAACTTCAATAGGCGATGAAGGAATCTTCGACGACCGTAACTTCCGACGGGTGATGAAGGAATCTTTATCTGTCGATCAAACTGTGTATGTTATGAATGTTGTTGAAATGTAATTTGTTTCGGAGAATAAATCCTTGAAAAATGTTGGGGAAATAAACCCATGACTGCTGGTCTGCTAGAGAGGTGATGAACTTCTCGAGGACGCTTGAATTACTTTTCAGAAAGATTTCGGAGAGATTCGTCACTGCCCCTAGTATCAGATGTTTGTGGTATTTCCAGGAAACTTGGACTGTACGTAACCCTTTGATGAGATTGACGTTTTAATGCCCCAAGTTATGGTGATGGAGGCTTGCCCTAGGTTAATCTGCGATTGAGAGATTTCTTGAAATTTTGACTGGACTGCCCCAGGTTTAATGGGCTTTGAAAGATTTGTTGAAATCTTGACTGGACTGCCCCAGATTTACTGGACAATACCAAATCAAGTCCCCTTTTTGTTGATGGGAGATTTTTGCAATGGGAGTATCATCCCACTTGAAGTGATTTTATTCACTGAGAGAGCTTTCGGTCATCCGAACATTCATTGTGTGAATCTCTTCGCTGTCAAACAAATAAACATGTACAAACAACGATATTCAAGTAATGCAAAGTTCATGCTTGTCTCGAAGTTTTGAAAAATGCGTTTTTTAGCTGAAAACTTTTTATAAGACAAATTAAACACAAGATTTAGAGCAAAGCCTTACAGGAGTCAGGATACCTTTTGTAACAGTATGCTTTCGAACTAACCCATGCTTCAATTAGGACTTTTGAAGGATTGTAACGTGGCTTGGTTCACGGTTTAAAAAACAAAGGATAAAGGCTCAAAGTATATTTGTACCCACCCGCTCTTCATGATGTTCTTCAATCCTAAACTCAGTTAATTGTACGTTGAACTCTATTCGAGTTTGGCACGACGTTTTGGTGATGGTTCACACAAGTTGAATTTGTTGGAAGGCAGTCATTTTTTGCAACATTTTCCATGTTGTTGATGATTTGTAACGACCTCTTTCTTTTGGTTTATTATCCCTAACTTTTGCCTAACTGTTTTGGTTTTCGAGATTACAGTCAGCGGGATGCCCCAGCTTTCTTAAGCCTCCTTTGTAGGTTTTGGCTCAGTGGGCTTTTCTCTTTTGAGAGATAATGACTGCCTATGAGATAAGAAACCATCACTTGTCTTTTTATTCCCAAGGAATGTTTTTGATGTCATTCGTTGCATTACAAACTGAGAATTTGCGACTTCAACGCGCATTTTCTTTTGAATTAACTGAGAGACTACCCTGCCCCAGGTTTGATTAAAGGTTTCAATTTGTGTTTAAAACAGAAAACTTCTACTTCTTTGGCTTGAAGGGGTTGACTGGGTATTATCTTCCTTATAACTCCAGTGTTTAGGATTTGAAAGAAACGCATGTACATCGTCAGCAAGGTCTGTCCAAAAGCATACTGTATGAGATTATGGCATTGTTTTCGTCATCCTCCCTCTAAAGGCTTGTAGATTTTGCAAGAGTTAAATGTCATACAGAAAGTAGAAAGCATAGTTCAAGAATAGTGAAAACGAATGGATGAATTCAAGACAAACATATGCAATGCATTAATGAAACAGAGTTTGACATCAACAGATAATTGTTTGAATAACAAAAGAAATTACAACTTGAAAATTCAAATGAAACAAAAGTCTCTTAGTTCGAACTTCGTCATTTCGGGTGGAGAACCCGCAGCGGCAGATTTTCATCTCGCCATCTGGCATGAATTTCAGCACTCCATTGTCAATCAAATCTTGAATTTTGTTTTTCAAAGCCCAACAGTCGTCGGTGTCATGTCTAGGACTATAGGAGTGGTATACACAAAATGCGTCGGGGTGATAGCTAGGAGCATAGGTGTCTGGATTCCGAATAGGATCCCTTAAAGCAGTCAGATTGACCTCCAACAAGCGTTCCAGTATTAGAGATGATGGTATGTCGGTCTCAGTGAACTGTCTTCCAGACGTATTTTGCTTACGTTGATTACCCCGTTGACGCTGGCGAGGTTGTTGATGGGCTTGTGACCCCGAGGCAAGCTGGGGAGCCTTTCCCTTGTCTTCTTGTCTCAAAGGAGGTTGAATGATGACTTGATCTTCAACCCTAGTTGTTTGCCCCACTTGGTTATCTTGAAGCAGTTTGTTGACGAGGACCCTGAGCTCCTCTTGTCTTTGAGCCAGGTCTTGAATGAGAGCCATCTGGCCCACCAGCTGTCCCATCATCTGGATCTTCATTGTTGCAAGCTCAATCTGTAGTTCTTCCAACTGATCATTCCTGACCCCGCCTGGATTTCCTAGGACCATGCCCCTTGTGAGGAGAGCTTTCACTTCTTCTTGCCCCTGGGACAGGTTCAAGAACAATTCTTGAAGTTGAGCATTTTGAGCCTGGATATCTTCGACAGTCCTTTCTAGAGCCATCTCTACTGAAATAAACAGTAGGAGAATAAGGAAACCTGAAAAGGAAAACCTGTCGAGATACAATGCATGATATGTGGATGCATGTTTTCAAGAATCTCGCGAGGTAAACACAAAAAAATGTTAGAGGTTGAACTTTGATCAACAAATACTTGATTGGAGAGCTTTGTATCGGTGGATGTCTTTCCACGAGAATCGAGCTCACCATGTCAAGTGGGTCATAGCCCTCGATTCAAGTTGTTGTACTTGATCTCTGATGGCGTTTGTTTAGAGGAAAGTCCTCTTGCCCTTTGGTAGACGTCTGGTTCAACGTGACCCTGCATCAAAGACCCTCGAGATCCTTGAAATGGTTATTGAAAATGCTATGGTATGATGTTATGATGTTATGTACAGGTATGCGAAAGTAAGCAAGTGTATATACAGATAATCATATTCACACAAAGCAGACAAGTCCTTAGGTTTAGGCTTGCATGGGGTTCGTAGGTAAGTACCCTCTTGAAGTTAGTTGGCTCAACCTGTCCTAAAATAGAAACCGGGTTCTAAGGAGCTCAATATCATTGAATTATTTTCTGTGTTCATTGTTTTGGTTTTGCCAATTAACTGGCGACCAAAATATTCCAAGAAAACAATCCTCAATGAGTGTAGTATCGAGTATCTACGAACTTCGGACTGCACCAAAGCCGGTCATCTCACTACCCCTAATAAGGCCAAGATGGTCAAGTAAGGTTCTAAGAGTTCGTTACTGCTTCATGACATCACTCAGCGTCCCTGTATTCTCTTTGATTGACTCAAAGGCTACCGGTACCCACAAATATGTCGCACTAACATAGCCACTGCTTCAACCATGTCGGTATACCCCGCACAGTTCCCTCACAGTTTATTGCTACTTACCTAAAAGGTGTCCCTAAATCTGGGTGTAGGATTTAAAACAAAACCCAAACAAGGAACCCAAAAAGTAAAGCAATCAAGGTAAGCATGTAAAGGTGATCTAAAACCCTAAGGTAACCCCACTTTTAGAAAATTCCCCAGCAGAGTCGCCAGTTCTGTGATACGGTGGGAGAACTGACTTGAGGTTTTGCGTTTGTTTTCGCACTTGTTCGGTTTAGCAAGAGTCGCCACAGACTTTTTATTTTATCCAAAGGAAAAGTCAAAAAGCACAGGAAAGACCTTTGAGATGTTTTCTTGGGTTCGGGGGGTAGATTATGAAAAGGGAAGGTGCTAGCACCCTTTTCATCCATGGTTATCCATGGGCTCTTAGTTACTTGTTTTAGATCACTTGCCTTTACTTTTCAATTGTTTGAAATGGTGCTTTGTGTGTGTAGTTTTTGAAAATGCTTTAAAAAAAAGATGCCTTGTCTAGGCAACCTTTATAATGATTCTTGTTTGAATATATACAAAGGTGTGTGTCTTTTTGAAAAGATATTTCAATGTTTTGAAAGTTGTTCTGAAATTGTTTTGAAGTTATGTTGTGAAGTGTGTTTGAAAATGGCAAGGATGTTTTGTAAGCTTTTGATCAAGTAACTAAGAGTTGTCTACCCTATTTTACTCAAAGATTTTTCTGATGTTTTTAACCCTTTTAACAGTCTTGTTTCACCATTGTGTTTGGTGAACAACCTTGCGTTAGGATGTTAAAGGGGACATGCGTGAGTCATCGTATACAATCATTGAAAGCAACTTGTGAGACGTTCTAGCAATTTTGTAAGGGACGAGATCGTTTTATTGAAGGCAACGTCGAGGGTCATCGAGGGACTATGATCTTTGTTTATCGAAGGGACATTTGCTAGAGTGTCTCATACTCGAGGGACATGATTGCATTTTCCGAGGCAAAAAGCGAGATTACCCTAGAGGTGCAAGTGTGAATTGTGTTTTGATTTTCATGCATTTATTATGTATTAGGTAACTTAGCGATAGATTTTGAATCTTGCCATACAAACCCTAATTACTATACAGTATATTGAAAATAATAAATTGCGGGAATTTAAAGTCTAAGTTATTACAAATGAGTATCCGGGGATGGGGGTACAATTATTTACAAATGGGGATGAGTCTTATCAGAATAATAATGTCCAAATATTATGCGTTACAACCAAATCGAACTGCCGCAATTCAATGTAAAATTATAACAAATTAAGGAAAATCAGAGAATTATGAGATGCATGTATTTATTTACAAATGAACAAATAAATTTTAACCTAATAAAGATTTAAGTATGATTATTATTATGTTTTATTAATTATGAAAAGCAAAGTTTTAAAAGAAAGAAAATTTATTTTAATTAAAGTTTCTATTATTATTGTATTTTAATAAATGTAACAAAGTAAAATAAAAAAAGAAAAAAATTATATGTGAGAAAATCAAAATAAAAATTAAGCTATTAATTGTTTCTTATTATTAACAAAAAATAAATCATTTATAAAGAAATAAATGAAAGAGTACTTGTTTAAAAATATAAAAGAAAAAGGATAATGGGCCTTATGGAAATGTTTTTGATGGCCCAAAGGAAAATAAGTTCAGATGGGAAGCAAATGAGGGGGGGTATACGCAGGAACATTTGGGCTTAGCATATTTTGTTTAGGGCGAAGGCCCAACTGAAGCGTACAATGTTTTTTAGGGTTTGCTCATTTGATTAGGGTTTGGAACTTTGGCCTCAGCGACGCCGCTTCTCTCATCTTCTTCGTTTCTCTCATCTCTCTCAAGTGCTGATTCTCTCTATGTCCTAGGTTGCCAGAGCGCCACCTCCTCTCACTTCCTCTCCTCTCAGTGACCCACAGTTGTGGTTTGAATGGTACGGGTTTTATCTTGTTTAGGTTTTTCTCTTTTATAGTTGTATTCGTTTGTTTGAGTTTTGCTTATATTCTTGTTTCATTCTATAATCCATGGTTATTATGTCTAAGATGCAGTGTAAGGGGTGAGAAAAACTTACCTTAAGAGATCTTTCTGGAAAAAATGGAGGGAGAGGGGAATGGGTCAGACCAGCGGCGCTCTAGGTGGCCGGAGCGGAAGATGGAAATGATGGTGTTTCTGGTATTTCTGTATTTTCTTTTGATTATGTCGTTTGATGATGATGAATCTGAAAACTTGCTTGAAACTTTTGCTTGCTTTTGTTTCTTGTTGATGATGAAGGATATACTTCTGAAATTCTTGTTTGAACTGAGCTTGATGATTTTGTTGATTCTCTTCCTTCCTCTGAGTGTTTGTTAATGATGAAAGATCTGAAACTATTTTGTTTTTTTTCACTTCTGAGCCTCTTCCTCTTCTTTGTTATGTTGATGATGAGTGATGATCTTTAGCTTCTGAAAATTGGCTTATGTTGATGGACACAAACTGAAACTTAGCTTTGCTTCTTCTGAAAACCCTTTGAATGTTGATGTTGAATATGTTTCTGGAATTCTTCTGAAATTCTTCCTTTCTCTTTGATATGTTAATGATGATCACCTTTGAAACTATTTTGTTTTGATTTTTGTTGATGGACACAACCTGAAACTTGTTTGCTTGCTTTGGCGAAACTTGGTGATTTTGTTACAGGTTGTGTGTTTCAGTTTAGTTTTGATAGGTTTTAGCTGTTGTAGCTTTGGCTTTGCAGTTTGAGATGCAAGTTTGCAGTTTGTAATGCAAGCTTGCTGATTGCCGTTTTGGAAGTGTTTACAGGTTCTTGTATTTTGGCCTGTGAGCAAGTTTTAGAATTTGGCTTTATAGGTTTTGATTTGCAGCTGTAGTTTGCAGTTTTGTAGTTGGTAATGCTTTGGCTAGCAGGTTTGCAATTTGTAAGGCAGGCTTGTGTTTTGGTTGTTTACAGGTTTTTGTAAGTTGGGTAAGTTTTGGTTTTGAGAGTTTGAGTAAGGTAAGCAGGCTTGCTGGTCTGTAGCTTTGTAATGCAGGTTTGAGTTGTTTTGTGGGCTCTATGTCCTCTTTTTTTGGACTGTTATGCAGTAGATTCTTTATATCTTTTTGTTTTCTTTTACTGTCTTGAAAAAACCTGCTTTTGCCAAAACTGCAAACTCTCACTGAGGTTCTCTCTTTTTTCTCTCTCTCTAAGCACTTTCTTGCTTAATATATTTAATTCTGAAAAGTTTGGTCTAGTGCTGGAAAGTGATGATGGCTATTGCAAGCCTCTTGCTTGTAACTTGGTTTATCTCTGCATTGTTGTACTTTTGACTGCATGTTTCCTGCATTGTGTACTTTGTTGCTTTTACTAGTTGTTATGCTTCTTGTAACTTAGCTTTGACATGCTTGGTTACTGCAGTTTGAAACTTAGTTTGCAGTATAGTTTGCTTTGTATGCAGCCTTGTACCTTTGTATTTGAACCATGTTTTTGCATTTAGTTTGACATGCTTGCATTTTATATCTTTTATTTTTCTCTCTGTGAACCGAGAAGAGCGGTCTTCTTGTGATTTGCAGAGAGGAAAATAATAATATGATGAACATAGCATTCTGATTCCAGCCGACAAACTTTAATGATGATTTTTCTTTTTATCTGCTTGAAAATTCTTTTCAGTTAATTGCGTTGATTTCTTTTTCTTCTGTCTTTTGCAGGTAAGTACCAGTTGGATGATAGAGGGAGCAGTATAAGTAGAAGTCAAAGATCTTAGGAGATTAGACTTAGATTTATTTTTCCATTTATTGTAAACAAATATTATTGTAAATACTATAAGTTGTAATCTTACAATATTCGAATAAAATTTGTAACAACATTTGAAATAAATAAATAAAAAGTCTTTGCCAAATATCTTCCAATCTTTCCTTGCATTGTTTATTTAATTATTTAAGACTCTTAAATCAAAATAATTGAAACTGTGTCTCAATAATTCTAATCCAGATAAAATAAATAATCAACAAACTTTGCAGTCTCGTAACCTTGAATTACTCATAATACGCATGATACTCCAATTAACCCACGCCTTGTACAGTTAGACAAACAAAGCATTCCATTAAACGGTAAACCTTTCAGATGCCTTAACGTTCCAAACAAAAGTCTCAGCTTTTATCCCAAATAATCAGGCCTTGAGAAACAACCAGTAAACTTGAACAAGCGTGAAAACAATGTAACAGTTAACTGAATTTCTGAGGATTCAGTTTCTTCTGAAAAATGCGAGCGAAAACCCTAATTCCGGATTTGTTGCCAAAGAAAAGTCTACTTGATCAATTCCTGAGCCAATCTCAACAAACCCCTAATTTTGGATCGACTGATAAAAAAAAGTCTGTTTGACCGATTCTCGCACCAACCTTAAAAATCAGAGAAAACCCTCGGGTTGTGATTTCTTGTGAAAAAGGGAGGGCAAATTTTGGGGTACAACAGGGATTTATGTACTGACAAATTTCTTCTTATTAATATGACGTGTGTTCTTTTTGTCTGCAACAACTTTGAATTTCTGAATCCTTGGATGCATTACATGAATAAACATATCATTCATCATATGCATAAACAGGTCTTCACACCAGGTTTCCTTATCTTTCTGTTGTTTAATACAGCAAGATGGATATAGACCAGACGGTCAAAGATCTGCAAGCACAGAATTCGCAATTCCAACAACTCCTCATGACCTTGGCAAAGGGTCAAGAGGACCTTAAAGCACTGTTAGAGAAGAACGAAAAGGAAAAAGGAAAAAATAAAAAGAAAAGAATCGGAGTAGCTACTCTGGGAAGAAGATTTGAGAACGAAGCTAGGAGAGTTCTGGAGTTCCCCTCGACGTCTGATGAAGGGACCGGCAAAGGAAAAGGAGTTGCAATACCTTCCGAGTCTGAGGCTGAAAAGGAAGAAGTTGAAGAGGATGAAGATTACTCCGAGCAACAGTACCCTCCTGCGGACGACAGGTATAAAAATCTGGAAGAACGGTTGGCAGCTATGGAAGTGCAAAGGGTTCCCGGACTGGATTTCGAAGAGCTGGGATTGGTTGTTGGGATCGTCATTCCCCCTAAATTCAAAGTGCCTACATTCGCTAAGTACAACGGTTTGTCTTGTCCAAAGATGCACCTGCGTTCTTATGTCAGAAAGATCTAACCTCACTCTTCTGATAAGGATCTGTGGGTCCACTTTTTTCAAGATAGTTTGTCGGGTACACAATTGGACTGGTTCTACCAGCTTGAGAGGGCTGATGTACATAACTGGGAGGACTTGGCTGCTGCCTTCTACCGAGAATATCAATACAATGCAGATTTAGCGTCTACTCGCACTCAACTACAGAGTATGAGTATGGTTTCTAATGAGGGATTTAAAGAGTATACCCAGAAGTGGCGGGATTTGGCTGGAAGGGTGCAGCCACCATTGTCTGAAAGGGGACTTGTTGATATGTTTTTGGGGACCCTGTCTGGTCCATTCTTCAAACACCTAATAGGGAGCTCATCTGCAGGGTTCACTGAATTAATTCTGACGGGGGAAAGGGTCGAAGCTGGTATTAAGAGTGGTAAAATTCAGAAGGATACATCTGCTTCAGCCACTATAAAGAAGACCTTCCCAGCCAAGAAGGAAAGTTCTGTTGTTTACACCCAGAGAAATCGTGAAAGAGAAGAACGTCGGCCAACTGTGGGGGTCGTGTTAATCCAGAAGTCCGCATCAGATCAGCCTAGAAACAGTCAACCGAGGAATGATCAGCCCAGAACTTATCAGCAAAGGGTAGAAAGGCCACAACGGCAATATACCCCAATAAATATGACACCCTCTCAGATCCTTCCACATCTCCTGAAATTAAACCTTGATAATTTGAGATAGGCACCGAAGAATACAAATACCACTTCTCCATATTATCATCCCAATGCAAAATGTGCATACCATTCAGACAGTATAGGGCATGACACCAATAACTGTTGGGCCCTCAAAAACAAAATCCAAGACTTGATAGATGCCAAGGAGGTAGAATTCGATACGCCCGAAAAGCCGAATATAATTTATGCCCCAATGCCCAAGCACGATCACAATGTCCATGCAATTGTGGAAGATCTTCATGTTACTGTCGTTAACGAATTAAGGACTCTGTTGCCAATGATTAAATTGAATCTGTTGAAAGTCGGGATATTCCCACGCTGTGGAAAAGATTGTTACTTCTGTTCAACCTTGCAAACCGACTGCCCACTGTTGAAGCCAGGCGTCCAACGCCTGATGGATACTCAAGAGATCCTCTTTCAAAAAAATCTTGTTGCTACTATCACTCATGTTACTCCTGTTACCTTTACTCCAATCAATGACATTGCAATAATCACCATCTCCGACAATCTTTCCAAGACCTGCAAAAGGCCTGTTAATATTACGCCTGATCCTAAGTTCGTACCGCTGAAAATTACCATGCCGGGGCCTATCCCGTATAAATCTAACAAGACGATACCATGGAATTATGGAGGAGAGATCTTCTACCATGGTGTCAAGCAGATTGAATCAGTCCAAGAGAATTCTGAGGAAGAAACCCTTGATGTAGGGAATATTACGGGAACGAGTAAGATAACTCGTAGTGGAAGTATCTTCTCTCCGGAGATTTCTCCTCCAAGGGCGGTCTTCGGACCCTCAAGTGCTCGTGTGCCAATCAAGATATCTACGCAAGGTCCATTGGTTGAAGAATTTGATGCTCCCGAAGCTAGACCCTCTGTTGTTACTACCGATAAAGGTAAGGGGATCCAAGAAGCGCCTGTCAGGACGAAGGCTCAGACTGTGGTTATCCCTGAGACCACCCAAAAAGAGATGGAAGAAATCTTAAAGATAATCAAGAAGAGAGACTACGATGTTGTGGAGCAGTTAGGGAAAATCCCTTCCAAAATCTCTATGCTGGCTCTCTTACTCTACTCTAAGGCTCATGCCAAAGCCTTGATCAAATTTCTGAAAATGGCACACGTGCCTCAAGAAAATTCTGCGGACCAGTTTCAAGAGTGCGTGGCTAGCCTTACAGCCGATAATGGTCTTGGTTTTTCTGATGTTGATTTGACCCCTAAGGGAAGAAAGCATAACGATGCACTGCATGTCTCGGTAGAGTGCAGGGGGACCACACTTGCTCATGTTCTGGTAGATATCAGTTCATCCTTAAATGTTCTACCAAAGAAGGCGTTGGACAAATTGGACTGCGAAGGTTTGACCCTAAAGCCCAGTAACATCGTTGTTAGAGCCTTCGACAGTTCTAAGAGGATGGTTCACGGAGAAGTGGACATTCCAATCAAAGTGGGTACAGAAATTTTCAACTCTACATTTTATGTGATGGACATCCGTCCTTCATATTCATGCTTGTTGGGAAGGCCATGGATCCACAATGTTGGGGCAGTCACTTCTTCTCTACACCAAATGCTAAAGTATCCAGTTCAGGGTAAGATCATAACGGTTCATGGTGAGGAAGAGTATATGATAAGTCACCTTAACTCCTTCCGCTATGTGGAGTTAGATGGCGAATTCATAGAAACGCCTTTCCAACACTTTGAAGAGGTTTCTCCTGAAGTCGTAGTTGCAAAGACAATGACCGATGTGCCTATCATTTCCAAGCTTGTGTCTCGGATGGCATCCCTTAAAGATGCGGAGGCTGTAATCAAAGAAGGAAGAAGTACAGTGTGGGGGCAACTGCCAGATTTTCCTCACAAGACGGACAAATTCGGATTGGGTTTCACTGTTGCTGGCCAGAAAGCTGTGCGTCGCTCTCGGGCTAGAGGACCACCCTTAAAAATCACTCACCATGGAGTTCATGCCTTAGAATATGATGATGAAGAAGGCAACTTTGAATATTGGATCTTTCCAACCGTTGAAGGAGGATTAAACAACTAAGAGGCGAAAGACTTCATTCACATTACTTTCATCAATCAGTAATTTATCTTTGAACATTTCCTGTTTGGTCTGTAATAATTAAACAATTTGTACACTCTTTTTTCCTTGTGCCTTACCCAGGGCATATAGGTCCATTTGTAAGGGCTTGATTTCTTCATTATCATATGCCATTTTTAATGAATCATGGATGTTTTCATCTATAAACTTTTGTGTTCATTTTCTTTCTTTTTACATTTTATTTTGTTTAAAGGTGGATATCCCTTACACACACCCACACTCACAAAATGCAGGTACCCATCCACTCCGGATTCCATGGGTAACATTTATGCTATGACCTTCAGTGACTCTGAAGATCTGGTCAATCATGCTGAATACGAAGGTGATGAAGACTGTGAAGTGCCTGGAGAGTTGGCTAGACTTTTACAACAGGAAGAGAGGGCTATTCTTCCCCATGAAGAGCTGTTAGAGACTATCAACTTGGGTATTGCCAAAGACAGGAGAGAGGTTAAAATGGGTGCCAGCCTAGAGCCAAGTGTCAAGGAGCGCTTAGTTCAGCTGTTGAATGAATATGTTGAGATCTTTTCCTGGTCCTACGAAGACATGCCGGGACTCGACACAGATATTGTGGTTCACCGTCTCCCTACCAGAGAAGACTATCCACCAATAAAACAGAAAGTCCACCGAATGAGGCCCGATATGTCTGAAAAGATCAAAGCCAAACTGATGAAGCAATTCAATGTCGGGTTTCTTGTTGTTACTTCCTATCCTCAATGGGTCGCTAACATTGTGCCCGTGCCAAAGAAAGATGGAAAAGTAAGAATGTGCATGGATTACCGAGATTTAAACAGGGCTAGCCCTAAAGATGACTTTCCACTGCCGCACATTGACATTTTGGTTGACAACACAACTCAACATAAGGTATTTTCTTTCATGGATGGATTTTCATAGTACAACCAGATCAAAATGGCCCCCGAAGACATGGAGAAGACTACTTTTGTTACACAGTGGGGTACCTTCTGCTATAAAGTGATGCCATTCGGACTGAAGAATGTCGGGGCAACCTATCAGCGCACCATGGTAGCTTTGTTTCATGACATGATACATCATGAGATCAAAGTCTACGTAGACGACATGATAGCCCGTTCACAAACCGAAGAAGAACATCTCAACCATCTGCAAAAACTGTTTGTTAGATTGAAGGATATAAGCTCAGACTGAACCCTAGCAAATGCACTTTCGGAGTCAGGTCTGGTAAACTCTTGGGATTCATCGTCAGCAACAAAGGCATTGAGTTTGACCCTGCTAAAGTCGAAGCTATACGAGAAATTCCTACCCCCCCCCCGCACTGAAAAGGAGGTCAGAGGTTTCTTAGGACGCCTAAACTACATTGCAAGGTCCATTTCTCACTTAACATCTACATGTGAACCAATCTTCAAGTTGTTGAAGAAAGATTAGGTGGTTGAATGGAATGATGATTGTCAAGCGGCTTTTGATAGAATCAAGGAGTATTTACTAGAACCTCCTATCTTGATGCCACCCGTCGAAGGAAGGTCGTTAATCATGTATCTGATTGTTTTGGATAATTCAATGGGGTGCGTACTGGGCCAACATGACGAGTCTGGTCGAAAAGAGCATGCCATTTATTACCTTAGCAAAAAGTTTACCGACTGTGAGACTCGCTACTCACTGCTTGAGAAAACTTGTTGCGCTTTGGTATGGGTTGCTCGCCGACTAAGGCAATATATGTTGACACATACCACTCTGTTGATTTCTAAAATGGACCCGATCAAGTATATCTTCGAAAAGCCTGCTTTATCTGGAAGAATCACTAGATGGCAAATGATCCTGACTGAGTATGATATCCAATGCACAACCCAAAAAGCTATAAAGGGGAGTGTACTAGCTGACCATCTAGCTCATCAAGCTGTCGAAGATTACCAATCCATGAAATTCGACTTTCCCGAGAAACACATTATGATATTGGACAACATTGAAAGCAACAGACCGTATGACGGACCTGAACAAGGATCCCGATGGACCCTGTACTTTGATGGTGCTTCAAATTCACTCGGCAACAGTATCGGCGCAGTACTTATCTCTCCAGAAGGTTGCCATACACCTTTCACTGCAAGACTCTGCTTCAGTTGCACCAACAACATGGCCGAGTATGAAGCTTGTATCTTTGGTCTTAAGGCTGCGATTGGCTTAGGAATCAAATCTTTTGTTGTATTTGGAGACTCAACTTTGGTTATCAGTCAAATCAAAGGAGAGTGGGACACTAAACATCCTAACCTCATCCCATACAAAGAACATGTCCTGACATTGTTACCTCATTTCGAGCAGATTACCTTCGAGCATTTCCTGCGAGAAGAAAATCAGCTTGCAGATGCTCTAGCTACAATGTCTTCCATGTTTAAACTTAACTGGGACAATGAGGCTCCCCAAATCACCATCGAGCGAATGGATGAATCTTCACATTGTCATGAGATTAATACCGAAGAAGTAGTGGAACAACCCTGGTTTCACGAAATCAAAAAGTATCTCGAGACTCTAGAATACCCTGAAGGAGCTTCAGTCAATGACAGAAAGTTCTTAAGGAGGTTTGCTGCCAAGTTCTTCCTGAGAAATGGTATCCTATACAAACGCAACCATGACTGTGTTCTGCTTCGTTGTATGGACAAGGTTGAAGCTGAGCAGATCATGACTGAACTGCATAGTGGCACATTCGGCACCCATTTGAGCGGACATACGATGGCTAAGAAGATCCTAAGGGCAGGCTACTACTGGTCTACCATGGAAGCTGACTGTCATCAATATGCCCGCACTTGCCACAAATGCCAAGTCTATGCAGACAAAGTGCATATTCCTCCGATTCCTCTCAATGTCCTAACAGCTCCTTGGCCATTTGCAATGTGGGGCATCGACATGATTGGAGAGATCAAGCCTACAGCATCCAATGGGCACCGTTTCATCCTGGTAGCCATTAATTACTTTTCCAAGTGGGTCGAAGTAGCTTCCTTCGCCTCCGTTACAAAGAATGTGGTTGCCCGCTTCATCAAGCAGAACCTCATTTGCCGGTACGGTATTCTTGACCGAATCATTACAGATAACGGTACAAACCTGAACAACACTATGATCACCGCTCTGTGCGAGCAGTTCAAGATTCAACATCACAATTCATCTCCCTATCGGCCAAAGATGAACGGTGTTGTCGAAGCTGCGAACAAAAATATCAAGAAAATCATTCAAAAGATGACAGTCACCTATAAGGACTGGCATGAGATGTTACCGTTTTCTCTACACGGATACCGTACCACGGCGCGAACATCAACTGGGGAAACACCCTTTTCTTTGGTATATGGCATGGAAGCTGTTTTACCTATAGAAGTTCATATTCCTTCCCTAAGAATCATGAAGGACGCTGGATTGAGTGAAGACGATTGGATTCAGACCCGGCTTGATCAACTTAACTTGATTGACGAGAAGCGACTTACTGCTGTTTGTCATGGTCAGACGTATCAAAAACGGATGATCAAGGCTTTCAACAAGAAAGTCAAGAGACAAGTATACCAAGTTGGGGACCTTGTAATCAAGCGGATCATCTTGCTGCAAAGTGATCCCAGTGGCAAATGGACTCCTACTTACGAAGGACCATTTGTGATCAAAAACATCTTTTCTGGCGGGGCAATGATTCTGACCACCATGGACGGTGACGACCTGCCATACCCTGCGAACGCAGACATAGTCAAAAGATACTACGCATAAACGACCCGACAAGTTGAAAACCCGAAAGGGCAACTTGGGCAAAAATGGGCATTCCGGCGAATCGAAAACCCGAAAGGGCGGTTCGGGAAAAAATTAGGGATAAACAAAAATATGCACACCCGGCAAGTTGAAACTCTAAAGGGCGACTTGGGCAAAAAAGGGTTTCCCGGTGGATCGAAAACCTGAAAGGGCGATCTAGGAAAAAGTTAGGGAATTAAAGCGTATGACTATGTCTCGTCGGATCACTTTAAAGACAATCTCTTCACGGACAGACTCCAAGCTTCTGATCTATCCAATCATTTGTGGACGAAGCAACGAATGGACAAGATACTCATAGTTGTGAAGGCTATAGCAGAATGGGAACCCCATGGAATTGTTACACATAGCCACCTTTCTTTGTATAACTTTTTCTCAAATTTTTACGACAACATTCTCTCACTAGGATGTTTGTCTCCTTTGTACAAAATACTTACACAAAGTTAATACAAAATTACTTCAAAGAACAGAAAACTGTTTTCCTTTTCTTTCTTTTTTACACTTGTGTTTTATTTGAAAACGTCCAATGATTTATTAAATGAGCATATGCATTTGAATATAATCACTACTTACAAATAAAACGAAATGAGAAAGAATAATTACTGATAGGATGGAAGTGTAGGAAAGTGTCTGTAGGCTATTCCAGGAGAAATTCCCTGCAATATATCATTCAGATCCTAGGCGGAACTAAAGCTTTGAAAGGCATATCCCCAGTGGAGTTAAGTTTCAAGGATCCCCATCAGAGTTGAGTGTTCAAATTCTCAACCAACAGCAGAGCAAAACTTTGAACTACAAACTCTCAGTAAGAATGAAACTTTCTTCCCCAAGCAGAGTCAAACCTTCAACCTGTGAACACCAGTGAAGACCATCCAGTTTCCTCCCTTCTCCCGGAGAGTTGCTTTTAAACCAGATAATTCTTCAGAAAGTTATTTTTAAACTTTTTCCCAATGAAGTCGCCAATAAAATCAGCACGTCACTAAGACTCCCAGCGGAGTGGAAACTTTGAGCTACTAATCCCCAACGGAAACTATTCAGTTTGCCCCTGATATCCTCAAAAGAACGGAGTTTCTCATTCTTGCTTCCCCAGTAGATTGGAATACACCCAAGCTCCTGATATTCCCGACTGAATGAGGATTCTCATTCTCAAAGTGGCATACAACCTAAGCTTCTGAACTTCTTCCAAACAGGAATAGGCTTTTACCAGAGTCCTGAGTTTACTCTCCAGCAGTATGGCTATTCCCCACAGGATTTTTTAATTCCCTACAGATCGAAGATTCTCGTTCTTGACTCCTCAGCACCAGTTCCCCTAGCAGAATGAAGATTCTCATTCTCATTTCCCCATAGAGTTTTCAGATATTCCCCAGCGGATTTCTCCTCAAAACAGAAATCCCCGGTAGATTGGCATACAACCCAAACTCCTGATTTCCCCAGCAGTATAACTTCTCCCTGCAGAGGTTGTCAAAAAGATTGAAGACACACATACTCTTCAACAATGGTACAGGATTTATTTTCCCCGACAGCAGTCAAAGATTTTATTATCTCCAGTTATCCAGGATTTATCTTCCTCAGCAAGACAGCCCATCAGCTTACATGCACATACATTGCATTCATAAACATTGATATAACACATATATTGCATCATACATTTCATGCAACATAACTTTGTGTTTCAACTAATATTTTACCCTTTTCAGGATAAGATTAGCAAGCTTCGAACTTCAGAATCATGAAAACAGTTTACGGATGCTTCCCAACATGGATGTCAATCTGTCGCTTATTCAGATTCAACTTTTGAAAATAGTTTACGGACACTTCCCAACATAGATGTTAATCTATTGCTTGTTCAACCCCAGAATCATGAAAACAGTTTACGGATGCTTCCAAGCATGAATGTTAATCTATTGCTTGTTCAGATTCAGCTCACTGAAAACAGTTTACGGATGCACCAAACATGGATGCTAATCTATTGCTTATTCAACCTCAACTTTTGAAAATAGTTTACGGACACTTCCCAACATGGATGTTAATCTATTGCTTGTTCAACCCCAGAATCATGAAAATAGTTTACGGATGCTTCCAAACACGGATGCTAATCTATCGCTTGTTCAGATGCAGCTCACTGAAAACAGTTTACGGATGCACCAAACATGGATGCTAATCTATTGCTTATTCAACCTCAACTTTTGAACACAGTTTAAGGACACTCCCCAACATGGATGTTAATATATTGCTTGTTCAACCCAAGGATCATGAAAACAGTTTACGGGTGCTTCCAAACAGGGATGTCCATCTATCGTTTGTTCAGATTCAGCTCACTGAAAACAGTTTACGGATACTCCAAACACGGATGTTAATCTATTGCTTGTTCAACTCCAGAATCATGAAAACAGTTTACGGGTGCTTCCAAACAGGGATGTCCATCTATCGCTTGTTCAGATTCAGCTCGCTGAAAACAGTTTACGGAAGCTCTAAACACGGATGCTAATCTATTGCTTGTTCAGGCCCCAGCTCGGAGACGTTCCAGATCTGGATACCTTTCTGATACTCATTCTTTCACCTACAACATACACTTCAATAAATATTCTTGGATGGCATCTTTAAGCCCATTCCCTCAACTATGCTTTGACGAGTGCAAATTTATGGGCACTCTAGTGTCCAATCATCTTTTACCTTTGAGTCGCGAATGGTAAAATTGCCAATCTAACTCTTCAGGTTCAAGAAGATTGAACAGGGGCAGTTGTTGTACCCCAAAATTTGCCCTCCCTTTTTCACAGGAAATCACAACCCTAGGGTTTTCTAAGATTTTAAGACTTGGCTCAGGAATCGATCAAACAGACTTTTCTTTGGCAATAAATCAAGAATCAGGTTTTATCTCGCATTTCTCAGAAGAAAATGAATCCACAGAAATTCAGTTTACTGTTACATTGTTTTCACACTTTTTCAAAGTTTGTTGAAAGGTTAACTGATTGTTCTCAAAGCCTGATTATCTGGGATGAGAGCTGAGACTTTTATTTGGAATATTAAGGCATCTGCTTGTTAATGGAGTGAAAGGTTCGCCGGTTAATGGAATGCTTGCTTGTTTATTATACAATGTGTATTGTGATTGGAATACTGATGCAAGGTTACGAGACTGCAAAGTTTTTGATTATTTGGAATTTAAGTTATCTGGATTAGAATTGTTGAAATGCAGTTTCAATTGTTTTTTATTTGAGAATCTTAAATAATAAAGTAAAGGTGCAAGAAAGAATGGCAAGATATGTGACAATAGAAAACTTCTTTTGGATAAAGACTTTTTATTCATTTCAAATGTTGTGGCAAAATTATTTGAATATTGTAAGTTTACAACTTATAGTATTTAAAATAATAATTGTTTACAATAAATGGGAAATAAATCTAAGTCTAAAGCCTAAACTCCATTGCCCCATGCTCAAGATTTCTTGCTTCCTCTGCTTCCTCTATTGTCCAATTGGTGTTCACCTGCAAAAGGCAAAGGAAAAGAAAATTAGTACAAGAATTTTCAAATGAAAAAAAGAAAGAAAAAAAAGTCATCATTAAAATTGGCCGTCTGGAATCAGAATGCTTATTTTCATCACGCTTTATTTTTCTCTCTGTAAATCACAAGAAGATTGCTCTTCTTGGTTCACAAAGAGAAAATTAAAAATACAAATTGAAAAAATGCTAGCATACTGAGTTACAAAGTGAATATACAAAGGCGCCAAAATTCAAACATGGTGGGCACCCATTGTACTGCATTGCAAACCAAACTGTCAAACTAAGCAAACTAAACATGGCATCCAAACCAAACTGAGTTACAAAATTCAAAAGGGCAAACAGGCGCCAAAACTGCCAAAGCATAGGTCAAAAAAATATACAATGCAACAGCAAGCAAAGTCCCAAATTCAGCTACAAAACAAATTGCCCAAAACCAAGTTACAAGACAAAGTGGATAAATGTAGCAATGTAGCATGGAAACAGAAAAATACAGCAGGCAAAAGTAAAACAGCAGGAGGTAACCCACTTGACAAGTCAAAGCTTGTCAAAAGATGTCATCATTTTCCGGAGGCAATTTTTCAGAAATATAATAAACAAAGCAAAAATGCTTGTTTTCATGGAGAGAGAAAGAGGAAAAGATATCACCTTGGGTGAGGTTTGACATTTTGGCAAAAAAAAAGCAGGTTGTCACAAGTCAAAGAGAAAAGAGGATATAAAACAAAACAAATTGCATAACAGTAGAAAGGAAGCACAAATACATTTTATGAAAAAACCACAAAACCCTTCAAATTGCAAACTCTCCAAACCTGCAAGCACAAAACACTTTGTGAAAAACCACAAACGAAAACAACAACCAAACTGCTCAAACCACAAGCCAAGCTTGCTCAAATCACCCAACCTGTTAACAAAAACTACAAAGTCTCAAAACCTGCACAAACTACAGGAAGCCTGTAAACAGATCATAAAACCCTTCAAATTGCAAACTCTCCAAACCTGCAAGTTACAAAACAGATCCTCAAACCTGCATAACAAAAACAAAGCTTCCCAACCTGCTTGCCAAGCCTGTAGTTCCAAATTGCAAAACTGCAAACTCAAACCATAAAGCTTGCCCAAACTGCAGTACCAAACTGCCAAACCAGTAACTCAAAAAACCTGTCAAACAAAGCACCACAAAGCTTGCCCAAACTGTAGCAAAACTATAAACAACAAATAGCCAAGCTATAACAAGCTAACCAAACTATTCACCATTTCAAACATCATCAAAACTACAACAAAACAACTAAAATCTCCCAAAAAACCAGAAATAAATACCAACTCAGAATCATCAAACCATAAACTGCAAAACCATTTCCAGAAGCAATCAACCAAGCCAAACAAACCAACAAAAAATCTCAGAGACATTCTCATCATCAACCTTTAATATTCAAGAGAGAGGAAGAGCAGTTCAGAAGCAAAAGCAAAAGTTTTAGAACCATGTCATCATAAACAATAATATCAGAAGTTTTCAGAACATTTCATCATAAAACATCACATTCAAAATCAACAAAGAATAAGAAGCTTCAGACATTTGTCATCACCAACAACAAAAAAACCAACACAGTGTTTTCAGAAGTTCATCATCATCAACATCAATATCCAAAAGAAAAGAAGAGAGGTTCAGAAGCAAGTCAAGAACCAAAACAGTTTCAGAAGTTCATCATCAACAACAACAAAGTCAGAAGCCATCAAAATCGTATCATCCAAAGAACAACAAAAAAAGGTCTCAGAAAGAGCTCATCATCGACCTTTAAAGAAGAAAGGAAGAAGGTTACCAAACGCGCGGCCATCATCTCCTCCATCCTCCGTCTCTAGCCGCCACAGAAGCACCGTCGGTCCAACATCTTTCTCCATCACTTTCCAGAAAAAACTCAAGGTAAGCTTTTCCTCAAACCTTCGCTACGCCAGACACATAAACATCAAAGGATTAAAAAACACTGAACATGCAAGCAAAAATCAAGCAAAACGAATCGTACCGTTCAATCAAACGCGAGAATGTTGCAAAGAGAATGAGAAGTGAGAGGCGACGCTCTGGTGGATAGAGCTTGGAGAGAGTATAAGATCAGCGCTTGTGCTTGAGAAAGATGAAAAGAGGATGAAGAGGAAGAATGAAGCGGCGCCGCTGTAACCCCAATAACGCACAAACCCTAAAAATGAATAAACCCTAACAAATTGTAAAAACTGGATAGTGGGCCTTCACCCCAAACAGATGCCTTAAGCCCATGTTTTGCTAAGCACGCACCCCCCTTTCATTCTGACTTGTTATTTGTTCTTCTTCATTTGTTCATTGTGGGCCTAAAACACATAAATTCCTAAGCCCATTCTTTTTTTAAAATCTCTTTTTATACTAACCTTTTTATTATTTCACTAATTTGTTTTTATTTTGTTAATAATAACACTAGTAGTATTTATTTTCTTAAATTAATTTGTCTTCTTTTATTATTAATATTTGTTACATTAATAAAAATACAAAATGATAGAAACATTAATTTAAGTAATTTTTCTTTCTTTAAAACTTTTATTTTCATAATTAATAAAACACAATAGTAATAATACTTAATCTTTCTTAGGTTAGATTTTATTTGTTTATTTTTAAATAAATACATGCATCTCATAATATTTTTGATTCTCTTTATCTTTATGTTTTGTTACAGCTTTATATTTGAATTGCGACGATCCAATTTGGTTGTAATTTTTGGACATTATTATCCTTGTGAGATTCATCCCCATTTGTAAATAAGTGTACCCCCATCCCCGGATACTCTTTTGTAATAGCTTAGAATTTTAATTCTCGCACTTTATGCTTTCAAATATGCCATGATTAGAGATTAGGGTTTGTATGCGAAAATCTAAAATTAATCGCTAGATGACCTAACACAAGATCCAAATGCATGAAAATGACAAATACAATGCACACTTGCACCTCTAGGGTAACCTCGCTTGTTGCTTCGGAAAATGCAATCATGTCCCTCGAATATGAGACACTCTAGCAAATGCCCCTTCGATAAACAAAGATCGTAGTCCCTCGATGACCCTCGATGTTGCCTTCGATAAAACGATCTCGTCCCTTACAAAATTGCTAGAGCGTCTCACAAGTTGCTTTCAATGATTGTATGCGATGACTCGCGCCTGTCCCGTCTAACATCCTAACACAAGGTTGTTTACCAAATGCAATGGTGAAATAACACTGTCAAAAGGGTTAAAAAACATAGGAAATATCTTTTTTGAGTAAAATAGGGTAGACAACTCTTAGTTACTTGATCAAAAGCTTGCAAAACATCCTTGCTACTTTCAAACACACATCACAACACAATTTCAAAACAAACTTTCAAAACATTGAAATATCTTTTCAAAAAGACAAGCACACTTGTATATATCCAAACAAGAGTCATTACAAAGGTTGCCTAGACAAGGCCTCTTTTTCAAAGCATTTTCAAAAACCACACACAAAGCACCATTTCAAACAATTGAAAAGCAAAAGCAAGTGATCTAAAACGAGTAACTAAGAGCCCATGGAAAACCATGGATGAAAAGGGTGCTTGCACCTTCCCTTTTCATAATCTACCCCCCGAACCCAAGAAAACATATCAAAGGTCTTTCCTGTACTTTTTGACCTTTCCTTTGGATAAAATAAAAAGTCGATGGCGACTCTTGCTAAACCGCACAATTGCGAACTCAAACGCAAAACCTCAAGTTAGTTCTCCCACTGTATCACACTGTGATACACATGTGTGATACGGTGGCCAGAACCGGGACGTGGTTTCCCTATTTTTTAAGGAATTTGCTGGTTTGCGTTTTGCGTTTGTGTTTGCAAAATGTCGCGGTAAGCAAGAGTCGCCACCGACTTTTATTTTATCCAACAAGGAAAGGAAAAAAGCACAGAAAAATTCCTTTTTCGAGATAATTATGAGTACGGGGGGTAGATTATAGAAAGGGAAGGTATTAGCACCCTTTCTATCCGTAGTTATCTACGGGCTCTTAGGTATTTGCTCATCATTTTCAAAATTGTTTTCTTTGTGTTTGTGTGATTTGAAAAGCTTTTGTTTTGACTTCGATTTAACTCTTTCTTCTGTCTTCGAGAGTGTAATGAAGTGTTTTTGAAAACTTTGTTTGTAAAGGAGTGTAAGTGTGAAAATTTTGTTTGGGATGAGCAAGTACTTAAGAACTAATCTACCTACTCGAAAAAAGAATCATTCTATGTTCGTTTCCTTTAGACAGTGCTATCCCACTATTAGTGAGTAGGTAGCACCGTCGTTGGAGTTTTGAGGGTTAACTCAAAAGGGACGTACGGTCACTAAAGCAATGTTAGGACGTCTTAGTAATAACCCTAATGTCTTAGATCATTTATCTGAGGCAACAATATCCGAGGCAACCTTTCCTAGGCAACTTTGATCTTTGGACAAAAGGACGGCCACTAAAGCATCCTATACTCAATGATCGTTTACTGAAGACAACCAAGTGGAAGTATACCCTAGGAGTGCGCATGTGCGAATGATTCAATTTCAGTTTATTTATCTTTGCACATTTAGGGTGATCTAACTGTTTTAAATTTAATGATACATTCTTAGCATGCATCCTATTATCATACATCTAACAGTTAATAATTTGCGGAATTTAAAATGCGGAAATTAAACTACGCTATTACAAGGCTTCGAGTATTTACATAGCCAAAAACAAATCCTTGAAAAGTAAAGCGATAAATGTAAATAAACGTCCTAATTAAACTATTACAAACTACGAGCAGATACAATAATTGGGATAAAAAAATAGAATAAAGCGCACGATGACAAATTAGATCGAATGCAAACTAGGGTTTTGACCCTTCTATCCTAATGAAAAGAGAAAAAGTTTTTGGTGTTTTTAATATTTTTTAAAGAAAAGAATTAAGTTTTTCTAAATTAAATATGAAAATTAATTAGTGATTAAATTAATTAATGAAAATAATAAAATGACCTATTTTTTATGTTTTGGTTATTTTAGGAAAAAAAATAAAATGTAATTAAGTTAGTAATAAACCTATTTATTCTAATTAATTTTAATTATGTAAAAAAAAGAAATCAAAGTTATCTAAATTAATCAAACCTAATTTAATTAATTAATTTTTAATAAAAATAAATATCTTAAACCTAATTGGATAGAAAAATATTTTGTGATTTTTTTAATAAAAGAAAATAATTATTTGTGTTAGTAAATAAATAAATTAATTAATTAAATGAAATAAAATAAATTAGAAAAGAAAATAGAAAGAGTGAATGGGCCTGAAAAATGGGGGTGCCAATAGTCAGATCTGGGCCCATTGGTGGAGGTCCACGTTGACTTTGAGGATCCCATGCTGCGTGTTTGACTTGGCTTTGGTGCACCTTCAGATGATGGCCATCAGATTTGGCCATTTTCCACTTGGCTGGCTAGATTGGGAGGATGTATGGTACTCTCCTAGCTTGTGCATGCATGTAATTGCCTGAAAGAAAATAACATGGAGAAAAGTGGGGGACCTGGGATTCGAACCCAGGTCCTGAGGCAATATACACATACCCTGTAACCAACTGCGCTGGCTGCTCTTCTTGTATATGTAATGGATAATAATAATAATAATATATAAAAACAAAAATTAGTGGAAAACAAAAAGAAAATGCGCGCCAGGTTGGAATAGGCCAATGGAACGGTGACAACTCATCGTCATCTTCCTCTCTCCGTGGGTAAAAGTCCCAGACTTTTACCTACGGACATATTGTCTGTTGCTATAAGCCTGGCTCGTTCCTAAATCTTCCATGGGCCATATAAATGACACCTAACGCCATGGTTGGATTCGTCTCATCATTCTGAACATGATGGTACCCTTCATCAGGGCTAATTTTACCTGCAAGCAAAATCCCTAATTCGGAGCTATAAACCCTAACAATGGTGAATTCCAGTATAGGCCATATAAATGCAATTAATCAATACAGGAATCTTGCAAATGTTTCATGGATCAACAATATATGATTAATTCATCCTAACAATGCCTAAATCATGCTATTCGAATTCAAGAAAAGAGCTATGTCGTGAGCGACTTACAGTGCGATTTGGAGCTTGAAAATGCTTGGTTTGGATGGCTTTGGCTTGCTGGGAACCTCAGGAAGTGATTGAGATGGATAGAAAGCTTTGAGGATGGCTGGAATATGGAATTCAATCTTCACTTTTTTCTTGATTTTTCAAGTTTTTGTTCTGCCTTTGCGCCTGCTTTCTAACCTCGTTTTGAGTCTGCACACGTTCTATATGTACCAAGGAATGCATTAGGGTTGATAACTGATCTCAATCTTCCTCCATCAATGCATTGGATTCTTGATTTGATTCACTTTGAAAACTTTCCAAAATTGGCCTATTTCAATCTTTTTGTTCACACCATGCCTTAATACGAATTGGAATACTTGCTAGTTGTAATTTAAGACCTGAATCATGTAAAAAAATCTTTAGTTTTCAATGCTTTGGATTTTATATGATTTATTTTGATTAAAATTGACTTAAATCAAATAAAAATCAAAATAAATAATAAAAACATGATAATGACAAGTGGCAAGGGCTAGAGCTCGTGGACTATGTTTCCAACTCAAAACAAGTGAAAAAGATTGGGCCCATTTGGCAAAAATTGGAGTTTTAGGCATAGTTGACTTTTGGCAATTTTGCAAAAAAGGTCAACTTCACCAATGCATAACTTCCTCAATTTTAACTCTTTGGAGGTGTTCTTGGACTTTTTAGAAATATTGAGATGTCCTCTAATCAACCCTTTTGGTCTCATCTCAATTTTATATTACATTCTCATGTATGAAGCTTTGACAAAAAAGGTGTTTTTGTTGACTTTTCAAAATGACCTATAATGTCCAAATTCATAACTTCTTGTGAATGCATATTTTGAACTTGGGAGATGAATATGGATTGTATATAATGTAATCCTATTCAAAATGAGCTTTGGATGGGTCATTTCTCATAAATTATGAGAAAGTTATGCTTGGTCAAAGTTGAGTTGACTTTTCCTGCAAAACCCTAATTTAGCAACTTTTGAGTCTTGATGAATTGTGAGCAATCCTTGATGAATCATGATCAATCCTTGATAAAATGATGAAATATACTTCAAAATGAGGATGTTGACCAAAAATCTTGAAGTTTGACTATATGTGGGCCACAGTTGACTTTTGCCCTAGCACAGTCGATTTTTGGGCCTTTGAGCAATTGACTGAGCAAATTTCCTCTGTAGGGCTTGAAACTTGACATGGATGATCTTGAGAACATATTAGGACAATGTTGATCATTTGGAGTCCCTTGGACTCAAGTATCTTGATGCAACATGAAACCCTAATTTGAGGTAGACTGCCTTAGGAGAGAGCTTGTCTGGCCAACCCTTGGACTACCTTGAGCAACTTGGGGATCTTTATTGAAATATTTTTGAGAAATATGGGAGGGAAAATTTTGGGGTACAACAGCTGCCCCTGTTCAATTTTCTTAAACCTGAGGATGTAGATTGGCTTTTGTGCCTTTCGTGGTCCGAAGGTGGAAGATGATTGAACACTAGAGTGCCCAGAAATTTGCACTCGCATGAAATGGTGTTCGTCTTGCGATATCGGGAATGGGCTTGCAGATGCCATTTGGAAATTGCTGATGAGGGGATGGGCTTAAAGATGTCATCCGAAGGAGTGTCGGTCGCATAAGAGATTCCTTAGCGAGAGCTTGTATACCTGTTGTTGAGAAAAATTCTGTTGGGGAATGTTGATCTCTGTCTTGAGAGAAAAATAGAAATTTAGGAGCTTCGGTTGTCCGTTATTCTGCCGGTGAGTCGTCTCAGTTTGAATTTTAGGAACTTCGGTCGTTCGTATTCTGTTGAGGAAATATCTCTATTGAATTTTAGGAACTTCAGTCGTCCGTTATCCTACCGAGGAAACATCTCTGTTGGAATTTAGGAACTCGTCCGTTATTCTATCGAGGAAACATCTCTGTTGAAATTTAGGAACTCGTCCGTTATTCTACTGAGGAAACATCTCTGTTGAAATTTAGGAACTCGTCCGTTATTCTACCGAGGAAACATCTCTGTTGAAATTTAGGAACTCGTCCGTTATTCTACTAAGGAAACATCTCTGTTGAAATTTAGGAACTCGTCCATTATTCTACCAAGGAATCATCTCTGTTGAAATTTAGGAACTCGTCCGTTATTCTACCGAGGGATCATCTCTGTTGAAATTTAGGAACTCGTCCGTTATTCTACCGAGGAATCATCTCTGTTGAAATTTAGGAACTCGTCTGTTATTCTACCGAGGAATCATCTCTGTTGAAATTTAGGAAATCGTTCGTTATTCTACCGAGGAATCATCTCTGTTGACATTTAGGAACTTCGGTCGTCCGTTATTCAACTGAGGTAAAGGCTTTATAGCTTTGAATTTTGTGAGAATTTGATTGTATCCTTCCTGAAAGGTAAAGGTTAGTTGTATGTAATGCATGATATGTATCAAGCAATGATGTTCTCAAAATAAATGAGATTGTGTTGTATGATGCGTATGCATGTCATAATGTATGGAAATGTGATGTTTTTAGCTGGGGAAAATAAATCTCGGATTACTGCTGGAGAAAACAAAAGTTGAATTCTTCGTTTCCGCTGGGGATAGTGAATGAAGATGATTGTGAGAATAAACCTGCAGGCGAGGATGGCTCCGCTGGGGAATAAACTGACGAGGAAATGACTCTGTGGGGAAGAGACGCTCTGCTGAGGATTCCGCTGACAAATTCAGCTGGGGATGAATTACCGTTGTTGGTGGTAATGAATCCTGTTGGGAGTTGAGTTTCTGGTTGCAGAAGGAATGAACTCCGCTGGGGATGATTTTTCAGTTGCGACTTCACTGGGAATAATCTTCTAGACTCTACTGGGGACAATCTCCAGAGTCCATTGGGGATGATTTTATTTTTAAAACTCCACTGGGGATAATTTTTCAGTGCCGATGGGGATGATTTTCTTTTTAAAACTCCACTGGGGATAATTTTTCATACTCCGTTGGGGATAGATAAACTCTGCTTGGGGAGAATTTTGTTGATTCATTCGCGGTTGCGAGCCTTGGCATGGGGAGAATTTTAACACAACTATATTTCTCTTTCTTTGCGGGGAATGAATGTACTTTAGTCATATTCTTTGTTGTACCCCAAAATTTTCCCTCTCATATTTCTCAAGACATTGCAAGAAAAATCTCCAAGTGGCTCAAGATTGCTCAAGAGTTGGACAGTCAAGTTATCTCCTAAGGCAGTCAACCCCAAATTAGGGTTTTGTGTTGCATCAAGATCTTTGAGTAAAAATGACCTCAAGTGCTCCCAAATGTCCTAATATGTTCTCAAGATCATCCATGTCAAATTTCAAGCCTTGCAGAGGAAGTTTGCTCAGTCAATTGCTCAAAGGGTCCAAAAATCGACTGTGCTAGGGCAAAAATCAATTGTGACCTACAAACAGTCAAACCTCAAGATTTTTTGTCAACATTCTCATTTTTAAGTATATTTCATCATTTTATCAAGGGTTGATCATGATTCATCAAGGATTGCTCAAAATTCATCAAGACTCAAAAGTTGCTAAATTAGGGTTTTACAGGAAAAGTCAACTCAACTTTGACCAAGCATAACTTTCTTATACTTTATGAGAAATGACCCATCCAAAGCTCATTTTGAATAGGATGCAATTTATTACAATCCATCTTCATACCCTAAGTTCAGAAAATGCACTCACAAGAAGTTACAAATTTGGACATTATAGGTCATTTTTGAAAGTCAACAAAAACACCTTTTTTGCCAAAGCTTATAACTTGAGCATGGGATATTAAAATGAGATGAGACAAAAAGGGTTGGTTAGAGGACATCCCAATCTTTCTTAAAGTCCAAGAATACATCCAGCAGCAGATATATATTCAACTTCTGTGGTTGATAGAGCAATTGTTGCTTGCTTCTTGTTGTACCATGAGATAAGATTGTCACCCAAAAACTGGAAGCTTCCAGAGGTGCTTTTTCTTTCAATTCTATCTCCAACAAATTCATCATCACAATAACCTACTAGTTTGTAATCTTGTGATCTTCTGTAATACAGACCAAGATTAGCAGTACCTTTCAGATACCTAAGAATTCTCTTAATAGCTGTTAAATGAGATTCTCTAGGATCTGATTGGAATCTAGCACACAAGCACACGCTAAATAATATAGCAGGTCTAGATGCAGTCAGATAGAAAAGGGATCCAATCATACCTCTGTAGAGCTTCTAATCTACTTTCATACTTACCTCATATTTACCTAGAATGCAGGTTGGATGCATAGGTGTCTTGGCATCTTTGCTTTCTGACATTTGAAATTTCTTCAGAAGTTCTTTAACATACTTCGTCTGATGTATGAAAGTACCTTCTTGAGTATGGTTGATTTGAATTCCAAGAAATAATTTCAATTCACCCATCATGCTCATTTCAAATTCTGCCTGCATTGTCTTAGCAAATTCTTTTCCAAGGGATATATTAGAGGTTCCAAAAATTATATCATCAACGTAAATTTGACAGATTAAAATATCATTTTTAAATGTTTTTCTGAAGAGAGTTGTGTCCACTTTTCCTCTGGTAAAATCTTTTTCTAATAGAAAATTACTCAGACGATCATACCAAGCTCTGGGAGCTTGTTTTAAACCGTATAAAGACTTTTTCAATTTAAAAACATGTTATGGATGCTTTAAATTATTAAATCCAGGAGGTTGATGGACATATACTTCTTCTTCAATATAACCATTTAGAAATTCACTTTTAACATCCATTTGATACAATGAAATGTTATTTTGTACAGCAAAAGAAATTATTAATCTTATAGATTCTAACCTGGCGACTGGGGCACAGGTTTCATTATAATCAATTCCTTCTTGTTGACTATAACCCTGTGCAACCAGTCGTGCTTTGTTTCTGATTACTTCACCTTGTTCATTCAATTTGTTTCTGAAGACCCATTTGGTTCCTATAACATTGAATCCTTTGGGTCATGGAACAAGATTCCATACATCATTCTTTGAGAATTGATTTAGTTCTTCTTGCATTGCAAAGATCCAATCACTATCTTCCAGAGCTTCATCAATGGTAGTTGGCTCAATCAGAGAGACTAAACCAAAAAAAGATTCTTCATTGATTCTGAGAGATGATCTTGTTTTGATGGGATCTTCTTTTCTTCCAATGATTACGTCTTCTTTGTGAGCTGAAGATAATCTAGGAAACCTTTTCTGTGTAGGTTGGTCTGAGATTCTGAGATTGTTCAGAGCATTGTCAAGAGGATGATCTGCTACGTCTTCTTTTGCTTCTGAACTTTCAGAGTTTGAGTGATGATCTTCTGTACCTACAGAAAAATCAATTTGCTTTGGCTGTGGTTGGCCAAGCTTATCATCAAACCTGACTTTGATTGATTCTTCAACAATCAGAGTTTCTGTGTTGTATACTCTATAGCCTTTTGAGCGTTCAAAGTATCCAAGTAGGAAACACTTTTGTGCTTTGGAATCAAACTTATTCAGAGTTTCTTTGGTGTTTAGTATAAAACAAGTACATCCAAAAGGATGGAAATAACAAATGTTGGGCTTTATGTTTTTCCACAATTCATAGGGAGTCTTTTCAAGAATAGGTCTTATAGAGATTCTATTCTGAATATAACACGATGTATTCACAGCTTCTGCCCAAAAGTGCTTAGCCATATTTGTTTCATTGATCATGGTTATGGCCATCTCTTGTAATGTTCTATTCTTTCTTTCTACAACTCCATTTTGCTGGGGAGTTCTAGGACAATAAAAATAATGAACAATACCATTTTCTTTAAAATATTTTTCAAAATAATGATTTTCAAATTCACCACCATGATCACTTCTAACTTTTGTGATTTTAAAATCTTTTTCATTTTGCACTTGAGTACATAAGTCAATGAATACAGAATATGACTCATCCTTGTGTTTTAAAAACTTTACCCATGTCCATCTGCTGAAATCATCAACGATGACCAATCCATACTTCTTGCCTCTGATGGGTGCAGTTTTAACTGGCCCAAACAGATCAATATGAAGTAACTCTAATGGCTTAGAGGAAGAGACAACATTTTTAGATTTAAAGGAAGGTTTTGAAAATTTTCCTTTTTGACATGCTTCGCACATAGCATCTGAGTTATACTTCAGGTTGGGAAGTCCTCTGACTAAATTTAATTTATTTAGTAGAGAGATTTTTCTAAGACTGACATGTCCCAATCTTCTGTGCCATACCCATTGCTCATTGCTAACAAACAAAAGGCATTTTACATTTTGAGATTTAAGATCTGATAAATTAATTTTGTAAATGTTGTTCTTTCTCTTGCCAGAAAAGAGGATTGATCCATCCTTTTGATTTATAGCTTTACATGAGTTTTGATTGAAGATAATGTCATAGCCATTGTCACTTAATTGACTTATGGACAATAGATTATGAGCTAATCCTTCTACTAATAAAACATTAAAGATGGAAGGAAGGTTACCGTTTCCTATGGTTCTAGAACCAATAATCTTCCCTTTCTGATTACCTCCAAACTTCACATCTCCTCCAGCTTTAAGTTCCAGGCTTTGGAACATAGACCTTTTTCTCGTCATGTGTCGTGAGCATCCAGAGTCCAGGTACCATGACTGGTGTTTCAATTGAGTTTTTAAGGACATCTGCAACAAATATTATTTTATCCTTAGGTACCCATATCTTTTTGGGTCCTTTTGGGTTAGCATAAGAGTTTCCAGAATGTGATGTATATTTTATATCATGTGAGTGTCCAAACTTGAATTTCTTATTTAGAGGTTTGTAAGTGAAGGTCATTTTAGCAACAGGTTTTGGAATGTATATCTCCTTCCCTTTGGGAGGTTCATATCCAATTCCTCTTTTGTTTTTCCTACTAACTCCATAGATCATTGAAGCCATTTTGCTTCTGTCTATGCTTTTAGCAAGAAAAGTTTGAAAGCTATAGTCATATTCTTTCAGAATATCTTTTGAACTAGATACAGACTCTGAACTAAAATTCTTTTGAACAATTTGAATTTCCTTTTCAAGTTTAAGATTGTTTTCTAAAAGTTCAGATTTTTCTGTTTCAAGTTTCTTAAAATCAGATGCAAGACTCTTCTTGAGTTTCTTGTATTTGATTTTGAGCTTACTATAGTTTTCCAGAAGTTCTGATAAACTATCAGCAAGTTCTTCTCTAGAAAATTCAGAAAATACCTCTCTTTGTTCTGACTCACAGTCTGAGTCATCTTCTGTGACAGCCATTAAAGCTTGGTTGGCATTTTCATCTTCAGAACCAGATTCATCTTCAGAAGAATCTGAGTCATCCCAGGTTGCCATCATTCCTTTCTTCTTTCCAAATCTCTTATTTGGTCTTTCTTTTTGAAGCTTTGGACAATCACTTTTGAAGTGACCAGGTTCTTTTCATTCATAACGGATGATCTCTCTTCTGTTTGACTTTTTGTGTCCAGAAGATTCTGGTTTATCTTCTGACTTCTTGAAGTTCCTGAACTTCTTTTGTCTGTGCTTCCACAGATGATTGATCCTTTTGGAGAGTAAAGATAGTTCGTCTTCTTTTGAATCTGATTCTTCAGAGTTTTCTTCTTTAGCCTGAAAAGCGTTAGTATCAAATTTCTTAATTGATTTAAGGGCTAGAGACTTACCTTTCTTCTGAGGCTCATGCTCATCCAGTTCAATCTCATGACTTCTGAGAGCACTGATGAGTTCCTCTAGAGACACATTGTTCAGATCCTTTGACACCTTGAAAGCAGTGACCATTGGTGCCCATCTTCTGGGTAAGCTTCTGATGATCTTTTTCACGTGATCTGCTTTGGTATACCCTTTGTTCAAAACTCTCAGACCAGCGATCAGAGTTTGAAACCTAGAGAACATTGCTTCTATAGACTCACTTTCCTCAACTTTGAAGGCTTCATACTTCTGAACTAAATCCAATTCTTTAGACTCCTTAACTTGGGCGTTTCCTTCATGAGTCATTTTGAGAGACTCAAACATATCATGCGTTGTATCTCTATTAGTGATTTTTTCATATTCTACTTTAGAGATAGCATTCAGAAAAATATTTCTAGCTCTGTGATGATTTTTAAAATCAGCTTTTTGTTGTCTATCCATATTTTTCTATCCACTTTGTTTCCTTCTGAATCTGTAGGATGTTTGTAACCATCCAAGACTATATCCCAAATATCACTATCATGACCTAGAAAGAAACTTTCTAGTCTATCTTTCCAGTACTCAAAATCTTCTCCATCAAACACTGGAGGTTTGTTATAACTATTATTGTTTTGTTCAGCGGCCATTGTGTTTTCTTCTGGATCTTTTACTGACACGGTTAAGTGTTGAGCTCAGAGTCAAGCTCTGATACCAATTGAAGGAGTAAGAAAACACTTAAAAGGGGGTGTTGAATAAGTGACTCTTTTCGTTCTTTCAAAACAAAGCTCAAAACAATAATGGAATAACACAGTTATTTTTATCCTGGTTCGTTTGAAATCAAACTACTCCAGTCCACCCGCCAAGGTGATTTCGCCTTTCTCAACAAGGACTTAATCCACTATAGTCAACTAATTACAATCATACAACAACTGTTGTGACTAACAATGCACAAGTAAACTTACAAGTGACTAACACCACTAAGACTTAAATCTAGTCCTAGTCTGCTTGAGAAATCTGACCAAACTTGGTCTCTCAAGGAACAAATACAGAAGTATAATCTTTACAGATGATTGAAATAGAGTTTGCTTCTAATCAAGCTATATCACAACTGTGATTTTTCTTAGAATGTAATACACAAAAAATGTATGAACTATGAGTTTGTAAGCTTTTGAATCTTTCACGTAGTTTCTTGTTTGAACGTTGTTGTTAGCTTGCAATAAATGTCCTTTTATTTATAGTAGGAGTAATAAGACCGTTGCTGCCTTCAGAGGAAATGGAGAGCATTAAATGCTTTGTGTGTATCCTTGCAAAATTCCATTCTCCAAGAAACAAGTCGTAGGCACTTGAGTGCTTTCAGCCGTCTTTGCATTAATTAGCAAACGTCAGAATGTAAGAACGTGTTTCCTTTGCTTTGACAAGACACGTTAATTAAGATGTTGTTGCTTTAACTCAGAACATGCTTCATTCAACTTCTGGTCAGAGCGTTGTTTGCAAAGATCTTTGAACAATGCTTGCTTTAAAGTTATCTTCAGAATCAAGAAGCCTGCTAGAAGTTAGAAGATACATTTAACAAATGAATGTTCTTACCAGAGTCAGTAGATGCGTTTGAATAAAAGGTTCTTTTATCAAAGAACTTCTTCATAATCTTTGCTTAACACTTTGGAATGTTTCTTGTCAGAACATTAACTAAGACATTCAAAACACATTCATTAGAGCATAAATTATCTTAAATATAATTTAGTTATCATCAAAACACTTGGGATAGGTCAGAACTAATCTTATTCTTTCAATCTCCCCCTTTTTGATGATGACAAAAAAAATTATTTTAGATAAAGAAAAGAAACATATTAAGAGATAACAATCACCCCCTGAAATGAATATTTCTATGCATAAGACATCCTGAGATTATTTAGTCAGAGTGATACACAACCTTCTTTGAATTTCTTCAGAACTTCTTCAAGAAGATAAATCTTAGTTGGAATATTCTTTCAGAGTTAAATGATACCTGCAAAAATCTTTTGCACAGAAGGAATTCTTGCAATTTTGTTAGAATGTCTGAGACATAGTCCCATAACTGTTAAATAGTGATTAGTTTAAAAATGCACATTTTCTCCCCCTTTTTGGCATAATCAAAAAGTGTAATAAATGAGAAATTTTGAAAGATTTCATAAAAAGTTAAAAATAGATATCCAGAAGTACAAACAAAACATCCAAATAAGAGACAAAAAGAAACTAGGATTTCTTAGAGACAAGAGCCATCAGAAGGTTCTTGATCTCAGAGGTAGATTCACTTTGCATTGCCATCCAGTTCTTGAACTCTAGATTTGTTTGATCTTGCTTATCCATGTGTCTATTCAAGACTTCATTCTCCCTCTTTAGCTCTTTCAGAGTGTCCATAATGAGTGAGGTAGGGGTAGAAGATGATGAAGCTTCAGTAGAAACAGGGTCAGAAGCAGCAACTGATGAATCAGACTTCACAAAGGTGGAGAGCAGAGTGCCCAGATCCATTGCAAGAGTTGGCACAGGTTCAGGTCCATCCTTAACTGAAGGTTGATTCAAAAGAACAATAGCCAGAGGATTTGAATCTTTAGAGTATTCTTCATATTCATCTTCTGATATGTCCATCTTATCAGCTGGTGTATCAGCAATCAGTAGCGAAGACTTCTTATTCCAAGTATCAGCAGCTTTTGTCTTGAAAACATGCAGAAGTTTGGAAAAGTTGTCCAGCACCTGAGAGTGGCACAAATCCTGTAACTTCCGTGACTCAGCAACCAAGGTTCTTCTGAAAGTTTCCCATAGAAGATCTGTTGATGCGGTGTTCACACTTCTGAGGTAATCTTCTTTCAGCGGTTGTAACCATGCTTGAACATTTGTTATAAAATTCTGAAACAAAATATTTACATCTGGCTGAATAGGTTTAGGGACAGTCGTTTTGTAAGATTTGTTTTTCAAGAATTGTAGAGATTGAGAGTCCACTACAGTTCTTAAAAAGCTATTGGTTTCAGGAGTATTTGTAGGTTCAGGTTCAGGTTGGTTAACACAAATAGGAGGTTCTGATATGTCATGAGGTATGGATGGTTCAACAATTTCAGTTTGTTCAAAAATTTGTTGTTCTGGAATTTTAGGAGTTGAGAGAGGTGTTGTATGTTGTGGTGAGGTGGGTGGAGTGATATCAGGCAAAATTATTATTGTATAAGCGGGAGTGGGAATGGGATTTTGAGGTTGTGGTTGGTTCATAGCAAAAATATTTTCAATTGGTAGATTGAAAGGAGGTTTTATGGTTGCTAGAGGTTCATTAATCCCAGGAATTCTCCAAGATCCAGCATCATACCATCCAGTGGGTCTGGGTGATAAAGGTCTGGGAGGGGGTCTTGAGAAACGTTCAGCAGGAATAGGTTGAAAAACAGATGGTTCAGGGGGTTCTGAATGAGAGGGTTCTGACTGGCTGTCAGAATGTTCATCAGAGTCAGAATCACTTAAATCTGTTGAAAACTGATTTTTACTAAGGTTGTCAGCAAGGGGTTCAGATGGTGAGGTTTGAGAGGATTCAGCAGATGCAGATATATTTTTAGAATTATAAACAGGTATAGTTTCAGCATGATTACCTGTCTTCTTTTTCTTCTGAGGAGTGTTAGAAGGTCTTTCTACATATTTTCTCTTCACAGATCCTTGGAGAACAACATTAGCAGCAGCTTGATTTCTTCCTTGAAGCCAAGCTGGATCAATAGGTGATCTTGTTTCTCTGCAGGTCTCAAGATAGTGCAAAACCATACGAGAATGTTCCCCTAAGTTGAACATAGGAAAGTCAGCAATAGAAATTCTTCTCTTCTTCACAATAGTTGACAGACATGGAGAGGGTTCCACCAGCAGTTTGTCAATAATTTTCCTCTTCAGCAAGTTCTTTCCAGTCATTGTCTTACCACAGATAGGTTCAAGCTCCCCCAGGATATTTGCTTCTCTTAGGTGAGCAATCAGACCATTCTCAGTCAGAATGTCTTATAATAACCTCCCCATGGGAATCCAAGTCCTCTTTGATTTTGGATTCTTCATCCTTTCAGCTTCTCTGGTTTCTTTGACATGGTTCCAGAGGTGTTCAAAAATCAGGTAGGGCAAATCAATTTTGACATTGGTTCCAAGGCAAAACAGCAAATATTGTTGATCAGCATTGATGTAATTAGGAGAACTGGTGTATTTCCTGTGGTGAATACATCCATGAATAATCCTTGCCCAAATCTTATACTTGTCTTTCAAATCCCTAACTTTGGAGGAACCTTGACCATTGGTAAAAATCTCTGTGTATACCTTAGACATCTCCACTCTTCCCGTGGGCATTCCTGTAACTCCGAGTCCTTTAAATCCCAGCAACCTTCTGATTAGATTTTCTATAATGGATATTTCCTTGCCCATTACAAAGGAGAGAATAACCTTGGGAGTTGCAATAGCGTGAATCCAGAATTCTTTTACCAAATGAGGAAAGACTGGACCAATAAGACGATCAAAGTAGCTTTCCCAACCTTGAAACTTCACAGCAGGGAACAAGTCAAATCCATTCTCTCTGAGATTCTCAAAATCTACCATTAGCTCACTCAAAACTTCCAAACTTTCTACCGGAATGAGTGTTGTCCTTTCAGGTATACAGTATTGCTCAGAGTGGGTAGAGGAAGAAGAAGCCATTGAAGTTCTATGAAAAGAGAAATTTTCGAAAAGGGTTTTAAGAGAAATGTTCAAATAAAAACTTGAGTTGAAAGAGACAGTAAAGAATGAAAAGGGTTTTTCAAAGAGTATTTATAGGCATTAATTTCAGAGAATAGGTTAAGAATTAAATTAGAAGTATTTAAGACAAATTAAAATAAAGATTAAAACGGATTTAAAAACGATTCTCATCATTACTTGCATTTAATGATTTGCTAAAAATGAGGGAAAACGTGAGATTATGGCTAATCATCAACAGTTACCTAGAACGTCATCAGTAGCTTTTGCACGCTTGACCTTTCAGAAACACACCATGTGTTCATCTCCTGAAGGATGCATGTAACAGCTGTTTGTTCTAATGAATTTCTGAACAACACTTGGACATGAAGCGTTAGAATGATTCATATAGCTTCTGTTACAACTTATCTTCTAACTTTTGAAGAGTTGTTGATCAGAGCATTCATTTCAGAAAGTTCTGAAGCCAGTCACAGAAAATAAATATTATTTTATTCAGGACATAATTCCATACAAATATTTTTCTGAATGAAATTAAATCTATCTTATGAAAGGGGTTTAGTAAAAATGTCAGCCCATTGATGGTCTGTTTTTACAAAAATCAAGTTTAAAATCCCCTTCTGAATATAGTCCCTTATGAAATGATATTTAATTTCTATATGTTTGGCTTTAGAATGTAAGATTGGATTTTTAGAAAGACAAATAGAAGAAGTATTGTCACAGAAGATTGGAATCTTACTTTCATAAAGGTTGAAATATTCTAGTTGACTTTTCATCCAAATCATCTGAGAGCTACATCCAGCAGCAGATATATATTCAGCTTCTGTGGTTGATAGAGAAATTGTTGCTTGCTTATTGTTGTACCATGAGATAATATTGTCACCCAAAAACTGGCAGCTTCCAGAGGTGCTTTTTCTTTCAATTCTATCTCCAGCAAAGTCAGCATCACAATAACCTGCTAGTTTGTAATCTTGTGATCTTCTGTAACACAGACCAAGATTAGCAGTACCTTTCAGATACCTAAGAATTCTCTTAGTAGCTATTAAATGAGATTCTCTAGGATCTGATTGGAATCTAGCACACAAGCACACGCTAAATAATATATCAGGTCTAGATGCAGTCAGATAGAGAAGGGATCCAATCATACCTCTGTAGAGCTTCTGATCTACTTTCATACTTACCTCATCTTTACCTAGAATGCAGGTTGGATGCATAGGTGTCTTGGCATCTTTGCTTTCTGACATTTGAAATTTCTTCAGAAGTTCTTTAACATACTTCGTCTGATGTATGAAAGTACCTTCTTAAGTCTAGTTGGTTTGAATTCCAAGAAAGAATTTCAATTCACCCATCATGCTCATTTCAAATTTTGCCTGCATTGTCTTAGCAAATTCTTTTCCAAGGGATATATTAGAGGTTCCAAAAATTATATCATCAACGTAAATTTGACAGATTAAAATATCATTTTTAAATGTTTTTCTGAAGAATATTTTCTTTATTAAATTAAATTTTAGTATTTTATTTTTTATTAACAAATCAATTAATTAATTTAGGCCATTAATTAGAAATAACTTTAATACATTTTTGTAAAATAATTAAAATTAACTTAGACTTAATTAGGTTTTTATTAACATTGATTTATTTTATTTTATTTCTTTAAATACCAAAAAACCCAAAAATATTTATTTTCATTAATTAATTAGTTTATTTAATTTAATAATTAATGTAGGATAGTTTCTTTCTTAATTCAAAAACAAACAAAAAAAATTTCTTTAAATAACAAAGGGTCAAAACCCTACTCGCACTCGATTTAATTTTCCGCACGCGATCTATTTATTCAATATTGTACTTGTTCCAAGTTTGTAATAGATAATTAGGACCATTTAATTATTTTTATCGCTTTATTTATTTTCCCGCATTTAAATTTCAAAAGGGTTGTTTTGGAGATGTAAATACCTGACGCCTTGTAATTTAATTTCTGCAATTTATTTTCCGCAAAATATAACTGTTAGATGTTTGATAATAGGAATGCATGACAAGAATGAATGTTTAACCTAAAATCAACTTAGATAACCATTAACATGTACAAAGATAAAATAAATTGAAAACGACACACTCGCACATGCGTACTCTTAGGGTACACCCCACTTGGTTGCCTTCGTAACGTGGTCATTGAGTATAGGTCACTTTGGAGTTCGCCCTCTTGTCCAAAGATCATAGTCGCCTCGAAATGGTTGCCTCGGATATTGTTGCCTCAAAACAAATGATCTAAGACATTAGGGTTACCGCTAAGGCATCCTAACATTGCTTTGGTAACCGCACGTCTCTAAATTCGAATTGACCCTTAAACTCCAACGACGGTGCTACCTACTCATCAATAGTGGGATAGCATTGTCTAAAGGAAGATAGCATAGAACGATTCCTTTTTCGAGTAGGTAGATGGTTCTTAAGTACTTGCTCTTTCAAAAAACAAAATCTTTTTCACACTTACACTTTTCAAACAAAGTTTTCAAAAATACTTCATATACTCTTGAGGACAGAAACAAGAGTTAAATCAAAGTTTTCAAAACAAAAACTTTTCCAAACCCACAAACACAAAGAAAGCAATTTTTGAAAACAATATGAGCAAGTACCTAAGAGCCCGTGGATAACCCGGATAGAAAGGGTGATAATACCTTCCCTTTCTATAATCTACCCCCCTAACCCGAGAAATATCTCGAAAAAGGAATTTTTCTGTGCTTTTTTCCTTTCCTTGTTGGATAAAATAAAAGTCGGTGGCGACTCTTGCTTACCGCGACATTTTGCAAAAACAAACGCAAAACGCAAACCAGCATTCCAAAAAAAGTCAGTTCTTTCCCACCGTATCACAGAACTGGAGACTCTGTTGGGGACGCTTTATAAGTGGGGTGTACCTTAGGAATAGTTCATATTGTTTTCAATTTCTTGACTTGTATGCTTTATATTTGTGGGCTTGAATCGGAGTTACTATAAATCCTAACCCGGATCTGGAGGGTACCCTTTAGGTAAGTAGCAATAAACTGTGAGGGAACTGTACGGCATAGACCGATACGGTTGAAGTAGTAGCTATGTTGGTGTGGCACTTTAGTATGTACCGATATCCCTTGTGGAGCAACGAGTAGAATATGGGTCTGCTAAGGGGTCATTAAGCACCAACTGACCTTAGAACCTTTAAATTGACCAACTTGGCCATAGAACAGTAGCAGTATGCTACACTCATTGAGACTAAACTCTCGCGATGATTCCGGCCGCAAGAAAAGGTTGCTAAACTGGAATTATGACCGATCGAGGGTAGTCAGTGATATTGAGATCCTCTAGAACCCGGTTACTATTTCTAGGACAGGTTGAACCAACTAAACTGAAAGAGGGTAATACCTAAACTCCATGCCAGCCTAAACTTAAGGTTGTTCGTGTGACTTCTGTGCCTTCAAACTTGAACTACTTGCACATTCTTGTTATCTGACAACATGAGTTCCTTGCAGGTTTTGTTTACAGTCCTTATCCAATAATTTGGATTTATTGCAGGGTTTACTTACATCACCTCACATTTTTGCTTAAACGCATAGCATACACATCATAACATCTTACCTTAACATTTCCTTAACCATTTCAAGGATCTCAAAGGTTTGTGATGCAGGTTTTTGCAAATCAAATGTCTAGCAAGGGGAAAAGGGGATTTATTTTCCTCTAACTGATGTCGTCTAGAGATCAAAACACGATGATTTGAGTCGGTGGCTATGACCCACTCGATATGGTGAGCTTGACTCTTGAAGAAGGACTCTTAACAACATGAAGTTTCTTCAATCAAAGCTGCAAAATTCAAATTCTAACAAGTTTCTTGTTTACCCCACGGGATCCTTGAAAATATTGCATACATACATATCATTGCATAACAGGTCTCCCAGTACAGGTCTCTCATGTTCTCGCTATTTATTTCAGCAATGGCTTTCCAACCAGACAACCAAGATCTTTAAACTCGAGAAGCTCAGTTCAGGGATGTATTCCTAAACCTATCCAAGGGGCGGGAAGAGTTGAAAACACTCCTCGTGGGGAACTTGGTCAAGAAAAGTTCTGAAGACAATAAGGACGAACGGCTGGAACAACTGCAAGCTGAGTTCAGTGCCATGAAAACCCAGATGCTAGGGCAGATGGCTCTTATCCAAGGCTTAGCTCGGGAACAAGAAGAGTTGAGAACCATTATCAACTAGCTTCATCAAGACAGATACAACAACGTGAAGCAAACAGTCAAGGCCGGGGACCAAGTCATTAATCAACTTCTGAGAAGTCAAAGGTTTGGTTTGATGAAGAATAGACCTCTCCAAGTTTCTACTACCTCACGGGTCCAACAACAACCTTGCTATAAATAACAGGTTGATCAGAGTAAGCCAAATATGCCCAAGAGGCAATTTACCAAGCTCAACATGTCGTTGTCTCATGCTTTACAACACCTGTTGAGATTGAATATGGTGACGTTAAGGGGCCCTCCTAAGAATCCCAACATAGCCTCCCCAAGGTACAATCTTGATGCAAGGTGTGCATATCACTCAACAGCCCGGGGCATGATACTAACATCTGTTGGGCGTTGAGCAACAAAATTCAAGACCTGATTGATGAAGGAGCATTGGAACTCACACAAGACGGTCAGATTAAATTCTTTTGCCATCCCCCCAAGGTTCACCATTTGAAGTGGCAAGTACTGAGACGAGAAGACTTTTTATTCATTAGAATTTTCAAGTTGTAATTTTCTTTTGATTGTTCGAACATTTATTCATGTCAAACTTTATTACTTTATCAATTCATTGCATATGTCTGTTTTGAATCAATCCATTCGTATTTCACTATATTCAAATTGCTTTCATTTTTTGTGATGATCAACTCTCGATTAAAAAATTCTAAGCCTTTAGAGGGAGGATGACGAAAATGATATCAAAAATATCTATAGTACGCTTTTGAACAGACCCTGCTGACGAGGTACAGGCATTGTTTCAAATCCTAAACAGTGGAGTTATAAGGAAGATAATCCCTAGTCAACCCCTTTGAGCCAAAGAAGTTGGAGTTTTTCTTTCCAAAAATTAAAACCCTTAATTATAACCTGGGGCAGGGTAGTTTTCTCAGTTGATCTAGGTGCACAATGAATGGCATCAAAGAAGTCCTCCTGAAACAAATGAAGGTGATGGTTCCGCATAATCGTAAGGACAGGCAGTCATTATCTCTCAAAAATAAAGGCCCATTAAGTCAAAACCTGTGAAGGAGACTTAAGAAAAAAACTGGGGCATCCCGCTGACTGTAATCACAAAAGAAACAGTTCAGGCAAAAAGACAGGGATAACAAAATCAAAAAGAAAGAGGTCCTGCAAACTCTCAACAAAAATAACTGCCTGTTCAAAATAATTGTCAGTATCCGAACCATCACTGGAATATCAGAGCAAAGACTCAAACGGGATATAAATGCATGATTAGCTGAGTTTAGGATCGAAGAACATCACGAAGAGCGGGTGGGTACAAATAAATTTTGAGCCTTTATCCTTTGTTTCTTAAACTGTGAACCAGGCCACGTTATAAACCTTAAAAGTCCTAGCTGAAGCATGGGTTAGTTCGAAAGCATACTGTTACAAAAGGTATCCTGGCTCCTGTAGGGCTTGCTGTAAATCCTGAGTTGACGTCACATTTTACAAAATATTCATATCTTACTGAAAAAATGCATTTTCAAAAACTTCAAGACAGACATAAGCTTTGCATTCTTAAAATAACATTGTTTGCATATTACTATTTGTTCAAACAGCAGAGAAATTCGCACGACGAATATCTAGTGAACAAAAACCTTTTCAATAAAAAGAGTCACCTCAAGTGGAAAAAACACCTCCAACCAAGGGGCACGGTATGAGCATTGTCCATCATCTGGGGCAGTTAAGTCAAGATTCAAGGAATCTCTCAAAATGCCAAATAGCCAGGGGCAAATCTCCATCTGAATCAATTGGGGCATTGGACATGAATTCCAGCAACGAATCTTACATGATCAAACAAAGATCTTCTGGTAGTATGGCAACACAACACTACCGACAGTGACACCTCCCTACATCCTGAGAGCATGGACATAGTCAGAAAATACCGCGCATGAATAAAGACCCGCTAGGTTGACTGGCCTAGGCAAAAATAAGGGCTTCCCGGTGAACCAAAAGGGTTCGGGCAAAAATTAGGGATGAGAAGGAAAAATTGTACACTCGGCAAGTCGAAAACCTGAAAAGGCAGCTTGGGCAAAAAAGGGTATCCCGGTGGACTGAAAACCCGAAAGGGCGGTCCAGGCAAAAATTAGGGATCAAAGCGTACGACTATGTCTCGTCATCTCGTAACTTGCCTACCAGAAGACTTGTCATTTTGACCGAAAGATACCAAGCACCTCATAGGTGGGGATAATACTCGATCCACAGGGCCTCCTAGGCACCTTCTCCCGCAGAAACAGGGGCAAAAAAGTCTCGATGCAAGCCATCGTCATATCCTTAGCACGCGTCTCAGTAACATTCACTCCCCGTAGAGTAAGACAGTAAAGATAGCTCTCCCCAGCTGAGGCTTGCAACTGTGAATGAGTCGGTAATATTCTCCCCAAGCAGAGTTTATCTACCATCAAAACTGAAAAGGCTTAATATCCCCGGTAGTCTTAATATTCCCCAGCGGAGTATAAGAATATTCCCTGGCAGAATACAAGATATCCCCAGTGGAGTTAAAATTTTCCCAGCGCAGTCTGAAAAAGCTTCCCCAATGGAGTTGAAGAATCATCCCCAGTAGACTCTGGAAGTTCGTCCCCGGCGGAGTATAAAAATAAATATCCCCAGCCGAGTTCAAAGGAAGATTGTCCCCAGCAAAGCTCAAAGGATTATCCCCACAAGAGCCTAACAGGTTATCCCCAGTGAAGCCGCAACTGAAAGGTCATCCCCAGCGGAGTTCTTTCCTTTCGCAAACAGGAATTCAATCCCCAACAGATTCAATATCACCAGCAACGATAATTCATCCCAACGGAATTTATCAGTTGAATCCTCAACAAAACATCTCTTCCCCACAGAATAATCTCCTCTTCAGTTTATTCCTTAATGGAATTATACTCTCCTGCAGGTTTATTCTCACAGCCATCTTCATTCACCATCCCCAGCAGAAACGAAGAACCCAACTCCATTCTCCAGCAGCTATCCGGGATTCATTTTCCCCAACTAAAAACATCACATACATCATGACACATGCATATACGCATCATACAATACAATCTCATTTATTTTGAGAACATCATTGTTTGATATATATCATGCATTGCATACGACTGACCTTTACTTTTCAGGAAAGATACAGATAAAGTTCTCAGCTACGTCGAAGACCTGACCGGTTCTTAAATCTCAACTGAATTATCCTCGGTTGAATTTCAGATAAGGTTCTCAATCTCGACAATTTTCCTCCGTCATAGTATGGACGAGTTCTGCAATCTCAACGGTATACTATGTTGAAGACCAGACAGTTCTTAGATCTTGATGAAGATGTTTTCCTCCGTCATAGTGTGGACGAGTTCTGCAATCTCAACAGTATACTACGTTGAAGACCAGACAGTTCCTAGATCTTGATGAAGATGTTTCCCTCCGTCATAGTGTGGACGAGTTCTACAATCTCAACGGTATACTACGTTGAAGACCAGACAGTTCCTAGATCTTGATGAAGATGTTTTCCTCCGTCATAGTGTGGACGAGTTCTGCAATCTCAACCGTATACTACGTTGAAGACCAGACAGTTCCTAGATCTTGATGAAGATGTTTCCCTTCGTCATAGTGTGGACGAGTTCTATAGGCTCGACGATATACTACATTGAAGACCAGACAGTTCCTAGATCTTGATGAAGATGTTTTCCTCCGTCATAGTGTGGACGAGTTCTGCAATCTCAATGGTATACTACGTTGAAGACCAGACAGTTCCTAGATCTTGATGAAGATGTTTTCCTCCGTCATAGTGTGGACGAGTTCTGCAATCTCAACGATATACTATGTTGAAGACCGGACAGTTCCTAGATCTTGATGAAGATGTTTCCATCCGTCATAGTGTGGACGAGTTCTACAATCTCAACGGTATACTACGTTGAATACCAGACAGTTCCTAGATCTTGATGAAGATGTTTTCCTCCGTCATAGTGTGGACGAGTTCTGCAATCTCAACGGTATACTATGTTGAAGACCAGACAGTTCCTAGATCTTGATGAATATGTTTCCCTCCGTCATAGTGTGGACGAGTTCTACAATCTCAACGGTATACTACGTTAAAGACCAGACAGTTCCTAGATCTTGATGTTTTCCTCTGTCATAGTGTGGATGAGTTCTACAATCTCAACGGTATACTATGTTGAATACCAGACAGTTCCTAGATCTTGATGAAGATGTTTCCCTCCGTCATAGTATGGATGAGTTATACAATCTCAACGGTATACTATGTTGAAGACCAGATAGTTCCTAGATCTTGATGTTTTCCTCTGTCATAGTGTGGACGAGTTATGCAATCTCAATGGTATACTACGTTGAAGACCAGACAGTTCCTAGGTCTTGATGAAGATGTTTCCCCCCGTCATAGTGTGGACGAGTTCTACAATCTCAACGGTATACTACGTTGAAGACCAGACAGTTCCTAGATCTTGATGTTTTCCTCCGTCATAGTGTGGACGAGTTCTACAATCTCAACGGTATACTACGTTGAAGACCAGACAGTTCCTAGATCTTGATGAAGATGTTTTCCTCCGTCATAGTGTGGACAAGTTCTGCAATCTCAACGGTATACTACGTTGAAGACCAGACAGTTCCTAGATCTTGATGAAGATGTTTCCCTCCGTCATAGTGTGGACGAGTTCTACAATCTCAATGGTATACTACGTTGAAGACCAGACAGTTCCTAGATCTTGATGAAGATGTTTTCCTCCGTCATAGTGTGGACGAGTTCTGCAATCTCAACGGTATACTACGTTGAAGACCAGACAGTTCCTAGATCTTGATGAAGATGTTTTCCTCCGTCATAGTGTGGACGAGTTCTGCAATCTCAACGGTATACTACGTTGAAGACCAGACAGTTCCTAGATCTTGATGAAGATTTTTCCCTCCTTCATAGTGTGGACGAGTTCTACAATCTCAAAGGTATACTACGTTGAAGACCATACAGTTCCTAGATCTTGATGAAGGTGTTTTCCTCCGTCATAGTGTGGACGAGTTCTATAGGCTCAACGATATACTACATTGAAGACCAGACAGTTCCTAGATCTTGATGAAGATGTTTTCCTCCGTCATAGTGTGGACAAGTTCTGCAATCTCAACGGTATACTACGTTGAAGACCAGACAGTTCCTAGATCTTGATGTTTTCCTCCGTCATAGTGTGGACGAGTTCTGCAATCTCAACGGTATACTACGTTGAAGACCAGACAGTTCCTAGATCTTAATGAAGATGTTTCCCTCCGTCATAGTGTGGACGATTTCTACAATCTCAATGGTATACTATGTTGAAGACCAGACAATTCCTAGATTTTGATGTTTTCCTCCGTCATAGTGTGGACGAGTTCTGCAATCTCAACGGTATACTACGTTGAAGACCAGACAGTTCCTAGATCTTGATGAAGATGTTTCCCCCCGTCATAGTGTGGACGAGTTCTACAATCTCAATGGTATACTACGTTGAAGACCAGATAGTTCCTAGATCTTAATGTTTTCCTCCGTAATAGTGTGGACGAGTTCTACAATCTCAATGGAATACTATGTTGAAGACCAGACAGTTCCTAGATCTTGATGAAGATGTTTCCCCCAAGTTGAATTATGGATAGGTTCTTAAGACTCAGCCGAGGCATTCTCTCAGTTGAAGTACAAGCAAGTTCCTAAATCTCAACAAAAACCAGACTTCCCCAGCGGAATCTTCTACAAACAACAAGTATGCAAGTTCTCGCTAAGGAATCTCTTATGTGATCAACACTCCTGCAGATGGAACCTGTAAGCCCATCCTCCTACCAACAATCTCTAAATTTCATCTGCAAGCCCATTCCCGACATCACAAGGCTGATACCACTTCATGCGAGTGCAAATTTCTGGGCACTATAGTGTTCAATCATCTTCCACCTTCGGGTCACGAAAGGCACGAAAGCCAATCTACATCCTCAGGTTTAAGAAGATTGAACAGGGGCAGCTGTTGTACCCCAAAATTTTCCCTCTCATATTTCTCAAGACATTGCAAGAAAAATCTCCAAGTGGCTCAAGATTGCTCAAGAGTTGGACAGTCAAGCTATCTCCTAAGGCAGTCAACCCCAAATTAGGGTTTTGTGTTGCATCAAGATCTTTGAGTCCAAATGACCTCAAGTGCTCCCCAATGTCCTAATATGTTCTCAAGATCATCCATGTCAAATTTCAAGCCTTGCAGAGGAAGTTTGCTCAATCAATTGCTCAAAGGGTCCAAAAATCGACTGTGCTAGGGCAAAAGTCAACTGTGACCTACAAACAGTCAAACCTCAAGATTTTTTGTCAAAATTCTCATTTTTAAGGATATTTCATCATTTGATCAAGGGTTGATCATGATTCATCAAGGATTGCTCAAAATTCATCAAGACTCAAAAGTTGCTAAATTAGGGTTTTGCAGGAAAAGTCAACTCAACTTTGACCAAGCATAACTTTCTCATAATTTATGCGAAATGACCCATCCAAAGAGCATTTTTAAGAGGATGCAATTCCTTACAATCCATATTCATACCCCCAGTTTAGAAAAGGCACTCACAAGAAGTTACAAATTTGGACATTATAGGTCATTTTTGAAAGTCAACAAAAACACCTTTTTTTCCAAAGCTTATAACTTGATCATGGGATATCAAAATGAGATGAGACAAAAAGGGTTGGTTAGAGTACATCTCAAGCTTTCTGAAAAGTCCAAGAACACTTCCAAAAGTTCAAAATTGAAGAAGTTATGCATTGTTGAAGTTGGGCATTTTTGCAAAATTGCCAAAAGTCAACTATCCCCAAAACTCAAAATTTTGTCAAATGGGCCCATTCTTTTCCACTTGATTTGAGCTTGCATCATTGTCCACGTGTCCTAGCTTCAGCCATGTGTCCATTTATCAATTTTATTATTTTATTGGATTTTTTATTGAATTATTTCATTTTAAATCAAATAAAATCCCAAACTTTGATTACATGAGATTTTTTGCTATTTTCAGGATTGGATTCTCGTCAATTTCATCATCAAATTCGTATCACACAAAATCATGTGCAAAAAGATGGTTTTTTGACCAATTTGGCAAGTTTTCAAATGGAAATCAAATCAAATATGCAAGCCATGATGGGAGAAGATTTGGACCATAATTTTTTACCTAATGCATTCCATGATACATATAGAAGCCAAAGGACACGAAAAAAAGGTTGGAGGCTGCAAGAACAATCAAGACAAAACTTGAAAAAGTGTAGAAAAAGCTTGAATCTGAATTCATACTTGGAGGCTATCTCAGAAGCCAAGAAGGGTCTCAATCAATTCCTGGAGGTTCACTGAGTTAAAACCAACCCAAAGCAAGCTCCCATACACGCCCAAACGCACTGTAAGTACCACGCGGATTCGTTTCTTTCTTGAATTCGTAAATCCTCATTCTGGCATCTTTTGGACAAAATAATTACATGTTTGTGATCACCAAGACATTTGCAAACTTTTTGTATTATTGAATTTCATTTATATGACATGTACCAAGAATCACCATAGCTAGGGTTCTTGGAGCTTTTTTGGGCGTTTTTGTTACAGGTAAAATTAGCCTTAATGATGGCTATGGAAGTGACCGGGAGAGGAAGACGAATGCAACCATGGTCTTGGGAGGAATTTATATAGCCTGAGTTGAATTTTAGGAACAGCCTATGCATTTAGCTGCGGATTCAAATCCGTAGGTAATTTTGTTTCAGGCCTGAGGACAGGGACGACATCGTGTCCTCCTCTGATTGGCCCTTTTCAAATTTTCGCGCATTTTTTTTATTTTTTGGCATATTAACGTATTTTCACATATTATGTTTTGTTCTTATATTGTTAACAACTGAAGCACAATGGCCTAGTGGCAAGCAAGCGCTGGCAACATCCAACAGGACCTGGGTTCAAATCCCAGGTCCCCCACTCTCTTTGTTATTTTGTTTCTTCAGGTATTCCAATACGCATAAGGAGCAGCAGTGCATCATACACCATCATCTATCCAATGGACAGATGGCCAATGGACAGATGGCCAATGGCCAGATCTGATGGATGGGGATGGAAGGACCACCAAGGCTTTGGTCAACACGCACACACCAAATCTCAGAAGTCAAACAAGGCCAGCGCCTAGTGGGCCTCAGATTGCTTCTCAAACCACCCTTTTCAGGCCCAAACCCCCTATCTCTTTCTATTTCATTTATTTTGTTTTAATTGTTTTATTATATTTTATTTAATTATTAACCAATCAATTTTTTTTCCTTTATAAAATTAAAACCAAAAAAATATTTTCTTTATTAAATTAAATTTTAGTATTTTATTTTTTATTAACAAATCAATTAATTAATTTAGGCCATTAATTAGAAATAACTTTAATACATTTTTGTAAAATGATTAAAATTAACTTAGACTTAATTAGGTTTTTATTAACATTGATTTATTTTATTTTATTTCTTTAAATACCAAAAAACCCAAAAATATTTATTTTCATTAATTAATTAGTTTATTTAATTTAATAATTAATTTAGGATAGTTTCTTTCTTAATTCAAAAACAAACAAAAAAAAATCTTTTCTTTAAATAACAAAGGGTCAAAACCCTACTCGCACTCGATTTAATTTTCCGCACGCGGTCTATTTATTCAATATTATACTTGTTCCCAGTTTGTAATAGATAATTAGGACCATTTAATTATTTTTACCGCTTTATTTATTTTCCCGCATTTAAATTTCAAAGGGTTGCTTTTGGCGATGTAAATACCCGACGCCTTGTAATTTAATTTCCGCAATTTATTTTCCGCAAAATATAACTGTTAGATGTTTGATAATAAGAATGCATGACAAGAATGAATGTTTAACCTAAAATCAACTTAGATAACCATTAACATGTACAAAGATAAAATAAATTGAAAACGACACACTCGCACATTCGCACTCTTAGGGTACACCCCACTTGGTTGCCTTTGTAACGCGATCATTGAGTATAGGTCACTTTAGAGGTAGCCCTCTTGGCCAAAGATCATAGTCGCCTCGAAATGGTTGCCTCGGATATTGTTGCCTCAAAATAAATGATCTAAGACATTAGGTAGATGGTTCTTAAGTACTTGCTCTTTCAAAAAACAAAATCTTTTTCACACTTACACTTTTCAAACAAAGTTTTCAAAAATACTTCATATACTCTTGAGGACAGAAACAAGAGTTAAATCGAAGTTTTCAAAACAAAAACTTTTCCAAACCCACAAACACAAAGAAAGCAATTTTTGAAAACAATATGAGCAAACACCTAAGAGCCCGTGGATAACCACGGATAGAAAGGGTGCTAATACCTTCCCTTTCTATAATCTACCCCCCGAACCCGAGAAATATCTCGAAAAAGTAATTTTTCTGTGCTTTTTTCCTTTCCTTGTTGGATAAAATAAAAGTCGGTGGCGACTCTTGCTTACCGTGACATTTTGCAAAAACAAACGCAAAACGCAAACCAGCATTCCAAAAAAAAGTCAGTTCTTTCCCACCGTATCACATTCTTCATCTAAATCTATCCCTGTACCTGGTAGACAGAGCAACTGTACGGTTTGGACATTTCTTATTTGCCCCTGTTTCTGATATTACGAGTAATCATCTTTTGTTTCGCATGTAAGTATTTATGAGCAGCAATTATTGTCAAATGCATATATCAAAAATGAACATTGGATGTTTTTGCAAAACAAAACAGAAAAAGGAAAGCAATTTGAAATTTCTTTGCAAAAATGAATTGTATTGAAATTAGCCTGTAAATAGGCGTTTTTGTACAAGAGGTTGACGTCCTAGTAAGAGAACGCCGCCGAACAATAGGGTTTATATAATTAAAGAAAAACAGCTATGTGAAAAATCCCACTGGGTTCCAACTCTGCTATTGCCTTTATGTCCTTGAGCATCTCGTCACTTCACTACTTGGTTGAAGGTAGATCAGATTGTTTGGCGCCATCCGAGCTTGATAGTTGATACCGAAGTCCGGTTGCAAGGTGATCCAATGAGACATAGTGTTACGCTTTAATCCCTAATTTTTTCCTGGACCGCCCTTTCGGGTTTTCAGTCCACCGGGATACCCTTTTTTGCCCAAGCCGCCTTTTCAGGTTCTCGACTTGCCGGGTGTACAGTTTTTCATTTTCATCCCTTATTTTTGCCCGAACCCTTTTGGTTCGCCGGGAAGCCCTTATTTTTGCCTAGGCCAATCAACCTAGCGAGTCTTTGATTATGTGTAGTATTTTTTCACTATGTCTGCATTGACGGGGTGAGGAAGGTCTTCACCATCCATGGTGGTTAGAATCATAGCTCCTCCTGAGAAAATGTTCTTAACCATAAATGGCCCTTCGTAAGTAGGGGTCCATTTGCCCCTGGGATCACCTTGAGGTAATATGATGTGTTTGATCACCAGATCCCCAACTTGATACTCTTGTCGTCTAAATTTCTTGTTAAATGCCTTGATCATCCATTTTTATACGTTTGACCATGACAAATAGCAGTAAGTCTCTTTTCATCGATTAAGTTCAGTTGATCAAGCCAGGTCTGGATCCAGTCGTCCTCACTTAAACCTACATCCTTCATAATCCGAAGAGAGGGTATCTGAACTTCAATGGGCTAGACTGCCTCCATACCATATACCAAGGAATAGGGTGTTGCCCTTGTTGACGTCCGTGATGAGGTACGGTACCCATGAAGGGAAAATGGTAACATATTGTGCCAGTCTTTGTATGTCACGATCATCTTCTACACAATCTTCTTGATATTCTTATTAGCCGCCTCAACAGCCTCATTCATCTTTGGCCGGTAGGGAGAAGAGTTGTGATGTTGTATCTTGAACTGCTTGCAGAGCTCGGTGATCATCTTATTGTTGAGATTTATACCATTGCCTGTAATGATCCTCTCTAGTACACCATATCAACAGATCAGATTATGCCGAATAAACCGTGCCACGACGTTCTTCGTTACAGTAGCGAAGGAAGCTGCTTCAACCCATTTTGTAAAGTAATCAATCTCTACCAGGATGAAACGATGCCCGTTGGACGCAGTAGGTCTGATCTAACCAATCATATCAATGCCCCACATTGCAAAAGGCCAAGGAGCTGTCAAGACATTCTGAGGAACTGGAGGTATGTGCACCTTATCAGCATAGACTTGGCATTTATGACAGGTCCGAGAATGTTGATAACAGTCGACTTCCATAGTAGACCAATAATATCCTTCCCGTAGGATTTTCTTCGCCATGGTGTGTCCACTGGAATGAGTCCCGAAAGTACCTTCATGTAACTCTACCATAATCATTTCTGCCTCGTTCTTGTCCACACAACATAGTAAGGTCGAATCATGATTACGCTTGTAAAGGATACCATTACTGATAAAGAACTTCGCCGCGAACCTCCTCAGAAACTTCTTATCATTAACAGATGCACCCTCGGGATATTCTTGAGCCTCAAGATACCTTTTTACCTCGTGAAACCAAGGCTTATCTACTACCTCTTCAGTCTCAATGTCATAGCAGTGTGCAGTTTCGTCCAACCTCTCAATGGTAATCTGGGGAGCCTCATTGTCCCATCTGACCTTGAACATAGAAGACATCTTAGCTAGCGCATCTGCCAACTGATTCTCCTCTCTAGGGAAGTGCTCAAAGGTTATCTCCTCAAAATGTGGAAGCAGCATCAATACATACTCTTTGTAAGGAATAAGATTTGGGTGCTTCGTATCCCACTCGCCTTTGATCTGACTCATCACGAGAGTGGAATCTCTGAATACACTTAAGAACTTAATCCTTAGGTCAATTGCTGCTCGAAGGCCCATAATGCATGCTTCATACTCCGCCATATTGTTGGTGTAGTTAAAACATAATTGGGCGGTGAACGGAGTATGAGAGCCTTCAGGAGATATGATCACGGCGCCAATGCCATTACCCAAAGCGTTTGAAGCTCCATCAAAGTACATAGACCATAGGGATCCCTCCTCAAGTCCTTCATCTGGTCCAGGTGTTTCACAGTCGGTCACCAACATGATATTCTCATCCAGAAACTCAAAGTTCATAGATTGGTAATCGTCCACTGCCTGATGTGCCAAATGATCTACCAACACACTTCCCTTGATTGCCTTTTGGGTCGTGTATTGGATGTCATACTCGGTCAAGATCATTTGCCATCTTGCTATTCTTCTAGACAAGGCAAGCTTTTCGAAAATATACTTGATTGGATCCATCTTTGATATCAATAGAGTAGTGTGAGTCAGCATATACTGTCTCAGCCGACGAGCAGCCCATGCCAAAGTGCAGAAAGTTTTCTCAAGCAACGAGTATCGGGTCTCGCAGTTGGTAAACTTTTTGCTAAGGTAGTAAATAGCATGCTCTTTTCGGCTAGACTCGTCATGTTGCCCCAGCACACACCCCATCGAATTGTCGAGTATTGTCAAGTATAAGATCAAAGGTCTTCCTTCAACTGGAGGCATCAGAATAGGTGGCTCTTGGAGATATTCCTTAATCCTTTCGAAAGCGGCTTGACATTTATCATTCCATCTTACCACTTGATCTTTCTTCAGTAGCTTAAAGATTGGCTCACAAGTAGCAGTCAGGTGTGAGATGAATCGGGTAATGTAGTTCAGACGTCCCAAAAAGCCTCTGACCTCTTTTTCAGTTTGGGGAGCTGGCATTTCCTGTATAGCCTTCACCTTTGCAGGATCCACCTGAATACCTTTATCACTAACGATGAAACCCAGCAGTTTACCAGACCTCACCCCGAAGGTGCACTTGTTTGGATTTAACCTCAGCTTGTACAACTTCAACCTGTCAAATAGCTTCTAGAGGTGGTCAAGATGTTCCTCTTCAGTCTGGAATCTTGCAATCATGTCGTCAACGTATACCTTAATCTCATGGTGAATCATGTCGTGGAACAAAGCGACCATGGCGCGCTGATACGTTGCCCCAGCATTCTTCAATCCAAACGGCATGACCTTGTAGCAAAAGGTACCCCATTGAGTAACAAAGGTTGTCTTTTCCATATCCCCGGGAGCCATCTTAATCTGATTGTAATCGGAGAAGCCATCCATAAAGGAGAAGACCTTATATTGTGCGGTGTTGTCAACCAGAATGTCGATATGAGGCAGAGGGAAATCTTCCTTGGGGCTCGCCCTATTTAAATCTCTGTAGTCTACACACATCTGAACCTTACCATCTTTCTTCGGCACTGGAACCACATTGGCGATCCACTGCGGGTAAGAAGTAACTGTTAGAAAACCGGCATCAAATTGTTTCATCACCTCGGCCTTGATTTTCTCAGACATCTCCGGGCGCATTCGACGAACTTTCTGTTTCACTGGAGGACAGTCTTCTTTAGTTGGCGGACGGTGAACCACGATATCAGTATCCAACCCAGGCATATCTTTATAAGACCAAGCAAAGATCTCAACATAGTCACGCAGCATCTGTATCAACTGTTGTTTAACACTATACTCCAAATTTGCACCGATCTTGACCTCCTTCTTGTCTACCTCTGTACCCAGATTTACTGTTTCCACTGGCTCTTCATGCGGCTAAGTAGCCCTCTCTTCCTGAAGTAACAGTCTAGCAAGTTCCCCAGGCACTTCACAATCATCCTCACCTTCATCCTCGGCTTGGTTGATCGGACTTTCAAAGTCATAATTGGCAGTAGCGGAGTCGTTATCAGTGGGATCCAGAGTGGATGTAGACCTGTATATGTGAGTGTGTGTAAGACAAATAGCTATTTTTGCAAGATAGAAAAGAAAAACAAGGAGCGCAAAATTCGTAATGCAAGAAAATGTCTAATGTTTTTATTGGTGATATATGGAGATGACACATAATAAGCCCTCAAACAAAGCCACGGTGTCTCGGGCAAGGCACCGGGCCGTAAAGTTTCAAATTGTTTGTTACAAACTCAAAACAAAAGTCTTATTACTGTGTAATAAAAGAAATGGGCACGAAGTCTTTCACCGTCCAATTGCTTAATCCGCCGTCGGTAGTTGGGTAAATCTAGCTGTCATACTCAGACTCTTCATCATCATTTTCAATTGCATTCACTTCCGGATTACTGATACATAGGGGAGGTCTTCCAATCCGCGCATGCCGAACAACCCTTTGAGCTTCTGCAGTAAAACCCAAACCAAACTTGTCAGTCTTGTGTGCAAAGTCAGGGAGTTGGCCCCAATTCACACACCCACCTTTTTCAATAACAGCCCGGGCATCCTTAAGGGAAGCCATCTTCATTGGAGGATCTTTAGCAACAATTTAGGTTGACGCCATCGTCTGGGGGACTTCTTCAAAGTTCTGGAATGGGGTTTCAATGAACTCCCCAATCATAATCAATTCAGTAAACCCGGACGATGAACTTCCAATCAAATGGTTGAATTATGGACCAGACAAAGTCCCAAGAAACATATCCACCAACTCCATATCATCCAGAGGGGGTTGTACTCTTCCAGCAAGATCTCTCCATTTCTGAGCGTAGTCCTTAAAACATTCGCTCGCACCCATAGACATACCCTGAAGTTGGGTACGTGTGGGAGCAAGGTCGGCATTATACTGGTATTGCTTGTAAAAAGCAGCAGCGAGGTCCTCCCAGTTGCGTACATTAACTCCTTCCAATTGATAGAACCATTCAAGTTGAGTCCCTAACAGACTATCTTGAAAGAAATGAACCCAGAGGTTCCTATCAGCAGTATATGGTTGAATCTTTCTGACATACGAGCGGAGGTGTAACTTCGGACAGGAGACCCCATCGTGCTTAGCAAAGACAGGCGATTTAAACTTGTGTGGGATCACCACCCCAGATGCCAAACCCAAATCTTCGAAGTACAACCCAGGTATCTTCTAGATCTCCGTTGCACTTAGCTGGTCTTCGAGTTACTTATATCTATCCTCAGCAGGAGGATACTGGTCTTCATCAAAGTCAGTGTCATTATCAGAAACCACAGGGCTAGGACCCTTCCTTTCTTCTTGATTCTCTCCCCCTCCAGATGAGTGAGATAAATCAGCTTCTTGTCTCAACCTGTTCCCAAACCTGTGACCCATATTCAGGAGGACCACCTTCTTCTTCTTCTTCTTCTTCTTGTCTTTCAAGATAAGAGTCTTCAAATCTTGTTGACTCTTGGCCAAGTTCATGAACATTTCCTGGAACTGAGCATTCTGATCTTGAAGAGCCTTGATGGCTTGATCAGTAGGTGTTTTAGAAGACATGATGTGCTGAAATAAACAGCGAAGAAGATAAGAAACCTGTAAGGGTACCTGTAATGAGGTGCATGGGAATCGAATGCATATGAAATGATTTCAATGACTTAGGGAGATTTCAAATTTGTAAACCAAAATAAAACACACTTTATTAGATTAAAAACTTGAAACAATGTTTAACAAATTCCTTTAAGGCGTTACAAAAGAAATACTGAAAAGCAAATCTAAACTAGAGACAATAAAAGACATCAGAACTCCCATGGTCGTTTTCCTTTCGTGTTGACATAATCGTTGATTGTCCTCTCAGTCTCCAGCTGCCTTGTAAGCTTCAGGATCTTCCTCTCCTGCTCATGATACTTCTCTCTGTAAGTATCGCTTTCTTCCCTTAACTGGATCCAAGACCTCTTCAATGCCCCAATATCAGTAGGCATGTATGGATGGATGACCGTATAAGGAACCCCTTCTTCATCAGCATGCTCTACGATCACCGGCAAAACGGCTTCATATGGCATCCCCAGCTTTTGAGCACGGGCTCGAACCCACCGGAAATATGGTTGCATCGGGAGAGAAGTCTTCATTCCTAGCTCATGTGGATCAGACCTGTTCACCCTATCCCAAGCTCATATGAACCTGCGGCGATGTCCCTCAACATCCCCCTTGAAGTCAAAGATAATTCCTGTAATAAGCAGCAACTCATGAGGACCGTCCCTCCGAGCTCGTCCAAACTTTCGTAAGGCTAAACAAGGATTATAGGTTATGCCTCCTCGAATTCCAAGCAATGGAACATTGGGGTATTCCCCACACCGATCAATGACATCTACCTCTTCCATATCTTTAGTACGCCAAAGGATATCCGTATGAGCAAGGGACATGATTCTATAAGCCCAACACATACCTTCCTCATTCTTTAATACAGATTTAAGGAGGTGAGAAATAAACTACCTTGCCAGAAGCGGTGCATAACACATGAGAGTTCCCCTTTTCTGAGCAGTACGGGCATAAAGAGCATGTAGAATATCACCTAAGAGAGTAGGCACTGGGTTATGAGACATGAAAATCTTGACTACGTTCACATCGACGAAAGAATCTGAATTAGGGAACAGAACCAAGCCATAGATGAGGAGTGTCAAGATGTCTTCAAAAGCTTGAAAGTCCAAAATTTCCCAGAACTGTTGAGCTTGATCAATCAAGAACTTAGCCATGAAACCTTTAACCCCACTCCGCATCTCCCAGTTAGACATTACATCAGCCTTTGTCAGATGTAGGGATGTAGCAATATCCTATGGCCTAGGAGTTATCTCCAAACCTGTAAAGGGTGTCTGCTTTAGAATAGATATGCCAAGTAAATCAGAAAACTCCTTCAAACTAGGGACCAACTGATAGTCCGGGAAGGTGAAACAGTGATGCAACGGGTCAAAGAACTGGAACAGGACACTCATCATTTGCTCGTCCAACTTGGAAGTGACCAGGCTAAGGAGATGACCATGTCTTCTAACAAAAGAAGAAGTATCGGGAACCTTTGAAACTAACTCTCTGAGCTAAGCAAGGATTTGCACAAAACTGATCTGAATGGTATTTCTGCACATAGATGCAATGATCTACAAAATAGAACAAAGATGAATCCCCTCGGTCTTTGAAATGGTTAGTCTAATGAAATATGCATGCAATGTCATGATGCATGATGTCATGATAAAAACATGCCACGGGTATCACAGATAGCAAACATGGTAAGGGCAAACAAGTCACACAGTAGCCCTTAAATTTCAGGCTGGCATGGAGTTTAGGTATTACCCTCTTTCATTTTAGTTGGTTCAACATGTCCTAGTAATAGTAACCGGGTTCTAGAGGTTCCCAATATCACTGACCATCCTCGATTGGTCATAATTCCAATTTAGTAACCTTTTCTTGCGGCCAGAGTCATCGCGAGAGTATGGTCTCAATGAGTGTAGCATACTGCTACTTTCTATGGCCAAGTTGGTCAATTATAGGTTCTAAGGTCAGTTGATGCTTAATGACCCATTAGCAGACCCATACTCTCCTTGTTCCTCCACAAGGGATATCAGTACCAATTAATGTGTCACACCAACGTAGCTACTGCTTCAACCGTATCGGTCTACGTCGTACAGTTCCCTCACAGTCTATTGCTACTTACCTAAAAGGTGTCCCCAGATCCGGGTTAGGATCTATAGTAACTCTGATACAAAGCCCACAAAATAAAGCAATCAAATCAAGCAATTGAAAACAATATGATAAACTATTCCTAAGGTACACCCCACTTATAAGTCCCCAGCAGAGTTGCCAGTTCTGTGATACGGTGGCCAGAACCGGGACGTGGTTTCCCTATTTTTTTAAGGAATTTGTTGGTTTGCGTTTTGCGTTTGTGTTCGCAAAATGTCGCGGTAAGCAAGAGTCGCCACCGACTTTTATTTTATCCAACAAGGAAAGGAAAAAAGCACAGAAAAATTCCTTTTTCGAGATATTTCTGAGTACGGGGGGTAGATTATAGAAAGGGAAGGTATTAGCACCCTTTCTTTCTGTAGTTATCTACGGGCTCTTAGGTATTTTCTCATCATTTTCAAAATTGTTTTCTTTGTGTTTGTGTGATTTGAAAAGCTTTTGTTTTGACTTCGATTTAACTCTTGCTTCTTCTGTCTTCAAGAGTGTAATGAAGTGTTTTTGAAAACTTTATTTGTAAAGGAGTGTAAGTCTGAAAAATTTGTTTGGGATGAGCAAGTACTTAAGAACTAATCTACCTACTCGAAAAAAGAATCGTTCTATGTTCGTTTCCTTTAGACAGCGCTATCCCACTATTAGTGAGTAGGTAGCACCGTCGTTAGAGTTTTGAGGGTCAACTCGAAAGGGACGTACGGTCACTAAAGCAATGTTAGGATGTCTTAGTAATAACCCTAATGTCTTAGATCATTTATCCGAGGCAACAATATCTGAGGCAACCTTTCTGAGGCAACTTTGATCTTTGGACAAAAGGACGACCACTAAAGCATCCTATACTCAATGACTGTTTACTGAAGGCAACCAAGTGGGAGTATACCCTAGGAGTGCGCATGTGCGAATGATTCAATTTCAGTTTATTTATCTTTGCACATTTAGGGTGATCTAACTATTTTAAATTTAATGATACATTCTTATCATGCATCCTATTATCATACATCTAACAGTTAATAATTTGCGGAATTTAAAATGCAGAAATTAAACTACGCTATTACAAGGCTTCGGGTATTTACATAGCCAAAAACAAACCCTTGAAAAGTAAAGCGATAAATATAAATAAACGTCCTAATTAAACTATTACAAACTGTGATCAGATACAATAATTGGGATAAAAAATAGAATAAAGTGCGCGATGACAAATTAGATCGAATGCGAACTAGGGTTTTGACCCTTCTATCCTAATGAAAAGAGAAAAAGTTTTTGGTGTTTTTAATATTTTTTAAAGAAAAGAATTAAGTTTTTCTAAATTAAATATGAAAATTAATTAGTGATTAAATTAATTAATGAAAATAATAAAATGACCTATTTTTTATGTTTTGGTTATTTTAGGAAAAATAAATAAAATGTAATTAAGTTAGTAATAAACCTATTTATTCTAATTAATTTTAATTATGTAAAAAAAAGAAATCAAAGTTATCTAAATTAATCAAACCTAATTTAATTAATTAATTTTTAATAAAAAATAAATATCTTAAACCTAATTGGATAGAAAAATATTTTGTGATTTTTTTAATAAAAGAAAATAATTATTTGTGTTAGTAAATAAATTAATTAATTAATTAAATGAAATAAAATAAACTAGAAAAGAAAATAGAAAGAGGGAATGGGCCTGAAAAATGGGGGTGCCAATACTCAGATCTGGGCCCATTGGTGGAGGTCCACGTTGACTTTGAGGATCCCATGTTGTGCGTTTGACTTGGCTTTGGTGCACCTTCAGATGATGGCCATCAGATTTGGCCATCTGCCACTTGGCTGGCTAGATTGGGAGGATCTATGGTACTCTCCTGGCTTGTGCATGCATGTAATTGCCTGAAAGAAAATAACATGGAGAAGAGTGGGGGACCTAGGATTCGAACCCAGGTCCTGAGGCAATATACACACCTTGTAACCAACTGCGTTGGCTGCTCTTTTTGTATATGTAATGGATAATAATAATAATAATATATAAAACCAAAAAGAAAATGCGCACCAGGTTTGAATAGGCCAATGGAACGGTGACAACTCATCATCTTCTTCCTCTCTTACCTACGGACATTTTATCCGTTGTTATAAGCCTGGCTCGTTCCTAAATCTTCCATGGGCCATATAAATGACACCTAACGCCGTGGTTGGATTCGTCTCATCATTCTGAACATGATGGTACCCTTCATCAGGGCTAATTTCACCTACAAGCAAAATCCCTAATTCGGAGCTACAAACCCTAACAATGGTGAATTCCAGTATAGGCCATATAAATACAATTAATCAATACAGGAAGCTTGCAAATGTTTCATGGATCAAAAATATATGATTAATTCATCCTAACAATGCCTAAATCATGCTATTCAAATTCAAGAAAAGAGTTATGTCATGAGCGACTTACAATGCGATTTGGAGCTTGAAAATGCTTGGTTTGGATGGCTTTGGCTTACTAGGAACCTCAGGTAGTGATTGAGATGGACAGAAAGCTTTGAGGATGCCTGGAATATGGAATTCGATCTTCACTTTTTTCTTGATTTTTCAAGTTTTTGTTCTGCCTCTACACCTGCTTTCTAACCTCGTTTTGAGTCTGCACACGTTCTATATGTACCAAGGAATGCATTAGGGTTGATAACTGATCTCAATCTTCCTCCATCAATGCATTGGATTCTTGATTTGATTCACTTTGAAAACTTTCCATAATTGGCCTATTTCAATCTTTTTGTTCACACCATGCCTTGATACGAATTTGAATACTTGCTAGCTGTAATTTATGACCTGAATCATGTAAAAAATCTTTAGTTTTCAATGCTTTGGATTTTATATGATTTATTTTGATTAAAATTGACTTAAATCAAATAAAAATCAAAATAAATAATAAAAAGATGATAATGACAAGTGGCAAGGGCTAGAGCTCGTGGACTAAGTTTCCAACTCAAAACAAGTGAAAAAGATTGGGCCCATTTGGCAAAAATTGGAGTTTTAGGCATAGTTGACATTTGGCAATTTTGTAAAAAAGGTCAACTTCACCAATGCATAACTTCCTCAATTTTAAATATTTGGAGGTGTTATTGGATTTTTTAGAAATCTTGAGATGTCCTCTAATCAACCCTTTTGGTCCCATCTCAATTTGATATTCCATGCTCATGTATGAAGCTTTGACAAAAAAGGTGTTTTTGTTGACTTTTCAAAATGACCTATAATGTCCAAATTCATAACTTCTTGTGAATGCATATTTTGAACTTGGGAGATGAATATGGATTGTAGAGCATGGCATCATCTTCAAAATTAGCTTTGGATGGGTCATTTCTCATAAAGTATGAGAAAGTTATGCTTGGTCAAAGTTGAGTTGACTTTTCAAGAAAAACCCTAATTTAGCAACTTTTGAGTCTTGATGAATTGTGAGCAATCCTTGATGAATCATGATCAATCCTTGATAAAATGATTAAATATACTTCAAACTGAGGATGTTGACCAAAAATCATGAAGTTTGACTATATGTGGGACACAGTTGACTTTTGCCCTAGCATAGTCGATTTTTGGGCCTTTGAGCAATTGACTGAGCAAATTTCCTCTGTAGGGCTTGAAACTTGACATGGATGATCTTGAGAACATATTAGGACAATGTTGAGAATTTGGGGTCCCTTGGACTCAAGTATCTTGATGCAACATGAAACCCTAATTTGAGGTAGACTACCTTAAGAGAGAGCTTGTCTGGCCAACCCTTGGACTACCTTGAGCAACTTGGGGATCTTTATTAAAATATTTTTCAGAAATATGGGAGGGAAAATTTTGGGGTACAAGAACATGCGTTTTGTTTCAATGTCTGTTGTTGTACCCCAAAATTTGCCCTCTCATATTCCTCAAGACATTGCAAGAAAAATCTCCAAGTTGCTCAAAGTAGTCCAAGAATTGGTCAAACAAGTTATCTCCTAAGGAAGTCAACCCCAAATTAGGGTTTTGTATTGCATCAAGATCTTTGAGTACAAATGATCTCAAGTTCTCCCCGATGTCCTAATATGTTCTCAAGATCATCCATCTCAAATTTCAAGCCTTGCAGAGGAAGTTTGCTCAGTCAATTGCTCAAAGGGTCCAAAAATCGACTGTGTTAGGGCAAAAGTCAACTGTGACCTATAAACAGTCAAACTTCAAGATTTTTTGTCAACATTCTCATTTTTAAGGATATTTCATCATTTGATCAAGGGTTGATCATGATTCATCAAGGATATCTCAAAATTCATCAAGACTCAAAAGTTGCTAAATTAGGGTTTTGTAGGAAAAGTCAACTCAACTTTGACCAAGCATAACTTTCTCATACTTTATGATAAATGACCCATACAAAGCTCATTTTTAAGAAGATGCAATTTCCTACAATCCATCTTCATTTCCCAAGATCAAAAAATGCACTCACAAGAAGTTATAAATTTGGACATTATAGGTCATTTTTGAAAGTCAATAAAAACACCTTTCTTTCCTAAGCTTATAACTTGAGAATGAAACATCAAAATGAGATTAGACCAAAATAGTTGGTTAGAAGACATCTCAGGCTTTCTAAAAAGTCCAAAAACACTTCCAAAAGTTCAAAATTAAAGAAGTTATGCATTGTTGAAGTTGGACATTTTTGCAAAATTGCCAAAAGTCAACTATCCCCAAAACTTCAAATTTTGTCAAATGGGCCCATTCTTTTCCACTTGATTTGAGCTTGCATCATTGCCCACGTGTCCTATCTTCAGCCATGAGCTCATATTTCATTTTTATTATTTTATTTGATTTTTTATTGAATTTATTCATTTTAAATCAAATTAAATCATATAAAATCCAAAGCTTTGATTACATAAGATTTTTTTGCTGTTTCAGGTTTTGATTATCATCATTATCATCATCAAATTCGAATCACACCAATTCATGTGCAAAAAGATTGAGATTTGGCAAAATTGGCAAGCTTTAAAGAGGAGATCAAATCAAATATGTGTGCATTGATATGAGAAGATTCAATCCATAATTCTTATCCTAATACACTACACAATACATAAGCAAGCCAAAGGAGACGAGATCAGGGTTGGCAATTGCAGAAAGGGGCAGAACAAAGGTTGAAAAATTCACTAAAAAGCTTGAAATCGAATCCATAGCTAGAGGCACTTTCAGAAGCTGAGACCGGTCCCAATCTCTTCCTGGGTGTTCACACAAGCGATCTGGATCAAAATCTAGCGTTCTCATACCTTCACAAGCGTTGTAAGTGTCACGATATGTAGCTCTGTTCTTGAAATCGATTTGGCTCACTCTTGCATCATTTGAACAAACTAACTGCATATTCGTGATCCTCACAACATTTCCAAGCTTTTGGCATTATTTAATTTCGTTTACATGACCTGTATTGCAAAATGCCATAGCTAGGGTTTCTTGGATATTTTTGGGCGTTTTTGTTTCAGGAATAATTAGCCTCCAAGAAGGGTATGATTGTGACCGGAATGATGAGACGAGTACAACTATGCCTTTAGAACTCATTTTTGTGGCCTGGAATGAATTTTGGAACAAGCCTGCGCATTTAGCTGCAGATTCAAATCTGCAGGTAATGTTATTACAGGCCTGAGGACAGGGATGAGTGTGTGTCATCCCCCGGTTGGCCCATTCAAATGTTGTGCGCGCGCTTTGAATTTCTGGCAATGATTTTTGTTTTTTTATATAATATATGTTTTGCATTATAATAACAAAGACAACAAAGCGTCCCAGTGGTGGCCACATAGGCGCTTAGAGACCCAAAGGCTGGAGGTCAGGGGTTCGATCCCTGCCTCCAGCAATTTGCATTTTCCAAATTTCTTGCAGGCAATCAGGTACACGCTTGGGTTTGAGAACTATCATGCTCCCTCAGGCATCCAATGGCCAGATGGCCAAAGGCCAAATCTGAGAGTCCCGGGCTGAGGGTCCACCATAGGCCAGGTCCACGCACGCCCACTGGATTCCAAAAGTCAACAAAGGGCCAACTGCAATTGGGCTTCAGATTGCTAATCACACCACAAATGCAGGCCCAAACCCCTCACTCTTCTATTTATTTACTTTGTTTTATTATTTGGTTTTATTATTTCTATTTTATTTACTAACCAATCAAATTTCTTTTTTTCATAAAATAAAAATCAAAAAATATTTTTATTCAATTAAATTCTAATTTTAATTTTTTTATTAATAAACACTAATTAATTAATTTAGGTTTTAATTAGAATAACTTTAACCTATTTTTTGTAAATAATTAAAATTAAATTAGATTTAATTAGGTTTTAATTACTAACTTAATTATTTTATTTTTCTTTCCTGAAATAACAAAAACCCAAAAATAATTTATTATTAATTTATTTATTTTTTAATTTAATTTAGTAATTAATTTAGATTAATTTATTTCTTAAATAAAAAACCAAAAAAAGATGTCTTCTTTAAAGGGTCAAAACCCTAATCTTGCGCTCGATTTAATTTCCCGCACGCGTCGTTTATTTTTAACATATTAATGTACTTTCCTCTGGATTGTAATAGTTAATAGGACCTTCATTTATTTTTTATCGCTTTATTTATTTTTAAAGGGTTTGTCTTTGGCGATGTAAATACCCGACGCCTTGTAATTTAAATTCCACATTTTATTTCCGCAAATTATAATTGTTAGATGTTTGATAATAGGATGGCATGACAAGACTGAATGTTTTAACCTAAAATCAACTTAGATCACCCTTGACATGTACAAAGATAAAATAATTGAAAATAACACACTCGCACATGCGCACTCTTAGGGTACACCCCACTTGGTTGCCTTCGTACACGGTCATTGAGTATAGGTTGTTTTAGAGGTCGCCCTCTTATCTAAAAGATCATAGTCGCCTCGAAATGGTTGCCTCGGATATTGTTGCCTCAAACAAATGATCTAAGACATTAGGGTTACCGCTAAGGCGTCCTAACATTGCTTTAGTGAACGTAAGTCCCGCATTCGAATTGACCCTTAAACTCCAACGACGATGCTACCTACTCATCAATAGTGGGATAGCATTGTCTAAAGGAAATTAGCATAGAACGATCCCTTTTCCGAGTAGGTAGATGGTTCTTAAGTACTTGCTCTTTCAAAAAAAATAAAATCTTTTTCACACTTACACTTTTCGAATAAAGTTTTCAAAAAAACTTCATACGCTCTTGAGGATAGAACTCATGAACAATTCCTGGAAGATCTGACGGCTCTATAGGCTCAAAATGCCCAGTTCTAGGAATTGTTCATGAGCTTAGCTAAGGGTCAACAAGATCTGAAGGTCCTTATCTTGAAAGAGAAGAAGAAGAAGAAGAAGAAGAAGAAGAAGAAGAAGAAGGCGGTCTTATTTAATATGGGTCCCAGATTCGGAAACGATTTGTGAGAAGAGGTTGATTTGACCCACTCATCTGGAGGGGGAGATAATTAGGAAGAAAGGAGGGCTCCTAGCCCTGTGGTTTCCGATAATGAGACTGACTTTGATGAAGACCAGTATCCTCTGGCTGAGGACAGATACAAATAACTGGAAGACCGGTTGAGTGCGATGGAAGTTCAGAAGGTGCCTGGTCTGGACTTTGGTGATCTGGGTTTGTCGTCTGGGGTGGTAATTCCCCACAAGTTTAAAGCACCAGCCTTTGCTAAGTACGACGGGGTTTCTTGCCCAAAGCTGCACCTCCGCTCGTATGTTAGAAAGATTCAGCCATACACCGCTGACAAGAATCTCTAGATCCACTTCTTTCAAGATAGTCTCTCAGGGACTCAGCTTGAATAGTTTTACCAGTTATAAGGAGCTAGTATCCGTAATTGGGAAGATTTGGCTGCTGCTTTCTACAAGCAGTACCAATACAATGCTGACCTCGCTCCCACGCGTACCCAACTCCAGGGTATGTCAATGGGTGCGGGCGAAGGTTTCAAAGATTATGCTCAGAAGTGGAGGGACCTTGCTGGAAGAGTGCAACCACCCTTGGCTGATAGGGAGCTAGTGGATATGTTTCTGGGGACCTTGTCTGGTTCGTATTTCAACCATCTGATCGGAAGTTCTTCGTCCGGGTTTACAGAGCTGATCATGACCGGGGAAAGGATTGAGGCCGGTATCAAATCTGGTAAAATACAGAAGGGTGCTTCATCAGGCACCGAGAAGAAGTCTTTTAAAAAGGAGTCCAGTGTTGTTTACAGTTCAAAAAGCCAGAATAGACCTGAACGTTGCCAAGCTGTTAATGCGGTTGTTATTTCAAGACCTGCTGTTGCACCTTAGCGCAACAATCAGCCAAGGGCCGAGAGACCGCGAAGACAATTCACTCAGCTCAACATGACTTTATCCCAAATTCTGCTGCAGTTATTGAAAACCAACTTGGTTATTCTGAAGTAGGCCCAAAGACTCCCAACACTGCATCACCCATGTATGATCCGAATGCCCGTTGTGCTTTTCACTCTGGTAGCCCGGGGCATGACACGGATAACTGTTGGGTCTTAAAGAACAAATTACAGGACTTGATTGATGCAAAGGAGATTGAGTTTGAAGCACCTGAAAGACCTAATGTTGTGACTGCTCCTATGCCCAAGCATGGAGTGAATTCTATAGATGAACACTTGTTTTTGGTTTCTGTGAACGACATTGTTACCCCCTTGATGACTGTAAAGAAGAACCTTTTGTTAGCCGGTTTATTTCCAGGCTGTGACGAAGGTTGCTGTATGTGTTATGTCCTACCTACTGGTTGCCATCTTTTGAAATCAAGTGTCCAACGCCTGATGGATAATAAAGAAATTCTGTTTGAGAAGACTGTTGTTCCTTTGGTTCCTACTGAAGAAGTTGCTATAATCACCATTTTCGATAATTCTTCCAAGGCTTCCTCGAGAAAGCCTGTTAGAATTACATATGTTCCAAGAATTGCACCATTGATCATCACTGTTCCTGGGCCTATCCCTTATACATCCAATAGAGTTGTCCCATGGCATCATGGGGCTGACATATATTATCACGGAGTTAAGAAAAACTTGAGTGTTGAAGAGTCTGATACTGACGTCAGCAATATTGTTGGACCTGCCAAAGTCACCTGCAGCGGAAGACTTTTCTCCCCTGAGATCTCTCCACCAACTGTTCGAAAGTCTACTGTTATTACACCTGCCAGTGTACCTGCTACTGTCCCTGTTCAAGTTTCAATTCTTACCCCTGTTGCCGAGTCGTCTAACGCTAAGGGCAAAGGGACCACCGGTGAGCCTGCCCAGACGGAGGCACCGAAGAAGATTACTGTTGAAGCCTCTAGACAAGAGATGGAGGAAATTTTGAAGATCATCAAAAAGAGTGACTACAATATAGTCGAACAGCTGGGGAAAACCCCATCCAAAATCTTTGTTGTCTCTGTTGCTATGCTCAGAAGCCCATGCCAAGGCTCTGATCGCTTTCCTGAAGACTGCCCACGTACCGCAAGAGACGTCAGCTAATCAGTTTAAAGATTGTGTGGCTAGTCTGACAACAGATAATAGTTTGGGTTTCTCTGATGCCAACTTGACTGTTAAGGGGAAGAATCACAATGACGCCCTGCATGTCTCCATTGAATGCAGAGGCACTACTCTCTCTCACGTATTGGTAGATACTAGATCTTCGTTGAATGTGTTACCCAAGAAATCTCTAGACCGGTTAGACTGTGAAGGGTTGGAGCTGAAATCAAGCAACATTGTAGTCAGGGCTTTTGATGGCTCCAAGAGGATGGTACATGGAGAAGTGGATATTCCGATTAAGGTCGGTTCTCAGGTCTTCGCATCTACATTCTATGTGATGGACATTCGGCTATCTTATTCATGCTTGCTGGGTTGTCCATGGATCGACAAAGCTGGGGCAGTAACCTCAACGCTCCACCAGAAGCTAAAGTACTCGGTGAAAGGGAAAATTGTGACAGTACAAGGAGAAGAGGAGTACATGGTGAGCCACCTCAATTCTTTCTGATATGTAGAGATGGACGGGGAGTTCATTGAGACCCCATTTCAGCATTTTGAAGAGGTTCCCCAGACGTTGGCATCAACTGAGACTGTTGTTGAAGATCCTCCAATGAAGATGGCTTCCTTCAAGGATGCCCGGGCTGTTGTCGAGAAAGGTGGGTGTGCGAATTGGGGCCAACTCCCTGGTTTTTCACATAAGACTAACAAGTTTGGTTTAGGTTTCACTGCAGAAGCTCAAAGGGTTGTTCGGAGTGCACGGATCGGAAGACCTCCCTTGTTCATCAGCAATTCAGGAGTGAATGCCATTGAAGACGATGTTGAAGAGTCTGAGTTCGACAGTTGGATCTATCCTACTACTGATGGTGGACTAAGCAACTGGACAGCAAAGGACTTCATCCCAATTTCTTTTGTTACCCAGTAATGAGACTTTTGTTTTGAATTTGTAACAGACAATGTTTTAAACTTTATGGCCCAGTGTCTTACCCGGGGCACCGTGGCTTCATTTGTGAGGGCTTTATGTGTGTCATCTACATATATCATTAATAAAAGCATTGGACGTTTCTTGCATTTCAAATTTTGCGCTCCTTGTTTTTCTTTTATTATATATTGCAAAACATCTATTTTACACACACTCACATATACAGGTCTACATCCACTCTGGATCTCACTGGTAACGACTCTGCTACTGCCGGTTATGACTTCGAAAGTCCGATCAACTTAGCCGAAGACGATGGTGAAGATGATTGTGAAGTTCCTGGTGAACTTTCTAGATTGCTACTTCAGGAAGATAGGGCCATACAGTCGCATGAGGAGCCTGTGGAAACGGTAAATCTGGGTACAGAGATAGACAAGAAAGAGGTCAAGATCGGTGCAAATCTAGAGCCTAGCGTTAAACAACGGTTGATTCAGATGTTGCATGACTATGTTGAGATCTTTTCCTGGTCTTATGAAGATATGCCTGGTTTGGATACCGATATTGTGGTTCACCGATTGCCTACCAAGGAAGACTGTCCTCCAATAAAACAGAAAGTCCGCCGAATGCGCCCAGAGATGTCTGAGAAAATCAAGGCTGAAGTTATGAAACAATTTGATGTCGGTTTTCTAGCAGTTACTTCTTACCCATAATGGGTGGCCAACGTGGTTCCTGTGCCGAAGAAGGATGGTAAAGTCTGAATGTGTGTTGACTATAGGGATCTGAACAAGGCGAGTCCCAAGGATGATTTCCCTTTGCCTCATATCGATGTTTTGGTTGACAACACCGCTCAGCATAAGGTTTTCTCCTTTATGGATGGTTTCTCCGGCTATAATCAGATTACAATGGCTCCCGAAGACATGGAGAAGACAACCTTTGTTACTCAATGGGGTACCTTCTATTACAAGGTTATGCCTTTCAGATTGAAGAATGTTGGGGCAACATATCAGTGCACCATGATCACCTTGTTCCATGACATGATCCATCATGAGATTGAGGTATACGTCGACGACATGATTGCAAGATCCCAGACTAAAGAAGAACATCTTGACCACCTTCAGAAGTTATTTGACAGGTTGAGGTTGTACAATCTGAGGTTAAACCCGAACAAGTGCACCTTCGGGGTGAGATCCGGTAAGCTGTTGGGTTTCGTCGTAAGCGATAAAGGTATTCAGGTGGATCCTGCAAAGGTGAAAGCTATACATGAAATGCCAGTTCCCCGAACAGAAAAAGAAGTGAGAGGCTTTCTGGGGCGTTTGAACTATATTTCCCGATTCATCTCACACCTGACTGCTACTTGTGAGCCAATCTTCAAGCTACTGAAGAAAGATCAAGTGGTAAGATGGAACGATGAATGTCAGGCCGCTTTCGAAAGGATTAAAGAGTATCTCCAAGAGCCACCTATTCTGATGCCTCCAGTTGAAGGGAGACCTTTGATCTTATACTTGACAGTACTCGACAACTCAATGGGGTGTGTGGTGGGTCAGCGTGACGAGTCTGGCCGAAAAGAGCATACTATTTATTACCTTAGCAAAAAGTTTACCGACTGCGAGACCCGATACTCGTTGCTCGAGAAAACTTGTTGTGCTTTGGCATGGGCTGCTCACCGGCTGAGATAATATATGTTGACTCACACTACTCTATTGATATCAAAGATGGATTCAATCAAGTATATCTTTGAAAATCCTGCCTTGTCCAGAAGAATAGCAAGATGGCAGATGATCTTGACTAAATACGACATTCAGTATACGACCCAAAAAGCAATCAAGGGAAGTGTATTGGCAGATCATTTGGCACATCAGGCAGTGGATGATTACCAGTCTATGAACTTTGAATTTCCGGATGAGAATATCATGATAGTAACCGACTGTGAAGAACCTGCACCGAATGAAGGACCCTAGGAGGGATCCCGATGGTCTATGTACTTTGACGGAGCTTCAAACGCTTTGGGTAATGGCATTGGCATCGTGATCATATCTCCTAAAGGCTCTCATACTCCATTCACCGCCCGACTATGTTTCAACTGCACCAATAACATGGCAGAGTATGAAGCGTGCATTATGGGTCTTCGAGCAGCCATTGACCTAAGGGTTAAGTTCTTGAGTGTCTTCGGAGATTCCGCTCTCGTGATTAGCCAGATCAAAGGCGAGTGGGATACGAAACACCCAAATCTTATTCCTTATAAGGAGTATGTGTTGACTTTACTTCCGCACTTTGAGGAGATAACCTTTGAACACTTCCCTAGAGAGGAGAATCAGTTAGTGGACGCGCTAGCTACGATGTCTTATATGTTCAAAGTCAATTGGGACAACGAAGCTCCCCAGATTATCATTGAGAGGTTGGACGAACCTACACATTGTTGTGACATTGAAACTGAAGAGGTAGCAGATAAACCATGGTTTCATGAGGTAAAAAGGTATCTTGAAGCTCAGGAATACCCCGAGGGTGCGTCTGTTAATGATAAGAAGTTTCTGAGGAGGTTCGCAGCGAATTTATTCATCAGCAATGGCATTCTTTACAAGCGTAACCATGATTCGACCTTACTGCGTTGTGTGGATAAGAACGAAGCAGAAAGGATCATGGCAGAGTTACATGAGGGTACTTTCAGAACTCATTCCAGTGGACATACCATGGCAAAGAAAATCCTTCGGGCAGGATATTTTTGGTCCACCATGGAAGCCGACTGTTATCAGCACTCTCGGACCTGTCACAAGTGCCAAGTCTATGCTGATAAGGTGCACATATCTCCAGTTCCTCTGAACGTCTTGACGGCTCCATGGCCTTTCGCAATGTGGGGCATTGATATGATCGGCGAGATCAGACCTACAGCGTCAAACGGGCATCGTTTCATCCTGGTAGCTACTGATTACTTTATGAAGTGGGTTGAAACAGCTTCCTTTGCTACGGTAACCAAGAACATCGTGGCACGGTTCATTCGACACAATCTGATCTGTCGGTATGGTGTACCATAAAGGATCATTACGGACAATGGTACAAATCTCAACAATAAGATGATCATTGAGCTCTGCAAGCAGTTCAAGATAAAGCATCACAACTCTTCTCCCTACCGGCCGAAGATGAATGGGGCTGTTAAAGCAGCAAATAAGAACATTAAGAAGATCGTGCAGAAGATGACGGTGACATACAAAGACTGGCACGAGATGTTACCTTTTTCTCTTCAAGGGTATCGTACCTCAGCGCGAACGTCAACAGGGGCAACACCCTATTCCTTGGTTTACGGCATGGAGGCCATCTTGCCCATTGAAGTTCAGATACCCTCTCTTCAGATTATGAAGGATGTAGGTTTGAGCAAAGATGACTAGATTCAGACTCGACTTGATCAGCTGAACTTAATTGACGAAAAGAGACTTACTGCTATTTGTCATGGTCAAACATATCAGAAGCGGATGATCAATTCATTTAACAAGAAAGCAAACGATAAGTGTATCAAGTTGGGGACCTGGTTATCAAGCGCATCATACTGCCACAAGGTGATCCCAGTGGCAAATGTACCCCTACTTACGAAGGGCCATTTGTGGTTAAGAACATTTTCTCAGGAGGGGCTATGATTCTAACCACCATGGATGGTGAAGACCTTCCTCACCCCGTCAATGCAGACATAGTGAAAAGATACTACGCATAAACAAAGACCCGCTAGGTCGACTGGCCTAGGCAAAAATAAGGGCTTCCCGGCGAACCAAAAGGGTTCGGGCAAAAATAAGGGATGAAAATAAAAAAAAAATCTTTACACCCGACAAGTCGAAAACCTGAAAAGGCGGCTTGGACAAAAATGGGTATCCCGGTGGACTGAAAACCCGAAAGGGCGGTCCAGGCAAAAATTAGGGATCAAAGCGTAACACTATGTCTCATTAGATCATCTTGCATCCAGACTTAGGTATCGACTATCAAGCTCGAACGACACTAATCAATCTGATCTACCTTCAATCAAGTAGCAAAGTGATGAGATGCTCGAGGATATAAAGGCAATAGCAGAGTTGGAACCCAGTGGGATTATTCACATAGTTTTTTTGTTTAGTTTTGCACAAATCATGTAAATTCTATTATTCGGTGGCGTTCTCTTACTAGGACGCCAGCCTCTTATACAAAAACGCCTATTTACAAGCCAAACTTCAAAATCAATACAATTCATTTTCAAAGAAACTTCAAACTGTTTTTCCTTTATCTGTTTTGTTTTGCAAAGAACGTCCAATGTTCATTTTTGATATATGCATTTGACATTAATTGTTGCTCATAAATTTTTACATGCGAAATAAAAGACGAATTACTCGTAATATCAGAAATAGGGGCAAATAAGAATTGTCCAAAACTGTACAGTTTCTCTGTCCACCAGGTACCAAGGTAGATTCAGATGAAGAATATCGCCAAGGTACTTTCACTCCCCGCAGGGTAAGACAGTAATGATAGCTCTCCCCAGCTGAGACTTACAGCTGCAAATGAATCGGCAATATCCTCCCCAAGCAGAGTTTATCTACCATCAACACTGAAAAGGCTTAATATCCCCGGAAGTTTTAATATTCCCCAGCGGAGTATAAGAACATTCCCCGGAAGAATACAAGATATCCCCAGCGGAGTTAAAATATTTTTCCAGCGCAATCTGAAGAAGCTTCCCCAGTGGAATTTAGAGAATCATCCCCAGTAGACTTTGGAAGATTATCCCCAACAAAACTCAAAAGATTATCCCCAATAGAGTCTAAAAGGTTATCCCCAGTGAAGTCGCAACTGAAAGATCATCCCCAGCGAAGTTCTTTCCTTTCACAAACAAGAATTCAATCCCCAACAGGACTCAGTATCACCAGCAATGGTAATTCATCCCCAGCGGAATTTATCGGTGGAATCCTCAGCAGAACATCTCTTCTCCATAGAGTAATCTCCTCATTAGTTTATTCCCCAACGAAGTTATCCTCTCCTGCAGGTTTATTCTCGCAATCATCTTCGTTCGTCATCCCTAGTGGAAACGAAGAATCCAATTCTATTCCCCAGCAGCTATCTAGGATTTATTTTCCCCAGCTAAAACATTACACTCCCATACATCATGATACATGCATATGCGCATCATACAACACAATCTCATTTATTTTGATAACATCATTGCTTGATATATATCATGCATTGCATACGACTGACCTTTACCTTTCAGGAAGGATACAGTTAAGTTCTCAGCTATGTCGAACTACTGACCGGTTCTTAAATCTCAATTGAATTAGTCTCGGTTGAATTACAGATAAGGTTCTAAATCTCGACAATTTTCCTCCGTCGAAGTGTGGACAAGTTCTTAAATCTCAACAGAATTATCCTCCGTTGAAATACAGACAGTTCCTAGATCTCGATGAAGATGTTTCCCTCAGTCGAAGTACTGACCGGTTCTTAAATCTCAATTGAATTAGTCTCGGTTGAATTACAGATAAGGTTCTAAATCTCGACAATTTTCCTCCGTCGAAGTGTGGACAAGTTCTTAAATCTCAACAGAATTATCCTCCGTTGAAGTACAGACAGTTCCTAGATCTCGATGAAAATGTTTCCCTCAGTCGAAGTACTGACCGGTTCTTAAATCTCAACTGAATTAGTCTCGGTTGAATTACAGATAAGGTTCTAAATCTCGACAATTTTCCTCCGTCGAAGTGTGTACGAGTTCTTAAATCTCAACAGAATTATCCTCCGTTGAAGTATAGACATTTCCTAGATCTCGATGAAGATGTTTCCCTCAGTCGAAGTACTGACCGGTTCTTAAATCTCAATTGAATTAGTCTCAGTTGAATTACAGATAAGGTTCTAAATCTCGACAATTTTCCTCCGTCGAAGTGTGGACAAGTTCTTAAATCTCAACAGAATTATCCTCCGTTGAAGTACAGACAGTTCCTAGATCTCGATGAAGATGTTTCCCTCTGTCGAAGTACTGACCGGTTCTTAAATCTCAACTGAATTAGTCTCGGTTGAATTACAGATAAGGTTCTAAATCTCGACAATTTTCCTCCGTCGAAGTGTGGACGAGTTCTTAAATCTCAATAGAATTATCCTCCGTTGAAGTACAGACAGTTCCTAGATCTCGATGAAGATGTTTCCCTCAGTCGAAGTACTGACCGGTTCTTAAATCTCAACTGAATTAGTCTCGGTTGAATTACATATAAGGTTCTAAATCTCGGCAATCCTCCTCAGTCGAAGTACTGACCGATTCTTAAATCTCAACTGAATTAGTCTCGGTTGAATTACAGATAAGATAAGGTTCTAAATCTCGACAGAGTTCCCCCCAGTTGAATTACGGACAAGTTCTTAAAACTCAGCAGAGATGTTCTCTCAGCTGAAGTACAGGCAAGTTCCTAAATCTCAACAAAGATCAGACTTCCCCAGCGGAATCTTCCACAACAACAGGTATGCAAGTTCTCGCTAAAGAATCTCTTATGCGATCGACACTCCTGCAGATGGAATCTTTAAGCCCATCCTCCCTCCAGCAATCTCCAAATGGCATCTGTAAGCCCATTCCCGACATCACAAGGCTGATACCACTTCATGCGAGTGCAAATTTCTGGGCACTCTAGTGTTCAATCATCTTCCACCTTCGGATCACGAAAGGCATGAAAGCCAATCTACATCCTCAGGTTTAAGAAGATTGAACAGGGGCAGCTGTTGTATCCCAAAATTTTCCCTCTCATATTCCTCAAGACATTGCAAGAAAAATCTCCAAGTTGCTCAAAGTAGTCCAAGAATTGGTCAGACAAGTTATCTCCTAAGGAAGTCAACCCCAAATTAGGGTTTTGTATTGCATCAAGATCTTTGAGTCCAAATGACCTCAAGTGCTCCCTAATGTCCTAATATGTTCTCAATATCATCCATGTCAAATTTCAAGCCTCGCAGAGGAAGTTTGCTCAGTCAATTGCTCAAAGGGTCCAAAAATCGACTGTGCTAGGGCAAAAGTCAACTGTGACCTATAAACAGACAAACTTCAAGATTTTTTGTCAACATTCTCATTTTGAAGGATATTTCATCATTTTATCAAGGTTTGATCATGATTCATCAAGGATTGCTAAAAATTCATCAAGACTCAAAAGTTACTAAATTAGGGTTTTGTAGGAAAAGTCAACTCAACTCTGACCAAGCATATCTTTCTCATACTTTATGATAAATGACCCATCCAAAGCTCATTTTGAAGAAGATGCAATTTCCTACAATCCATCTTCATACCCCAAGATCAAAAAATGCACTCACAAGAAGTTATAAATTTGGACATTATAGGTCATTTTTGAAAGTCAACAAAAACACCCTTTTTGCCAAAGCTTATAACTTGAGCATGGAACATAAAAATGAGATGAGACCAAAAGGGTTGGTTATAGGACATCTCAAGCTTTCTAAAAAGTCAAAGAACACTTCCAAAAGTTCAAAATTGAAGAAGTTATGCATTGTTGAAGTTGGACATTTTTGTAAAATTGCCAAAAGTCAACTATCCCCAAAACTTCAAATTTTGTCAAATGGGCCCATTCTTTTCTACTTGATTTGAGCTTGCATCATTTCCCACGTGTCCTAGCTTCAGCAATGAGCTCATAATTCATTTTTATTATTTTATTTGATTTTTTATTGAATTTATTCATTTTAAATCAAATTAAATCATATAAAATCCAAAGCTTTGATTACATAAGATTTTTTGGTTGTTTCAGGTTTTGATTATCATCATTATCATCATCAAATTCGAATCACACCAATTCATGTGCAAAAAGATTGAGATTTGGCAAAATTGGCAAGCTTTAAAGAGGCGATCAAATCAAATATGTGTGCATTGATATGAGAAGATTCAATCCATAATTCTTACCCTAATAAACTACACAATACATAAGCAAGCCAAAGGAGACGAGATCAGTGTTGGCAATTGCAGAAAGGGGCAGAACAAAGGTTGAAAAATTCACTAAAAAGCTTAAAATCGAATCCATAGCTAGAGGCACTTTCAGAAGTTGAGACCGGTCCCAATCTCTTCCTGGGTGTTCACACAAGCGATCTGGATCAAAAGCAAGCATTCTCAGACCTTCACAAGCGTTGTAAGTGTCACGATATGTAGCTCTATTCTTGAAATCGATTTGGCTCACTCTTGCATCATTTGAACAAACTAACTGCATATTCGTGATCCTCACAACATTTCCAAGCTTTTGGCATTATTTAATTTCGTTTACATGACCTGTATTGCAAAATGCCTTGGCTAGGGTTTCTTGGATATTTTGGGGCGTTTTTGTTTCAGGAATAATTAGCCTCCAAGAAGGGTATGGTTGTGACTGGGATGATGAGACGAGTACAACCATGCCTTTAGAACTCATTTTTGTGGCCTGGAATAAATTTTGGAACAAGCCTGCGCATTTAGCTGCGGATTCAAATCCGCAGGTAATGTTATTACAGGCCTGAGGACAGGGATGAGTGTGTGTCATCCCCCGGTTGGCCCATTCAAATATTGTGCGCGCGCTTTGAATTTCTGGCAATGATTTTTGTTTTTTTATATAATATATGTTTTGCATTATAATAACAAAGACAACAAAGCATCCCAGTGGTGGCCACATAGGCGCTTAGAGACCCAAAGGCTAGAGGTCAGGGGTTCGATCCCTGCCTCCAGCAATTTGCATTTTCCAAATTTCTTGCAGGCAATCAGGTACACGCTTGGGTTTGAGAACTATCATGCTCCCTCAGGCATCCAATGGCCAGATGGCCAAAGGCCAAATATGAGAGTCCCAGGCTGAGGGTCCACCATAGGCCAGGTCCACGCACGCCCACTGGATTCCAAAAGTCAACAAATGGCCAGCTGCAATTGGGCTTCAGATTGCTAATCACACCACAAATGCAGACCCAAACCCGTCACTCTTCTATTTATTTACTTTGTTTTATTATTTGTTTTTATTATTTCTATTTTATTTACTAACCAATCAAATTTCTTTTTTTCATAAAATAAAAATCAAAAAATATTTTTACTCAATTAAATTCTAATTTTAATTATTTTATTAATAAACACTAATTAATTAATTTAGGTTTTAATTAGAATAACTTCAACCTATTTTTTGTAAATAATTAAAATTAAATTAGATTTAATTAGGTTTTAATTACTAACTTAATTATTTTATTTTTCTTCCCTGAAATAACAAAAACCCAAAAATAATTTATTTTTAATTTATTTATTTATTTAATTTAATTTAGTAATTAATTTAGATTAATTTATTTCTTAAATAAAAAACCAAAAAAAGATGTCTTCTTTAAAGGGTCAAAACCTTAATCTTGCGCTCGATTTAATTTCCCGCACGCGTCGTTTATTTTTATCATACTAATGTACTTGCCTCTGGATTGTAATAGTTAATTGGACCTTCATTTATTTTTTATCGTTTTATTTATTTTTAAAGGGTTTGTCTTTGGCGATGTAAATACCCGACGCCTTGTAATTTAAATTCCGCATTTTATTTCCGCAAATTATAATTGTTAGATGTTTGATAATAGGATGGCATGACAAGACTGAATGTTTTAACCTAAAATCAACTTAGATCACCCTTGACATGTACAAAGATAAAATAATTGAAAATAACACACTCGCACATGCGCACTCTTAGGGTACACCCCACTTGGTTGCCTTTGTACACGGTCATTGAGTATAGATTGTTTTAGAGGTCGCCCTCTTGTCTAAAAGATCATAGTCGCCTCGAAATGGTTGCCTCGGATATTGTTGCCTCAAACAAATGATCTAAGACATTAGGGTTACCGCTAAGGCGTCCTAACATTGCTTTAGTGACCGTAAGTCCCGCATTCGAATTGACCCTTAAACTCCAACGACGATGCTACCTACTCATCAATAGTGGGATAGCATTGTCTAAAGGAAATTAGCATAGAACGATTCCTTTTTCGAGTAGGTAGATGGTTCTTAAGTACTTGCTCTTTCAAAAAAAACAAAAAAAAATTCACACTTACACTTTTCGAACAAAGTTTTCAAAAACACTTCATACGCTCTTGAGGACAGAAGCAAGAGTTAAATCGAAGTTTTCAAACAAAAACTTTTTCAAACCCACAAGCACAAAGAAAGCAATTTTTGAAAACAATGTACCTAAGAGCCCGTGGATAACCACGGATAGAAAGGGTGCTAACACCTTCCCTTTCTATAATCTACCCCCCGAACCCGAGAAATATCTCGAAAAAGGAATTTTTCTGTGCTTTTTTCCTTTCCTTGTTGGATAAAATAAAAGTCGGTGGCGACTCTTGCTTACCGCGACACTTTGCAAACACAAACGCAAACCAGCATTCCAAAAAACAGTCAGTTCTTCTCACCGTATCACATCTGTATTTTGTTTTTTTATTTAAATCGTGGCCACTTGTCAAAAACGGATTGGGTGGAAGATAAGTTGAAAAGTATGTGTAATGTTGGGTAAGATTGAGTGCCATTCTCGGTTTTCTTTTAACACCCTCTTGCGGATTTTTTTTCCTTTGGTATTTTTTTTAGTTATGAGTTAGGATTTCATTTGGAAATGGGGCTTTGAGGCCTTGGATTAAAAATTTGTTCGCCAGTCCATACTCCCATGATTCTATTTGCACCCTTGTTTCAACCTTTTACCAAATGCAACAATAACATGTACCCCCCCCCCCCCCCCCCCGTCCAACCAGCAGTAATGGGTCCAGTCTGAATTACTTTAGCACCCCCATTATTTACTTTACAACTGAAAACACCCCTTTTTAATTTACTTATTTTCTTTTATATAATTCTATTTTCTTACTTATTTACTAATTCTATAAATATTTATTATTATTGATAGTATTAAATTTCATTAATATTTTATATATTTTTATATTGTTATTTTTATGTTATTATTTATTATATGTAAATATTGTTATATTAGCATATAAATTATTTTCTTAAAAACTCATATATAATTTTCTCATATATTGCATTAAATATTGCATTATCATGCATTAATCAAGATTTTCGTAGTTAATACAAATAAAAAATACAAATAAATCTCAAACTATTTTCGCTAATCAACAGTCTTTTTTGCAAATAGGGTTTCAAACCGATTTTGGCTTACTGCGTACTCAGTCAAAACCTCCGTAATCACTACTCCCAACCGAGTGCGGGGTGATTCAAAATATGTTTACAAACCCTCTAAAAGACACCAACCCATACGAACTACGAATTAGGACTCTGATTCCTCGTAAGAGGATACGTAGGAACGCAATCTAAAATCGTGGCGAGTCTTGCTAATTAAAACTTAAAACATTGTTTCCCCCAAACCTAAACCTAGGGCTAATATCCTTGTGAACAAAGTGGATGAAAGGTTCCTAACACCTTCCTTTTGTCTAATTGAGTCCGTAACCTAGAATCCTTGTCTGCGAATTAGGGTTTTCTATTAGATTCCCTTCCTTGGGATAAAAACTAATAGTGGCGACTCTTGATTAAAAAACCACTCGCTACACCATGTGACTAAACTTTCATCTATTTATATTATTATATCTCTTGTTTCCAAACATCATTGCCCTTGTTTCAATTATATGTGAAGAATGTGACTAAACTTTCATGTATTTGGATTATTATATCTCTTGTTGCCAAACATCATTGCCCTTGTTTCAATTATATGTGAAGAATGTGTTCTTGCATGGTGACTTACAAGAAGAGTTGTATATGGAGAAATCACGTGATTTTGTTGTTTAGGGGGGGCATGGACAGGTGTGTTGTTTAAAACAATTATCGTATGGCTTGAAGTAATTACCTAGATTTTGGTTTAGGATACTCACTACAATGGTTTTGACATTTGGACTAAAAAGATGTCAGAGTGATCATATAGTATTTTTCTTAATAAAACCAACGTAGAAATATCTTACTTGTAGTGTATGTTGATCATGTTGTGATTACAGGAAGTGATAGCAAAGAATTTGATAAATTTAAGGCGATCCTTTAAACCAAGTTTTAGGCCAAAGATTTGGGAGTCTTTACATACTTCTTGGGTATTTAAGTTATGTATTCTGGGACTTTCTTTCCCAAAGAGAATATATTATAGATTTATTGAGTAAAAATGATATTGTGAAACCATGTGAGACTCCTATGAAACTTGAAGTTAAACTAATAGTGGGTGTAGCTTCTTTCTTAGACCCTAAAACAACTGGCTGAAAATCATCAAATAATAAATACGTCATCGAACATCTTTTACCCCACATAAAGGGAAAGGTAAACATCGAGAAAACTTGAGAAGAGATAAGTCACGGTCTTGCGACCGAGAGATTGGGTAAGGGAGTCTGTTACGCGAGGGGAAGGTATTAACACCCCACACGCCCGTAGTACTCTACGGTATCCACTCTTGTTATCTATCTTATGGGTGTGTCTAAATTATGCTTAATGTTTACTACTGAGGAGGAACACATTCAAAAGAAAGGATAAAATAATGTAGGGAAAATAATGTTGTGCTCGCTTGGGCCCTACCTCAATACCTACGTATCCTTTTTGAGGAATCAGAGTTATCGTAGTTCGGCTAACATGTGTTTGTTTATTTTATGTTTTTTATGAATAATGTTAATTCCGCCTTCTTCTGCAGCTCAACCTTTAGAGAGTCACGCGTTGGCACAGAAGTAAACTAATCATGTTTTTACCTGAAAAGGGTTTTAGAGAAAAGGTGCTTGGGCGCACAAAAAGGTTTGAGTTGGTTTGTATTTTATTACCTTGAAAAAGGGTTTAAGTGTGATTAGCATGTTTTATGATTTGCTAAAAAAAGAAAGTTTTAGTTTTAAATGCATATGCAAAAAGGGGAAGAAAAGAGTCTAAAGGAGACTAGCCTATTTCTAAACCTAATTTTATCATACAATGGTAGCCTTACGTCAAGGGTGAAAGGGAAATCTCTACCTAATATTAGCATGCATGGTTTGCAACCTAAGGTCTAACTTGTATCCGAAAGGAGCAAGTACATCCTAAGGGAACATGGTATGTACAAGGATAAAAACAAGTAAGCTTAAAGGAGCACACACATAAAATGGTAAGTGAAAGAAGTGAAATGCTTTAGTCAAGGGGAGTGTATCACCCGAGATAAACAAGCGGGAGTAGGATGTAAAACAAAAATATGATGTCCAAAGCGACTGAACACCTAACCAAGATATAGGAGATCGAGATAGACGACAGAAGGTAATATGAACGATCATGGAGTATCAGCATCGGCCAATGCAAACTCTTGACAAAGTGTGGGGGTTCGATTGTGAAACCCTTCTCCGCTTGACGACTCGATAACAAGAGAAAGCATAACTTTGAAGCTTCGTGGTGCGTCACGGGCTAAGGATGACACAAACGAAATTGCAGGGGTCAATTGTAAACCCTTTTCGCGTGCCTCTTTTTGAGGACTTCCATGGGGGATGGGGGTATATATGCGGGCATAAATATAAACACAGGTGCGAAATGCCCACTTCGAGGTGGGTCTTTAAACAAACACACCTAGAAAGCAAATCACATAATGCGGGATTGCCTTAAACAGGTCTTTAAAAAAATCAGAGGGACTCCTGACATATATCCACAATGGATGTCCGTGTCATACATCTCTATTCTACTTCTCATGTCAAGGAAAATGGTAAAATTCCTACTTCTCATGATATCTAGAAAGCGATAAAGCGCAGAAGTACTAAAAGGGAAGCAGAATGATACCGAACAAACAATAGTTCGTAACACGTAAGCAGAACAAAGAAAATCGGAGAACTTCAAGTGAGCTTCATCAGTAACCAAAGCAAGTCAGAGATCAGACATTCAACATAAGCTTTAAAGAATCTATGTGAAAATAAATCACAAATGGTGTGTATCAGACACAACTATACAATCATTCTGTATGAAAATACAAGCCAGACAAAACACACAATAGTGCAAATATGCATCTCATAGAATGAGAGTCCAGATAAATCGTATCAGAAGAGAATTCATATCCCAAAAATAAAGTGGAACACGAAGCAATCAAAACACGATTGAAAGTTTTCTCATAATACCTTGCACAACTTAACAAACAAGTAGGAATAACGAGGCAAACGTAAATCAACTCAAATATCAAGTCATAACCAGAACCTACCATTAAAGCACTCATCGTTTCAAGAAAACTGAATCATGGAGACGGAATCGACAAAACACATTAAAATCCTAATTCTAAACATATGACAACCATTAGTTCACTTAATCCCTAAACTAATAGAAAATTTATGAAAAAAATATATCAAAACCAGAGACTAACATATCATTATTCATACAAAACTCCAGCCAAAAATCATGTGGAAAAGTATCAAAATTAAATTGATAAAGTTCAAGAAACAAAATGATAAGTTAAAAAGAAACTAGTAGGTGCGTGGACTGGAATCTAGTGTGAATAGCAGAACATTCGTTGGCAAGCCCAGGCGCATCTGGCCCAATCCCGTGCACCAATGTCCAAACATTTTCCATTAATATAATTTTTAATCTCTGATTTATACATATCAAAATAATAAAAAAAATTAAATTAAATTAAACATGAGAAACAGTGAGATTGGAGAAACAACGTCGTTGGCATGTCTTAGGCTCAACGATTCGCGTGACTCCCCAGCTTCTTTGTCTCCGTCAATCCGGCTTCCGCGACACCCACCTACACTCGTCGGAAACTCGATTCGTCGGAAACTCAAGGATGAAGAATGATGCGTAACCTACCTCGACGGCGACGGTGATCAAAGACTTCGACGAATCCTCATACTCAGGTATTACTATATCTTTTGTTGTGAATTCAATGCCAATAACAAAGTATAGAATTATGGGAGAATAAAGAACAAGGAAGAAGAAGAACACAAGAATTGGTTATAACTGCTATTCTTTACTTTCTCTTTGAAAACAAGATTACAAGTTTACAAGAATAACAAATAACCCTCTCACCCTAATTAGGATTTGCTGTTTTAATGATGAGAGACTAGTATGCTATTTATAATAAAAACTAACATACTAACTAATGGGCTTTTTCCACAAGGCCCATTATACAAGCTAACTTAATAATCAAGCTAACTTAACAAATTAGGGTTTAAACACTAAAACCTAATTTAACAAGCATTCTTCGACAAATACATGCTAGACCCTTCTTCGACTACAGCAAGTACTTCGATCATACTAGAGTTCGATCCAAAATCCCACAAATCTCCACCTTGGACCTAACTCTACAGCATCAAGAGACACTAACTAGCTTTCTTCATGCAGCTTTATCAACTGCATACAGTGGAAAAACTTGCAACTTGGCAATGTTTTGGTGATCATATCAGCGGCATTGTGATCTGTCGAGACCTTCAGCACTTGGACTTCTCCACGCTCGATTACCCCTCTGACGAAATGCAGCATCACATCTATGTGCTTGGTTTGCTCATGATAGGCTGAGTTCTTCGACAGGTGTATTGCACTTTGACTATCACATTTAACAGTGATACCTTGACCTTGAAGTTTCAGCTCCTTTGCAAAACCTTCAAGCCACAATGCTTCTTTCACAGCTTCAGTTAGAGCAATATATTCTGCTTCAGTAGTTGATAAGGCAACAACCTTCTGAAGAGTTGCTTTCCAACTAATTGTTGTACCAAACATAGTGAAAACATATCCAGAAATAGATTTTATGGAATCCATACAGCCTGCATAATCAGAGTCAACATAGCCTTCGACAGCTGCTTTACTATCTTCACCCAAGGCTCCACCATAAATTAAGACTCTGTTCAGAGACCCATTTATGTACCTTAGAATCCACTTTAACGCTTGCCAGTGAGCCTTTCCAGGATTCGCCATGTACCTGCTTACAAGACTTACTGCATATGCTATGTCGGGTCTAGTACAGACCATAGCATACATCAAAGAACCAACTATATTAGCATATGGGATGCTGTTCATATAGGTTCTTTCAACATCAGTACTGGGACATTGATCAATGCTCAGCTTGAATTGAGGGTTTGTTGGAGTCACAACAGGCTTTGAATTCGACATACCAAACTTGTCAAGAATCTTTCGAAGGTATGCCTCTTGGGATAAGCATAATTTCGACTGCTTTCTATCTCTTCGAATGTCAATTCCAAGAATCCTAGATGCAGCTCCCAGATCCTTCATGTCAAACTCCTTATTGAGTTCAGCCTTCACCCTCATTACATCTTCGACATTGTTGCTTGCTATCAGAATATCATCAACATAAAGCAACAAAATAACAAATGAATTTTCAGGTCGAAATCTGGAGTAAACACAATGGTCGAACTGACTTCTAATGAAACCTATGTGTTCCATGAACTTGTCGAATCTCTTATTCCACTGTCGAGGAGATTGTTTAAGTCCATATAAAGATCTCTTCAGTTTGCACACATAATCTTCTTTCCCCTTTTCGACATACCCTTCAGGTTGCCTCATCAGGATTGTTTCATCTAAGTCACCATACAAGAACGCAGTCTTCACATCCATTTGTTCCAGTTCAAGGTCGAACTGAGCCACCATGGCAAGCAACATTCGGATGGATCTGTGCTTCACAACAGGGGAAAATACATCATTGAAGTCGACACCTTCTTTCTGAGTGAAACCCCTTGCGACTAATCTTGCCTTGTACCTCTTCGACATTACTCCTTCAATTCCTTCCTTAACTTTGAAAATTCACTTACAGCTGACTAACCTTGCCCCAACAGGTTTCTTGATTAGTTCCCAAGTGTGATTATCATGGAGAGATTTCATCTCATCATGCATGGCCTTTAGCCATTCAGTCTTCATTCGACTCCTTATAACTTCCTTATAATCTCTAGGTTCTTCGTCTAGAACTTCACTTGCAGAGATTAAGGCATAAGCTACAAGATCTGCATATCCAAGTCTCTGAGGTGGTTTTATGACTCTTCTTTGCCTATCTCTCGACAATAAGTAGTCATCAACAGTTTCCTCTACATCATCAGAATCTTCTGTTTCTTCTTCGACTTCATCTGGGATACGCATTTCAGCATCAACATGCTCCACCTCAACAGGAATCTCTACCTGTTCCAGCTCTTCGTCAACATCATCAGTTTTCTTGAAAGCCATTTCAGTTTCATTGAAAACCACATCTCGACTGGTGATACACCTCCTGTGACCTGGCTCTAGGCACCATAGCCTATAAGCTTTCACTCCTTCAGGGTATCCCATAAACATGCATTTCAGAGCTCTAGGTTCGACCTTGTCTTGCCTAATGTGAGCATAGGCTACACAGCCAAATACTCTTAATTTGTCGAGATCTGGTGGATGTCCCGACCAAACTTCTTCAGGTGTCTTCATATCTAACACTGTCGAAGGACATCTATTTATCAGATATGCTGCTGTCGAAACAGCCTCAGCCCAAAACACCTTCTTTAATCCCGCACTAGTCAACATGCATCTAACTCTCTCCAAAATAGTTCGATTAAACCTTTCAGCCAAACCATTTTGTTGTGGAGTACCTGCGGTAGTTCTGTGCCTTGCAATACCAGAGGCACCACAAAAACTGTCGAACGCCTCATTGCAAAACTCAAGGCCATTGTCGGTTCTCAACCTCTTTACCTTTCTGCCAGTTTGATTTTCGACAAGAGTCTTCCAACTTTTGAAATTCTCAAAAGTTTCATCCTTAGTCTTCTGGATGAATACCCATAACTTTCTGGAATAGTCATCTACTATGGATAGAAAATACTTTGCTCCTGAATGTGATGGACACCTTGCAGGCCCCCAAAGATCAGCATGGATGTAATCAAGGGATCCATGTGTTCTTTGTTTGCCTTTGTTGAACTTCATTCTACAGGACTTTCCAAGTACACAGGGTTCACAAAACTTCAGTTTTTCGACTTTATCTCCACCAAGCAGATTTTGTTTCCCTAATTCGACCAGACCCCTTTCACTGACATGGCCCAATCTCATGTGCCAAATTTCTGTCTTCGACAAAGGTTTCGTGGATGCAACATTTGTCGAACCACTTACAACTTCAGCCTCAAGGGTATACAAGCCTTGTTTCTTCACGCCTCTCAAGACTTCCTTCGACCCTTTCATGACTCTCAGGATACTTTTCTCTCCTTGAAAAACATATCCTTTCTTGTCGAATTCACCAAGAGAAATCAAATTTCTCTTCAAATCAGGTACATACCTGACTTCAGTCAACAATCTTATTGACTCATCATGGAGCTTGAATCTCACAGATCCAACGCCTGCAATCTTGCAAGCTTTGTTGTTTCCCAGCAATACAGATCCACCATCTTGATCACATAATTCCTCGAACAAGTCTTTGTTTGGAGTCATGTGCCAAGTGCATCCAGAATCCATAATCCACTCCTTCGACGAGTTGTTGCTTGAAACCACAAGAACATCAGATGATTCGAAATCATCTTGGACAATAGCTGCATTGCCATTATCCTTACCTCCATGATCTTTCAGGCGTTCAGGGCACACCTTTCTTGTGTGACCTACTTTCTTACAGTGATAGCATCTAATACCAGATGCATCACCACTATAAGACTTCGACTGATTTTTACCTTTCTTCTTGTCGAATTTTCCTTTAACAGCCAAACCTTCACCAACCGTCGAAGGTTTATGCTCCTTACGTTCGTTCAAGTCCTTAGAGTACAAAGCTGATTGAACTTCTTCAAAGGTCAGGGACTCTCTTCCATACAAGAGGGTTTCTTTGAAGTGAGCATGTGATCGGGGCAAAGCGCACAACAATAACAGCGCTTGATCTTCATCATCAATCTTTACATCAATATTTTCAAGATCAAGAATCAGCTTGTTGAACATATCCAACTGCTCAGCCAACACTTTGTCTTCAATCATCTTGAATGAATACAAAGCTTGCTTCAGGTAGAGTCGATTTACCAGAGATTTGGTCATATATAAACTTTCAAGTTTCACCCATAACCCTGATGCCGTCGTCTCCTTTGATACCTGTCGAAGAACCTTATCACCAAGGCTCAACAAAATTGCGCTGTGTGCTTTCTCGATCATGGTTGTCTTCTCTCTTTCTGTTAACGCAGCGTCCATCGCCGTCGCTCCCTTCAACGCTTCCAAACAACCCTGCTGAACCAGTAGGGCTTTCATCTTTAAGCTCCATAGACCGAAATCATTCACTCCGGTGAACTTTTCAATCTCATACTTTGTTGAAGGCATCTTCTCCACGCTCACCGCACCAATTTGTTGTGAATTCAATGTCAATAACAAAGTATAGAATTATGGGAGAATAAAGAACAAGGAAGAAGAAGAACACAAGAATTGGTTATAACTGCTATTCTTTACTTTCTCTTTGAAAACAAGATTACAAGTTTACAAGAATAACAAATAACCCTCTCACCCTAATTAGGATTTGCTGTTTTAATGATGAGAGACTAGTATGCTATTTATAATAAAAACTAACATACTAACTAATGGGCTTTTTCCACAAGGCCCATTATACAAGCTAACTTAATAATCAAGCTAACTTAACAAATTAGGGTTTAAACACTAAAACCTAATTTAACAAGCATTCTTCGACAAATACATGCTAGACCCTTCTTCGACTACAGCAAGTACTTCGATCATACTAGAGTTCGATCCAAAATCCCACATCTTTCTCCGAAAACTCGCTCTCCGATTTAATTTTCTACTTCCTTTGTACTTCAGTGTTTCTCCGAATGTGTGAATTAGTTGTTGTTATTGTTGCGCTATCGATAGACACCATTGATACTGAAATCGTGCCTTTTTGCAGAAGGTTGGAGTCGTTGAAGGTGGAGCTTGAAGAAACGATTGCTATGAGGATGAAGATTGCGTGATGCAGATTGAAGTTTGATGAAGATGCGTATGATGATGAGAGAGATTCAAAGTTGAAGAGAACCTTGGAGGTTTATGATGACACAAAGCTGAAACGATGTTCACATCTTGCTGATGAAGATTGAAGCGCAGAAAATGATGATTATAAAGCAGAGAGATGATTGATACTATTGTGATGCCGAGAAAAATGAGAGTGCAGAGAGGTGAATACCGGAGATTTTTCTGGTGAGTTCTTTTGCGGTTCTTCTCTGAGATTTCCTATGAATAATCCTATCTTGTGAATAATTTCTCCCTGCTCTCAATCTGTTATATTTCTGTGTGTTGAATCCCTTTTTTGTTCTAATTTGTTGGAAGTTTTGTTAGAGGGTTTTTTTAACTGTTAGGAGTTGACCGAATCGGTTAGGAGGTTGAAGATGTTAGTTACAGGTTTGAGTGAGTTTCTGTTATAGGTAGTTGTCGAACAGTTAGAGTTGTTAGGAAGTTAAAAGGAGTTAGACTTCTGTCATTTTCAGTTTTTCTGTTCTGATTTAATTCTTTTTCTTGGTATACTGAGCTGGAGAATTAGTTTGGAGATCTTAAGTTAGTTTGGAGATCTGAAGTTAGTTTGAAGATCTGAAGTTAGAATTCTGTTAGAGAGGAGGTTAGGGAATTTAGTTTTGTTATTTATCGTGAACTTCCCTTTCCTTTATGTTTTTGGTTATTTTCTGCCGAGCTGTCAATGAACCAAGGTCTTGAATTCTGATTATTTCCTCTAATTTTTCTATTGTTATTTGAACCGATGCAAAACTGGTTCATATTGTGACATGGCGATAAATTTTTTTCCCGGTTCCAACCTTTCCTCTTTGAGTTTCTATTTTTAAACTGGGGCATAGTTGCAAATTGATTTTCGATTTTCGATTTTCTCCCTTCTAATTTGAATTCTGACTTAATGAAATCTCTCTTTTTTCTGATATATAACTTCTGATTTTCTGAACGGCATTGGCTGAACTGGTTTTCCATTATCGAATTGAGTGAAACTGGCTCTTTTTGTGATCTTCTTCCGATTATTTTCGAGAATGATGCAGGGCGGTTTCTTCATGATTGCAGGCAGCTAGTTTTGTGGCATGAAGAAACTGAGGCATGAAGGATTTTGAAGTTTAGCATGAAGTTTCTTGTTGACTGGTTTTGGAGATTCAATTTTAGTGGTCTGTTTTTTATGTTTACAGGGCTGTTAACTGGTTTCTTTTGGCATGAGGTTTGAACACATGGTGCAACAAATTTTTATGAGATTTTGTGAACTGAATATGGTTGGACTTATCTATGTTGCATGTACTAACGATACAAAAAGTATGCTAAATTTGTTCTGGTATTTTGATGCAGGTTTGCAGTTCTGTGGTAAATACAACAATTGGTCCATTTGGAGACTTGGCATATCATGGAATTTAGGAAGGAGGAATATATTGGACTTTTAGAATCAATATAACGTGAGGCTGAAATTTGAAGAATATGTCTAGGATCTTAGCAACTTAATCAAAGTGAATTCATTTGTAAATTTTTCATGGGTTTGTAATAATATGATTACTCAAATGTAAATTGTAATGGTCATGAATATGAAGTCGAGTTTGGTCAAGGCATGGTTTTTGAACTTGTCTTATAAAACAAAGTTGAATGATATCCTTTTTTTATAGCTTGTTACTTGAACTCCAAGGAAACTCCATAAGTACATCTCCTGACCTTGTATGCTTAACGAATAAGACATGTAGCCTTGATGCCATTTCGACAAACTTAAATAAACTTGAGTCTTTGGTATCAAAAAAACTTGAATGAACACTTCACAATCTTAACTCAGCCCAATGAAACCTTAATTTCCTTCGATTTTTGAATCCAACTCAAACTTGCATGCCAAGCACAAATATCCAAAAGGATGATGATGCTTTGCAAATCATAACATATCTTTGACAAAACCTCTTCCCTATAGATGGTGTTAACATAATGACCATGCCTTGATGAACTTTTTGAAGATGAATATGAAAGCTGAGACATGGGAACACTTTGATATGGAATGAACCTCAAGTAGAATGCCGACAAGATCAAGTATGATAAGATGTAAACCCTAATCCTTAGTTTCGTCGCATAAAAACTTGCAACTTGATATTGAGAAGAAAAGAATAGCCTCGTAACCATAAGAAACATAAGAATCGGGCTTTATCGGATATATACACCTCAACCCAACCAAAAAACCCTAATATTGCACGATCACTGAACATCTGAATCAAAGTGCCTTATTGAATGCAATGTTATGTAAAATCTCCTAATGGAAATATGCAGATGAATGCGAAGTCTAAGTCAGATGTTTCTTAATATAAGGATAGGACAAATTTGGAGTATTACAGACCCACATAAGTATAGAAGACCGATGAAAAATTATATTATTTAAGTGCAATGATATATGATATTGTTTTTCATGTAAGCAGTGTAAATTAATTTATTTCTTTCCCCACTGATACTAATTAGAAAGCATTAATATGCATTGTTAAATATCTAAATAAAGTTCCAAGAAAGGGAAATGCATACCAAGATTATGGGCATATGCATGTGGAGGTTTTTTATGATTCAAATTGGACAGGATGTCCAATGAATCCGAAGTCTACTAGATGATATATGTTTGTTTTTCTAAGGTAATTTAATATGTAAGAAACAAAAAGTAATAGCAATATCAAGTGCAGAAATATAATAGAGGCCTATGGCTTAAACTAATTACGAACTAATATGGATCAAACAAATTTTGAATGAGATGGAATTTGAGAGTAATTATCCTATGAAATTCGGTATTTCATGAATGAACAAAATACATTAAATAACTTGTCATTTTATCAGATAGAAAGTTTAAGAAAATCTCATATTTATTACAAAATATCAACTAACTAATTTATTTAAAAATACATTGAATATAGTGTATACTGATTTCATTTATAATGAGTTAGACATGATTAATATATATTCTTCAACTTAAAAGGGAAATATTAAGAGTTAGATATACTTACTAAAGTTTTATATTAAGTATGACTTTATTTAGATATTTAAGGCAATATGATCCTCTTTCGCCTTTTCTTTTTATTTTGGTAGTGGGGGGATTAACGGGATTAGTGAGGAAAACTATAGAAATTGGGAATATTGTGGTTTTCATGTTAATGGGAGGTGTCTTGTTGATATTCTTCAATTCACAGATGATACTTTATTGGTTGGGGAAGGCTCTTTGAAGCATGTTTGGGCTATTAAGTCAGTGTTGAGAGCCTTTGAACTAGTTTCAGGGCTTGGTGTTAATTACCATAAAAACAAATTGATTTGTATTAATATAAGTAGCAACTTTGTAAAAGTCACATCTTATGTTCTTTTTTGTAAGGTGGAATCTAGTAAATTTACTTTTCTTGGGATTCCGATTGGATCCAGCCCGAGAAAGCACTCGACATGGGTTCATCTTTTGAGCAAAATGAAGAATCGGTTATCGGTATGAAAAAATATATTTCTTAATCTTGGTGGTAGGATTAATCTCTTGAAGTATATTATTTGCTTTCTTACTATTTTCACTATGTCCTTCTACAAAATGCCAGTGAAGGTTGCTAAAGAGTTTTCGAGTATTCAAGGCAACTTCTTATGGGGGATTTGGAGGGAAAGAGAAAGATTCATTGGGTGAGTTGGAAGAAGGTGTGTCTTCCTCTTGATAAAGGGGGATTAGGCATAAAAAATATTTTGGATTTTAACATAACCCTTCTTAATAAGTGGAGATGGAAAATTTTGTAAGGCTTTGATAGCCTTTAGTATGACTTGTTGAAAGCTCGACATGGTGATATTTCTATGAAGGTGTTTTGTGGTGGTGTTAGTGATAAAGTTTCCCTCCCCTATTCCTCTTAGTGGAAGGATATTATCAAGATCGGTCTTCTTTCTCCTAAGGATCATATTATGGCATATTACAAGTTTGGGATTGGTAAAGGTTTTACCACTCCTCTTTTTAGAAGCTCGTTGGTTGGAGGAGTCTATCTTGAAGGAGGAGTTTCCAGTATTATACTCGATTTCTTGTTTCAAAAAAGTGTCGGTGGTCGGTATGGGAGTTGGAGAGATGAAGTGTGGAGTTAGGGTGATTTTGGAATTAAATCAATTTCGTTGTCTTCGAATAATTGATTGAGTCTTTCTTCCCTCGAAACGAGACTAGGAGGTGTTGGCATGGGGGAGTCCATCCATGATAAAGTGTTTTGGTTCGCGGACGCGGCCGGAGTTTTTTCGGTCACATCATGTTATGACTATTATGCTTGTTTTTTAATTCCTTATGATCCCCGTAATAGGTATGATGAGGCGTAGAGTAAGGTTTGGAAAACGTAGGTGTCCTACAAGATCAAGGGTTTTGGATGGAGACTTTTTGTTAATAGATTTCTAACAAAGGATCTTTTGGTGAAAAGAGGTATTAATTTTCCTTTACTCTTTAAAATGTGTTTTATGTTGTATATAGTTGAGAATGTGGATCATTCTCTTTTCAATTGCAAAGTGGTGAAGATTATTTGGAATGAAATAGTTTTTTGAGTTGGTAAACCGGTAGAAATAGGGATGAGTGCTTATCAAATTTTATGGATTGATACTTGTTTTATAAAGGAAAGAAGGTTAGGGATGGCAAATTGAGAGTTGTATGACTTGCATCTACGTGGTATATTTTGTTATTGTAGAATGGGATTTGTTTTCGGAACGACGGTTGAAATATTGATAATTCAGTGTGGAGTATAAAAATATTATTTTAGAAGTGATTGTTAATAGGAGAAATTATTAATCTCAATTATAATTTTTATGAGTTTAGCAAAGATCTTTTATTATTCTTCTCGTAACTCTAATTGATTGATAATCTCTTTCTTTTTTTATCAGAATATTTTCCCATTTTAAAAAAATATTAAACTCGTCTATTTTTATGTATTTATCTTTAAACGTATTGATATAAACATGAAGGTCATCTATTGATTAAAAAAAAGGATTTCTTTTGATCTTTCCAACCGGCAGAATTCTTTCAAAAAGAGTCAATATTGCAGTTCTTAAAACATCCCTAAGAGTATGAACTTAAAACATCCCTAAGAGAATGTTTGGACGAGATAATTAGAAAATTTTAAGAAATTCAAATGGAGTTGAAGGAAAGAAGAACTATTCTTTTATTTTGTGGTACACATAATGGTGGCATTTTTATGAGTGGTTTAAGAATCCGATGTGTATTAAAATCCATAGTTGATTTGTGGATGTGTTCTTTCTCTTTTTTTTTATAGGGTTGGAGTATCTATAGTACTCTCATTCTATTACTTACTAAAAAAAAATTAAAATTCGTTCAATTTAAAAAAAAAAAATTATTTGAATAGAATATTAAATCATTTATTGTTAAATTTTTAAACTTTTAGACCAAATATAAAATATGAAAAATAAGAATCAATTTGTAACTTTTGAAAATTGACCAATTTATAAATGTTGAAATTATTTAGAGACTTGCAATTTTTTAAAAAATTTAGAGGTAAATTTGTAATTTTTATAAAATATAAGAATTATTTTACAAATTTTGAAAAATTATTAATAAACAATTTAACTTTCAAATTACGGGGCAATCTCTAACACACTCTAAGAAGACAATAATATAGTGATTAACATTTCAATCATTTTCCTTTGTTTTCAATCGAGTATGAAAAAAGATTCTTTGTCCATACTCCCAAATAAAAACCATTTAGATGAGTAAGAGATTTGATAACGTTCACAACAATTATAGTGAAGAAAAGGAGTGCAAAACAAGTTCACTTCTCTACCACATGCACACAATATCTCTAAGAATTGACAAGAAAAACTGTCAGATGACCAATATGTTTCATTAGCAGAAACTGAATTACAAATAAGATCTATAATTATATTAAGTACATAAACTGGCTTTGAAATCCCTGAGACATAGAACACTCAGCCAAATCATTTCAACAGATTTGCCATAAAATTCTTTTTACTATTACAATAGGAGATGCCATCACCGGTTATAAATACAACAAAACATGATTGATACTAGTTGCCATGAGTACTATAAAACTGCAGTCAAGCAGTAGGGATTGCTGTCAATATTAAGGAAAACCTTAGGCACTGTCAGATTCATTTCCAGAATCAACATTCATAGGTTGAGGATTCTTGTAGCCACTAATCTCATCCTTGTAACGCTTTTTATCCGCTTGGGCTTTTGCCTCGTAAGGTTCCTTCTCCTCCGCTGTGTATTGAACATGCAAAGCAACAAAAAACTTAGTTACAACTTACAAACACGGTTGTCGATGGCGGATGGCGGTCCATGGCGGAGAGCCAAAATCCCGCCATAGCGGCCACCTCGCGGCACCGTTATTGTGGATTATGGCGGAAAAACCCGCAATACCGGCTGATATTTACCATTGCGGCCAGCCCAAAAACCGCCATGTATATCTGCCATAGCGGCCATGGCGGGGCAATTTGATAATAATGCAAACACATTAATATAATAGGCTTTGATCATGATCATAAATGACACCAGATGGAACTTCAAGGAAATGAAATTAATGGCAACCAGCTATACCTGACAGGTTTTTCCATTTCTCTCCAAGTACTCTTCCCACATCCGTAAATGAAATTCCAGGATTAGTTTTCTTTAGATTCTGCATTAAAATAACAGCTATGTTAATTTCTTAAATCCAATAGAGCTATAAACAATTTGGTTTGGATATATTGAGTTCAGAGCATGAGCATGAGCCCAGTTATATTAGTGTGGGGCCTTCTGAAGCTCTCATCTATTAATTACAGGTTTGTCAGATTATTTCATACTATCTATAATTTGGCATTATAAAGGAATTCTTTACAAATCCAACCAGAGAAACTTAACTCCCACGCTTAATATCATAGTGCAAAATAAGATATACCAACATACTTGAACAAATCGAACCCCCAAAAACCCGAGGAAGGCTAGGTATACAAACATACTTGAACAACAAATCGAACCCCCAAAAACCCAAGGAAGGCTAGGTAGCCATGCAGAAGGGAAGAAGTATATACCCACCCACAACCCACACAACACAATCAAATCCAAAACCATATCACCAATATGTACGACATAAAACAAACCTCTCTTTCCATCTGAGAAAAGAACATGAAACCAGACAGTGCCCTCTTAGGTGCATTTGGGTCCTTTTTCTTCTTCTGTTTCTTCTTTACTCCATCAACATCAGCATCTTTTGATTTTTTCTTAGAACTAGATGCCTTAGAAGACAAGTCCTTCTTAGGTTCCTTCTTGGCAGGCTTCTGAAAATTAGCCACCATTAAGGTGTTAGGGAGAACAAAGATTTAAAGAGTAGGGGTGAGGTATCACGTGATAATAAAAGCAAATCACTTACCTCCGTCTCACCACCACTTTGGCTAGCATCAGAGACATCTGCACCAGAATCATCAGTAGGAGAACCTCCATCATCCTTGTCGATAACAAAATCTGAATCCTGTAGACATTTTACACCAATTCATAACGTTTATATAAAAGCAAACCAATTCTAGAGGGAAATTCTGCCATGTGCGGCCCCCGTAAGACATACTCACATGACATGTATATAAATAAATATTTCTACCTCAATCACTTAAATTAGAACACAAATATACCAAAAGCTATTCATGATCTACAAAAGAGGATAAAAACAATATCAAGCACAGATTAAGTACCTCCTCGTCACTTTCATCTCCACCAGCTTCATTTCTGATGCGCTCAAGATGTGGATCAACAGCATCGTCGTCATCATTCTCAAGAACCTTAGCCACACCACCAACAGCTTGTTGGGCATCAGCTATATTCATAATTTTCAAGCCCTTTGAACTGCATGTGCAGACCAGAAGTGATTTGCTTGTGTAACAACCAATTAGTTGTAATAAATTTTGGCAGTGAGCTGATATTTACCTGATAAAACCATACAAATTGTGGTACTCATTTCTCTGAATATTACGGAAGAGATGCTCTTGCTCAGATTTTAGTCTGATAAGAAGGTCAAAATAATGCATGTTTGAACCACCAGCTGCATGCCTCTCAAATTCCACATAGTCAATCTGGTAAGAAATTATTAAACCATAAAAACCTCTAATTTGCAAGTATCATATGCACATCAACCAATAACTGATATCTGGCTATCAGTAATTACAACTGGATTTTACCTCTTCGTGAAGAATAAGAGTGGGAGGTTTAGGTAGAAAGAAAAAGCTCTTCTCAAGGGGATACAGAATTCCATCTTCAGCTTTCAAAGATGATTTCACTGCATAACCATCTTGACAACTCCTAAATTTTCCAGGCTTAGTAACTTTGCCCCCAGACAAACCACGTAATACTGTGGTGAACACTTCATGGATAAGCCCCTGATTATTGAATTATGAATTAAACGTATCAAATACTTATCGAGAGAATGAATGACCCAAAGTTACCAAATTCTGAGACCAACCCAATCAGCTAAAATATGCTCTTTTTCATTTCCCAAGTAGCTCCTGAGGAGCAGTACTGCAGGTTATATACCAATAAACCAATTATCAATAGTTAAGTCAATACCTTGTAAGACAGCTCCAACTTGTCTTTGTATTTTGAGTTATAAAGATCTTCACTTATTGCCAATTCACTATCGACCACAGTATCAGTTTCAAACTGTACAGAAAGGAGCAAACAGTGTTGAGTTCAGAAGCAAGCAAAACATGTATCCACTAAATTGGTAAACCACAAACCAAAACGTAAAAAAAGTTACCTGCATCACAATGTGAGGGTACAAAGTTTGTCCCTTCCGAATAGGGGGATCAAGACTAATAATGACAAAGGTATGCGGCTGATTAGACTTTGAATACATACATACAGCCATAAAACATGAGAAGATGTCAGTACACTTAACAAGTCCAGAGGAAAGCATCAATGTTAAGACATGTGTGGCTTATATCAAAAACAAATATTGCTGATATAAAAGCAAGGATTAGGAGATAAACCTTAGGAAGTAAAAATAAGCGAACCACACTGCTGTACTGGATTTTGAAATCGTTAGCTTGTCCTTGAAGTCGCAAGAATGACAAGTGTAACTCAACACTGTATCGTCCTCTGCACAATAAAACAAATTTCTATTATTACATTATTAATGTTTTTCTTGCAAGGGTGTGATACAGCAGAAGCGTGCAAGATAGTGATAAGTTCGAATACTTAAATGATACATGTTGTGCACTTAAAGATATACCTTGGTGTAAGGATTGCAATACCATCAAATGTAACAACAGCGTCTTCTCCTCCAACACCAACATCAGCCATAGACATTATTTTATCACGGAAAACCTTGTACCAAAATGATTTTCCAAATGTCAGTGTTACTTGTATTTGTTATAACATGATATTTATTGAAGTCACGAACAAACTTACCTGAGCAGAAGGGCGATTTTCATCACCAACAAACTGGGTGTTGGAACTTGGTATGTGGAAACTCATCTCCATCAAAGAATCTTTCTGAAATCGTAACAACAAAAATATTAGACCAAAACAATGCACTTTTGAAACGACCCTACTAACTGCAGTCTACAATACTATTCAAGCCCAAGTTCGGATGAAGAAAGTTTACTTTTAATCAGCTGCAAGTTGTTCTAAATGGTAAGAATATAAATATACCTCATTTGCTCCAGTTGTGTCATCCACGTGAAACTCCAATATCACGTCATTTTTTCCTTGAAGGTTTGTTTGAGAGACATCTGCTAAAGACACCTCAAAAGCTTGCTTTGAACCAACCATGAAAGCCAGCATATTTCCTGAAATCGAAATAGAAGCATAAGGACATCCACTAGTAGTATAACCATATAAAGGAAGTCAAGTCAGTTCCATACAAAAAGATGCACCATGAAGGAAAAAACTGCATTTGACAAGCCAGGGAAGAAAGTGTGGAATAGATTAAGTTCGTGTTTGAGAAGCAAACCGCATCCCCAGTCCACCCCAAAAAAAAACACACTCCTGCCTTATCAATCTCTCACTTTAAATAGCACTAGATGTAGCTACCAGACAGGAGGTAGTGTTTAGATTCATTTCAGACATACAGAAGAAGAAATCTATTTGAAAAAGGGTACAAAAAAATCAGCACATAAGTTCGAGGTCTTTCTTCCCCTAAAGTTATTACTAAATTCCGATACACACCGAATGGTTTCAACTAAATTTCTTCGAAAATAATAAAACACTGAAGGTCATTCGTGTAAATATTACAAACCATTTAGGTCAACTTCTCCCCAATTGCGCCCAGTAACAGAAAGTTGCTTCTCCTCAACAGTTATGCCAAAGGTGTTTTGGAAAAAATTGGTCAAGCTTACAACATCCTGCAAAATATCCAAGTCCAAATCATTAATGTTTTAGATGAGTCAAAGTGTTAATCAAAAGAACAAGAATAAAAAAACAAACCAAGCTGTTGAATTCTTTTTTGTACATGAAACAGATGTAATTGCAAATTAAGGGGGAAGAGAGAGGGAGAGAGCAACCTGATCACGAAATCCGGTGAATTTGTAGAGCAGCCCGTCTTTAATCTGAACACCAAGTTGATTAGTCTTTGGAACCTTCATCCATGTTACACCCATTATATCCGTCTTATCAACATCAATCGTTTTACCACCTCCCTGTCTCTTCCATAAAATCCCTCCAGAATATATTTTTATCTGCCCCGGATTCTGCAACCACAATAATATGAACATAACTGTCATAGATGAAAAAAAATAGCAATGAAATTGATATATAAAGATACAGTTTTCTACACTAAAATAATGACAATAAATAAAAACACTAGAGATTAACAATAAAGGAGAGAGATATGAAAACCCTAAAGTTGGGATTTGTGATTTTGAAAAGGGAACAAAACAGGGAAAGTTTTTGGGGAGGGAAAGGGTAGTGGGAGCAATTAGGGTTTTGAAAAAGGGGAAGTAAACGAAGATTTGAGGGAATAGCGTCGAAATGGAAGTAGTAGAGTGGTAGAGAGAGAGAGAGAGAGCTGACCGTGCCACCGCGGCCGCCGAGGGTGATATTGTTGAAGAGATGACCGTCTGTCATGGCGGCGAGTAGAAGAGAGCAATGCAACGAAACGAAACGAAACACTTAATGACTCTGCACTTGATATAAATGGCGCCATTTCTACCGAGCTGAACATATATATATATATATATATATATATATATATATATATATATATATATATATATATATATATATATATATATATATATATATATATATATATATATTGAAAATAATTGTTTTTTAACAAACAACAACACAATATGTTGAAAAAAAATGTTTTTTTAACAATAAATGGATACGGATACGGGCAATTACTCACTTAAAAAACGGGTATGAGTGTGGGTACGGGTATCCCGTCCCATACACGCACAATATATGATTATTGTGAGTTTCTTTTTCTGAATGAGCTTCAGGGGTTAGATAACTTTTGAACCATCAGTTTCTGGTCATCTAATTTCAGTGGTAACAGTAACAATCATATACATTTTTTGGTTTTCTCCAAATTCCACATTTTCTTCCTCTTTCAAATTTAGGATTTAGAATATATGATTGCTTATGTCATATGTTGAAAGCAGACATTGTCCATTTATCATGACTCCTGTTTTGCTTCTCATATTTGTTACAAAAACAATTTCAGATTTTAGTACCCATAATTTGATGGGTCCTCTGGGGTTATTTTTAAAATGTATCTTCTGACCTTATACCTTAAACTTCAAGTAGTAAGGCTTGAAATCATTCAAGACTTTTAGTTTAAAAATTTTGTGTCTTAAATGACTTTTATCCTTTGGTTCTAAACCTCTCAGAATCTTAAACTTTATTGTCTTAGGTTCTGGTCTTCTCAGAACTTTAGACTTTTGAATCATTGACTTTGCTTTCTTCAGAACCTTAAACTTTGAGGTCTATGGTTCTGATTTCTTCAAAACTTTTGATTCAACAACCTTTGATTGTGATTGATTCATCATCTACTTTGTCAGTAGTAGATATATAGTAAGAATAAAGTCCTTTCAGATCGGATCTTGGAGAAAAAATTTATGTTGGTTTGCTCCATGTTCTAGACCTAGGATCAAAAGATTTTATAGAATAGCCAAGACTCTATCCTCTTCTCCTACCAACATTGTAAATCATATAAGCTATTTATGTCTTGTTAAAGTAAAAAATGACAAACTCTTGAAGAGCCATTTCATATTCATTAAGAGTTTTGTTAGACATGTCATTAATTAAATTAGTATGATCTCTTTCTAATTCAACAATTTTATTTTTATAAAAAGTTAATTCATCTTTCAAGAGATCATGACGCGTTTTCATAATTTTCACATGTTTAAATTTAACTTGACAACAACCCATAAGGTCTTTAACAAGAGTAATTAAATCTGAATAAGATAAATTAGAAAATACCTCATCCTCTTCTTTAGATTCAGAACCAGAACCTGAATCAAATTCTGCATATGAGGATGTATATCAGAGCTAGATTGGTTTTTCCTTCTTTTTTGTCACAGTCTTATTCATTTTCAAGTTCATTCCATGTTTCCATGAGACTTTTATGGTCCTTGTTTCAGAAGTTGTCCTTCTGATAACTTTCTTTCTTTGCTTTGTCCTTCTGTGATTCTAGACAGCCAACAATGAAGTGATCAGACTTCTTGCCGTGGAAGCACCCCTTTTGGTCATCCTTCTTATCTATATAACTAGTTCCTTTGAAGCCACCACTCCTGCCAGAGAATCTTTTATCCTTCTGTTTTAAATTATGGAATCTTTTGATAACAAATGTCATCTTCTCATAATCTGACTCATTTTTAGAACCTGTTGCATAAGCAGCTTCTTCAGATTCCTAGTCTTTGGAAGATTTGGCAGGTTTATCAACAGATTTCAAAGCAAGAGACTTTGACTTCTTTTCTGGTTCATCTCCAATAAGCGCCATCTCATGGCTTTGAAGATTATCGATTAAACTTTTCAGGCTTATCTTGTTTAAATCTATAGCTTCTTGTATGGTTGTTACCTTAGGTCTGTATTTGACAGGAAGACTCCTAAGAATTTTCTTGACATGGTTAACAGTAGTATAACTTTTGTTCAACACTTGAAGTCTGGATATAAGAACTCATAACCTTGAGAATATGGTTTCAATATCTTTGTATTCCTTCATTTTAAACAACTCATATTGTTGGGCCAAAAGATTTGTCTTAGCCTCTTTAACTTGTTTATTCCCCTCATAAGAAGCACAAAAGGATTCAAATATGGTTTTGGGAGTAGATTTGTTGATAATCTTGAGGTAATCAGAATAAGGTAAAGAATCTACTAAGATTCCTCTTACTCTGTGATATTTTCTATACATCTTTTTTTGAGCAGGTGTGAGGCTCTTTCTATCAGCTTCCATACTTACTCCATCTACTTCAAAGTCAATTTCATCTTCAAGAGTATCTCATAACTCATAATCAAGACCAATGATACGAGTGTACATTTTGCTTTTTCACCACTCAAACTTAGTAGAATTTTCAACTGAATGTTGGATGTTTAGAAATATAAGCATTACTTTCAGAGGCATTATAATTAAAAAGCACAACATGATGATCAGGGCTAAAGGTTTCATATTCAACTTCAGCCATGTAGTTTTTCTCTTAGGATCTTTTTTGTACCACAGTTATGTGTTAGTGCACAGAGTGTGCTTTGATGCCAACCGAATGTGAGAAAAACACAAGAAGATAAGTTGAATTATGTTAACTTTTTCTTCTTTCTCCCTTTAGAAACTCTTATCAGATTCTGAACACAAGCTTAGAATCTGATTCAGAGTTTGAATGATTAGCAGCAAAATAAAGTGGTTCAGAGGTAAAGAAGAAAGCAAGAGCACACACAAGCAATTATCCCAGTTCCTCCTAAAAATCAGGAGTAATTAAGTCCCCTTGTACTTCCAAGGGAATTTCACTATAACTAAATCTGATTACAAATTGCTCAAGCACGCAAGCAAGATACTTCCAATGCTTAAACATACAAGTAAAAGACTTCAATGCTCAATCACACAAGCAAGAGACTTCAATGCTTAAGCACACAAGCAAGACACTTATAATTACTCAAGCACATAGGTAAGAGACTTCAATGCTCAAGCACACAAGCAGAGACTACCAAATGCTCAAGCATACAAGCAAGAGACTTCTGACTCTATAACAAACAGTTAAGAGATTTGATAAACTACACTTGATATATAATCATAGGTGTAGACAAAATACAACACAGACAAACTCTACAACTTAGGGATTTTTAGAATATGCAAGAGTTAAGAAATCCTAAGTTAAGCTTGTGCAATTGTTTTGACAGAGTAATAACTCTTTGATTGTCAAGGCATGTTGTTGTGTTTTTCTTTAAGTCTACGACTTCTTTTATAGATAACCACCAAAGAGACGTTGGAGAATACTTCTTGCATAATCGAGTCTTAGAGAGAAGCATCAGTAGGTCCATTGGAAAGATTTATAATATGGTTAATGCCATTGCAATTCCATTTGAAATTCCTTTGCTACAAAAGGAATTATCAGTTGCAGTTCCTCTATCTTCTGCAAAGTTCTGCTAAGTCTCCGCGTGATTAGAAGACGACAAATTAACCTCAGAGTCTCATAGTGACTTGTCAGAATTTCCTTGGTTCTTGAGCTTTGGTTGGCTTCAGGTTCTGATCATTCAGAGTCTGATTCTTATCTTCTTGTCCTTCAAACTTTTGGTCTTTAGAGGTTGACTCTGATCTTTAAAAGTTGACTTCATAAGAGTCTGAATCTTCGGGTTCTGATCATCAGAAGATGACCTGATCAGAAGTCGATTCTTCAGAGTTTGATCTTTATAATCTGCATCTTTAGAGCTTCTTTTTATATGTTCAGGGCAATATCAGAACTGACTTTCAATCAGAATATTAATCTTTTTACATGCACACTTGAACACGATTGTCTACCTAATTCTTCTTTAAATAATTTGGTATCATCAAAATCTTAGGGTTATGGTACAAACCAAATTTGTTCCAACTGTCTCACATCATATAATGGTTGTTTAACCCGGAAGTAGAGCTGGAGTTTCACAAAGTCCTAATAGGATGTTAATGATGCCATAAACTAAAATTAGATGTGTAGGACCATTGATATGTTATGGGTTTATATAGGCGTATCAGATAACATTTTATGTATCTATAGTAATGGGACTTATTACATCCCAAATTCCTTTTGAGGTGTTGAGCCTCTTTGATATTTTACGAGTTCTTTACCAATAGTGGTAATAGGTTCCAAGTGACGTAGTTGGCCACTTATAAAACTTATGGATGTAGTAAGAACTCCATTGAGATTATTATATCACCCGTGTTTATTCTATTTTTATAAATGATCTTTTGACATGTAAAGGCAAGGGAAAGTTTACTTAAAGAGACATGAGGTGGATGTTTTGTGTCCTTTACTATTTACCATTTTCCATTGTGTATATAATTTTGATGTACTTGTTATCATGATGTATTCCGATGTACTCTTGATATTTCCTGCACTACTTTGATGTACCAATTATTGTTATACCTAATATTGATATTCTAGATTGTTCAATGTTGGGTATTATAGTTGGTATTATAGTAGATCGACCCTAGACTTAACCATGGATCATCAACAGTAAATCACATTTTATTTTGAGTATTACATGTATAATTCCTAATAATTGAGTGTGATCAACTTGATATTTGTGTGTGATTGGCGGAACTACCCCAAGGAAGAGGGAGGTAAAGGGTGAATCGTCCATCAAATGTGGAAGTTGGGCAAGATGGAAACGTGGATAAAGATGGTTGTGCACAAATGATGCATCACCAACAACAACAACAAGAGTTTATGATGCATATGATGCAACTAATACGTGAAAGCTAACGACCACCTCACCCTTCGTACAAAGAAGTGGGAAAATGGGCTTTCCGAGATATTTACAAAGTCGTAATAGGATGTTAATGATGCCATAAACTAAACTTGGATGCAGAGGACCATTGATGTTAATAGAGAGGATTTTCAAAGTGACTTCATGCACCGACGAAGCCTCACTTTAAGCGTGTGTGAGTTTTGTTGTCGAACAATGTTAGACATGTTGTTCAACAGTTTAGCATTTCATTAGCACCTTGCATGTTAGGGTTCACGTGTAAGGGATGAAGGCTAGGCAAGGCTTCAGGTTGTGTAACCGGAGGTGGAACAAGAGACTCTAATGGAGTAAGTTGAATAGATTTGGCTAATTTATATGCTTAAACAAGATCAAAATATAGTGAAACATTTGTTCCAGGATCTACGATGTTTCGTAAGGAGTAAGAGGTGGTTGATTACTTGTTGCTAACCCAACGACAATATATTTGTGCATAATGGTTGCATTAATATGAGATGGACCATCATGTTTGATCGTGAATCCTTTTGTTCCGATGATCGGAGGAGATTACGAACTACGAAGTTGGAAAGTGAATGTGAATTTGCAAAAATCATAGGGATCAGAAGTCAATTCATACAGACAGCGACATAGTTTTATTTTGGAACCAGAAATGAGAGGAGGAGTTACAATGATGGTGGATAGTAGCTTTATTTACGGTTGAGTGGGGAACTTGCAGAGTTAACACTCCAACGCTCAAGTCAGTACATGAGGAAGAAAAGTGAAACGAAATTGAACTTGAAAATTGTTACCTCAATTTAGCGTGCTCTCTCTCTCTCTCTCTCTCTCTCTCTCTCTCTCTCTATATATATATATATATATATATATATATATATATATATATATATATATATATATATATATATATATATATATATATATATATATATATATATATATATATATATATATATATAGAGAGAGAGAGAGAGAGAGAGAGATAAAAGGAGAGAGAGAGAGAGAGGGAAATAACAAATTAACTATTTGTTAGTCGTGAAATTCGGAGAACTGTTGGATGCACTTGTAGTTGAGATCTCTTGTGATCATTAGGATGATAATCTTTGTGTGTTAGGCAGATTCTGGAAGAAGTGGGACCCCTTCTTGGTGGTTTTCCAGGGTCAATATGGTCGGCCCATAATAGGATTGATTACATCCCATATTCATTTTTAGGTGTTGAGTATCTCTGATATTTTACGAGTTCTTTATCGATAGTGGTAGTAGGTTACATATGACATATCTGGCCACTTAGAGAACTTTATAATGTAGTAAGAACTCCATTGAGATTATTATTTCAACCCAAATTTTTTATATTTTTTAGATGGTCAAAAAATGACAAAAATTGACTTGAAAGTCATGGAGTGGATGTTTAGTGGGATTTGGTATTTACTATTTTAGGTGGTGCATGTTATTTTGATGTATAAGTATCAATTATTATAATACCTTGTTTTTATTGGAAATCCACCAAAATCTATGATGTATTTCTTCCAGTCTTGATGAACAAGATTGATATCACCATACAATGACAATGAAAAATAAAATATGAAAAAAGAAAGAAATTATTTTTCTACAGAGTTTCTCTCTGCCCAAAAACTATGGAAAACTTTATTATTCACTTGCAACTGCAAATTCCATGAATACAATGAGTTGATTACACAAATAGGGGTTACTCCCACTATTTAAATATTTAGGTTAGCTTTCTCTCTAAGTCAAAAGCCCAAAACTATAAAAGCCAAAAATATCTATTTTGAAACTAAATCAAATCTATCTATTTTATATCTAAATCTAAATCTAAATTTAAAACCAAATCAAATATGTGTGTAACAAAGTGCTCCTACACTTCGACTCAATCTTTTCGACATTTCCTTGTTTTCTATCGAGCAAGCTGCTTCGACACATGGAATTACTTTCAACACACCATATAATTCATTGTTTCTAAGCTATTTATATTCATCATAACTCTTAGTCTTTAAAATACTTCGACTTGCACACCCTTTATCATGATGTCTGCAATCTGATTCTCAATTATATAATGTTCCAAGTTCATCTTCCCATCTGCTACTTGCTCTCAAAGATAGTGGAGCCTTATTTCGATGTACTTGCTTTGACCATGTGTTATCGGGTTCTTCGCCAGGTTGGTAGCTAATATGTTATTGATCTTCATGGTAATTGCTCCATGATCTTTACATGTTATCTCTTCGACCAAGTTCACCATTCATGCTGCTTGACATGCACAAAGAGAAGTAACTATGTATTCTGCTTCACACGATGATAATGCCACTACTGGTTCCTTTCTCGAACTCCAAGAAACTAGTGCACCACATAACATAAACACATAACCTGGTGTGGATTTTCGATCTTCAGCATCACTACACCAACTCAAATTAGTGTACCCTACTAACTTGCATTCTTTTCCTTTTTCAGTTGCAGGAAATAAAATACCATAGTCGAGAGTTCCTTTGACATACCTTAGTATCCTCTTCACCGCTGCTAGATGTAATACCTTTGGCTTATGCATGAATCTACTTACCATAATTACATTGTATGCTAAGTCGAGCCTCATGTGACAAAGAAATCTTAATGACCTAATAAATCTTATGTATTGGGTTGGATCGACATCATCTTCATCTGCATCTTTCGACAGTTGCAACCTTGGTTCTGCAGGTGTTAAAGTCGAGTTGTATTCTTTCATCTCAAATCTCTTGAGAATTTCACTTGCATATATTCTTTGATGCATCGTCAAATCTCTACTACTCTTGTAGAAGTTGATGTCAAGGAAATATGAAATATTACCCAAATCAGACATTTCAAATTCCTTGTTGAGATCATCTTTGAAATCTTCGATCTCCTTCTTATGGACTCTTCATTATGTTTCACAAACACAACTTATATGGAGAAACGAAAAAATTAAGAATTTTATATTATTATGAAAAATTAATGGGTGTAAATTAGATATCTTTTAAAAATATTTTTGCACACGTATTTCTAATATATCTGATCAATCCAACTCAAACCAGCTCGTTATTTATTGGTTTAATTCGATTAGGATTTTATCAAAAAAAATATGAAAATCCAATCCAAACCAATCTATATATTTTTTATCGGTTTGGGTATCAAATTCTCTCAAAACCGACCAAACCAGCCCGCGAACACCTCTAGTTAAATCAGACTCCAAGCTGATATGCTATTCAGATTCCGATTGATGTGGAGACAAAGTTGACAGAAGAAATACTTTTGGATATTTTTTCAAGTATCTGGGAGGTCCTATTTCCTGCGGGTCCAAGAAATAACCAGTGGTTACATTATAAACATGTGAAGTTGAGTACATTGCAGGTGCTTTGTCTACATGTTAAGTTGTTTGACTTATGAACTTATTGCAGGATCTGAAGATTAAGGTGAGCAAGCATATGAGATTGATGATTGACAATAAATCAACTATAATCCTTGCAAAGAATCCATTGCGTTATGGAAGAAACAAGCACATTAACACAAAGTATCATTTTTTGAGGAATCAAGACTAGAATGAAGTGCTAGAAGTTATGCACTGTAACACTCAGAAGCAAATTGTGGATGTGCTGACTAAAGTTGTCAAGATTGGACACTTTATTCATTTGAGGAATGAAATTAGTGTTGTAGATTTTAGTTAGCTGAATATGATTTAATGGATATTATTAGAAGTAATTCATGTTCAGAAACTGTTGTTAAGAAGTTGTGTTGTTCAGAAGGTAAATGCTTCAGAACCTTGTTAGGCGTAGCTGATAAGTTGCATGTTTAGAACCTTAGCTTAGCTTAGCTTTTAAGTTTTATTAGCATAATTAGTTTTGCTTACGTGACATTTAAATTTTGTGTATTTAAACAATTTTATAATTAATTTTTTCATAATGTAAATTGAATTTTTTCAATAAAAATTTGTTATATTTACTTTCTCTCTCTTTTCACTCTTCTTCCATCTACATCTTCATCTTTATCTTCGACTTTGTGTAATAACAACAATTAAATCGTAGAACTTCGTTAATTTAACTCATGATATTTGATTGATTTTGTATGAAAATTTAAAAAGAAAATTATTATAATACTTTAAAATTCTTTTGAATACTTCCGAAAGTCCAAATTCATTTAAAATTAAATTACTTTAAAATAGTTAATATAAAAAAATAAATAATTTTAAATCATTTGATATTGGATTATATATCTAACAAAACTCTAGAATATCGTAATGCCACCAATTTAATATTTGATGGTACATCATTATTTATATTTTATTAAAATAAACAAGCAACTTCATCACTATATATTCACTTTGTAAAAACCTATAATTAATATTAAAATTTAAATAAAATTATCTTGATATTTCTTATACATCTCAAAAGTATAACAATCAATATTTAATTTAAAGAAATGAAGATGGGATATACTTAGAATTAGGACATATATATAAACTATTAATCTATATTTGAGCCTAGTATGTATTTAGAACAATCTCTCGGATGTTGACTATTTTATTTTATTTTATTTTATTTTATGAAAACACTATCTATATATTTGGTTGCTATATAATTAGCAAAGGCGCAAATGATGGTTTAACATTGCAACATGATTGATGCTATAACCAAACATGGCAAACTTTGATGTGATAGTCAAATACTTAACACTTGTCTGAACCCAATTTTAAATGTAAACATGAAAGCCAAATATAGCATAATTTAAACCAAACAAAGTTTCACTTCACATTATTGCAAACTATCATAACAGAATTGTTATGTCATATTTTTTCAACCACATAAGATAACTTAATTCTAAGAAAGAAATTATCAAGAAGAAAATGGTGGCAAAGTTATCAATTTATTTGGTGTTTGTATCTGTGGTGTTACCATACTATCAAGTTTTGTGTCAAGGTAATGAATGGCAAAGTCTTTTAGACCAAGCACAAGACTATGGTATCTCGGGAGACACAGTTGCTGACGCTCAAAATATTATAGGAGATAGTTCTATGGAACAAGTTGCTGAGGATGCTTTGCGAGACGGATCATTGGCTGATTGGGTTATAGAAGCAACGTAAGATGATCATATCATTATCATCGATCTCTGTTATTTTCTAAATATATGTTTAAGGAACTTTAGACAGAACGTCTTAAATTTTTAGAAACTCTGTATAAATTATCTACCGTTCAATGATGAAAAAAATAACTATTCACCTTTTAATTTAAAAAAATAAATAATAATTAACCATTAACTAAATGTGAATGTTGTTGTGAAAAATCAGTGAGGATACAAACCAAGGAAGCACAACACCACCAGCAGAAGCACCAACAGGTCCTGAACTAGCACCAAATAATGCACCGAATAGCGATGTAGAGAATTCACCAAATTTGACTCCAAATGCAGGACCTGAACTAGCACCTTTAAGTGCACCATCACCTGCCCCTTATGCAGCATCTCCTAAAGCATGAGACTTGAATTGATTTAGTTGTGCAATAGATGTATTTTATATAGATTTAATGTGATGTAGATTATACAATAAGTAATTTTGCATGAAGGGTTTTTTCATCTAAAAAATATCTGTCTGTTTATTTTCTTTTTCATTTTTTTTTTTACATTTATGCTGCCAACGTTAAAAGAGTATCATAGTGATAACTATGACTTTGCACTTCAACCTTTAGACTTAAAAATAAAATAAATCATAGCGATAATATTTTTGAAACAAATTTATTCTTTATTAAAATAGAGTGTACAAGAAATAATATCAGTTTGAAATTAAGAAAAATTAAAGAATTTATAAGTGATGGAGAATTTGAATCTAATGTTTTAAACTTTTGAAGCATGTGTTTCAACTCTATAAAAAAGAAAACTAGATCACTTATATATGGAAGAGTTTAATTTTATTGATTTGAACTTTTAGATTATGGGTTTCTAGTCTCCACATATTCAATCGGACATCATTAGTATCTTAATTTACGTCTCAATAATTTTAATGATCCTTCTAATTTTTATATTTGATATTATTTAGGAAAGAATTCTTTTCGGGGTTTATTTTTTTATTTATGTAAATACTATTATAAATAATATTATTTATAACGAAGACAATAAAAAACTAAGGTATGTATCTTAAGAGTATAGTATTTTTTTAAATAAGTAATTTTTTTTTTGGATTTTAAGAAAATCGATGAAATATAGTTATAAAAAAATTCGCTTCAACATCTCTTTATTGCATTATATATATATTTTTCAATTGTTTAATTATTATTTTTTATTTGGCGTTTTTTCAAAATCCATTTTTATCTTCGTTAATTTTTGTATTAGTATTTACCTCGGCTATATGTCCAAGTGAGAGGTAATATAATTTGCATTAATAATTTCAAAATATTATTTTCAAAATTTTATTTTAATGTTTTATTTGATATATTTAAATCTCTCGGTTTTCGACAAAAATCGACGTGATATATCTTTTAAATGAATTTTCAGAATATGACACTATTGTTTTTTTTTATATTTTATATTTTTAATTAATACTATCACACCATTTTTTTATGTAAAATCGACGTGACACTTATTTTACATGAAATACTTCAGTCTACTATCTAGTTTCTAACTTTTCATTTACCTATCAACGCTCAGTCATTCTGTCACTCTCATTTCGCAAAAAACTCTAGGCGAGTCGATTTTCATTGTTGCAAAAAATCTTCAAATTGAAACTCTTCCAACATATATTCATTTTCGCAACATGTTTGTTCTTCACGGAAGCAGTTTATATATCATTGTTTTTCACTAAAATAGTCTCTTGATCATTTTGTTTAGGATTTGTACGTTAGTTTGTCTATTGATCATTTTGTTTCTACGATTTTCCATTTGTTTTTACTATTTATTTTAGGTTAGTCTCTTGATAGTCATGGTCGATTCGACAAGCACCTCCCATACAAAATCTGTTACAACCTCTGTTAATACAAAATATAAAAGAAAAGATATAGGCACCACAATGTATACCAAGGTGAAAAAAGCCCACGGAACTAGTGATTGATACCCTTTTAGAGTTGATATAGAAATCGACAGGGCTCGTTGAGGATTATGCACCTTTTGTGAGAGACACATCAGTTGTCCACCTAAAACCTTAAGGTGATAGATGAGTGGTGTGATCGGTGGATCTGGAACTGACTGTTTAACGCTGGTTCGCGAAATATCGCGGAAGCAAGAGTCGCCACCGTCTTTTATTTTCTCCAATATGGAAAGGACAAAAGCACAGAAAAATTCCTTATAGAGATTAGTTCTCGGTTCGGGAGGTAGATTATAGAAAGGGAAGGTGTTAGCACCCTTTCTATCCATGGTTATCCATGGGCTCTTAGATACTTGCTCATTTGTGTTTTCAAAATTGTTTGTTTGCTTTTCAACTGTGGGTTTAAAAAGTTTCTTTGAAAATTTCAGTTCGACTCTTGTATCAGTCCTCAAGAGTGTTTGAAAAGTTGTTTTTGAAAGCTTTTTGAAAAGTGTAGGTGTGAAAAGAAATTTTTGATTTGTTTTGAATTAGAGCAAGTATCTACGAGTCATCTACCTACCCTAAGGAATTAGTCTGTGTAAATATCCTTAAGGTAGTGTTATCCCACCATTGAGGGGTAGGTAGCACCACCATTGGAGGTGTTTGGGTCAATTTGAGGGTTAGGGACAGTGTGGTCACCGAGCAATAGTAAGATACCTTAGAAGCTACCCTTATGCCATTGATCTTTTGATTCCGAGGCAACCGTTTCGAGGCATCTTGTTTCGAGGCAACCGTTTCGAGGCAACTAGATCAATGGAACATAAGGACTCACTAAGACGTCCTGTACTCAACGACCACGTTTCGAGGGGCAAGGCAACAGGGTGATCACCAGAGCAATGGTAAGATACCTTAGAAGCTACCCTTATGCCATTGAGCTTTTTATTCCGAGGCGACCGTTCCGAGGCAACTTATTCGAGGCAACTGGATCAATGGAACATAAGGACTCACTAAGGCGTCCTATACTTGATGACCACCTTTCGAGGGGCAAGGCAACAATGAGGCGTACCCTAAGAGTGGTGTGTGATTTGTGTGTCATTTTCAGTTTATTGTTTGTCTTGTCATGCATTGGTGATCTACGTTTTGATTTTATTTTTGGGCATTCATTCTTTCATGTGATTGTTTAACAGTTAAAAGATGCGGGAATTTAAAGTGCGGAAACGATAAAGGTCCTACGCTATTACAAAGGCGCGGGTCTACATCGCCAAATTAATACAAAACCCGGTTTAAAATAAAATGTAGAAAGTAAATGCCTAATTAACTATTACAGGGCTTCGGGGCAAATACATCATATTTACAAAAAGAAATAATATAAACGCGCGAAAAGAAAATATAATCAAATGCGAGGGTATTGGACCCTTTAAAGGAAATAAAATGAAATTGTTAAATTAATTAAATTAAATAAAAAGAAAGAACTTATTTTTTCATGTTTTTGGATTTATGGATTTAAAGAAAATTAAATTAATTAAAAGTCAAATAATTCTAGTTCTAATTGTTTTTTTTATTTATTAAAGAAAAATTATCTAAGTTAAATCTAATTTAAACCTAATTGATTAATTACAAATATTTACGAAATTAATTAATGGTTAATAATAATTATAATAAGAAAAATAAAAATATTTATTTAAAAAGATGAAAATGTGCTAAAGACCTATTTTTTATATTTTTTAGTTATTAAAAAGAAACATTAAAGTTAATAACCTAAAATCAAAACTAAATTAATTATTGAATTTTATTTACAAAAAAAATGGAACCATTAATAAATTGAATAAAATATTTTTGTATTTTTTATGATTTCTGATTTTTTATATTATTTTAAGAAATAAAACTAACTAAATTAACAATTAGAACCTAATTAAATCTAATCAATTTTAATATTGCAAAATAATTTGGAGTTTCCTAAAATAAAAAAAAGTCCTAATTAATTAATTAAATTTAGAAAAAATGAAAATCTAAAATTTATTTGAGTAAGAGTATTTTGTGATTTTTTTGAAATAAAGAGAAAATTAATTTTGTGAATAAAAAGAAAATTAAATAAATTAAAATGAAATAGAAAAGAAAATAAATTCAAGGGGAAAAAAGAAATGGGCCTGCTTTTTGGTAGCAAAAGGGGGGTGTGGGTGGCAATACTGGGCCCAAACGTTGAAGGCCTCTTCTGACTTTATCCAATCCCATGCGCCTGCTTTGACTAACGCCCACGGTGGAAGGATGTGCCTGAGACGTTGGATTTGGATCAGTGGACAATCTGATGGCTGGATCTTACACGGCCATGGTATGAGTTGAAGCTGGACACACATGGAGTCCACTAGCCTAGTCAGCATTAAGTAAAAGAATTATCAATTGGAATGACCAATCAGAACACATGAAAAGGCCATGTCTGCGTCAACTGAGCCAAGCTAAGTCAACGACGCCGGAGCAAAGCTCCGGTCATCTTCTCCGGCGGGGGGCGATTCTCAAACCTGCGAAAACAGAAAAAATGAAGCAAACAAAATAGCCAGACCGAGTAATTAGGGCATGGCGATTCTCATGGTGAGGTTTTCATAGTTTAATATTGCCTGTCTCCATCAAAATGAAGCTTCACATAAACTGAACCCTAGCCATGGAGGTTCACGTTTTGGCCATGAAAAATCCCCAACGATAGCCCAGACCTGCTCTAAATATCCACTGGAACTCAAAGGTATGGTTAGTAAGGATTAAATCAAGCCATAATCAGAAATACGATCCATGGAAATTATGCAAAATGGATGTTCATATAGCTACAGTTTCAGTATGCATGGTTACATGAAAAGAATGTGTTTATATCTTATCTTGCCTGTAGATCACGATAGGATGGGTGAGAAGCCTTGTGGATGGCTGAGTTCTTGAATTCGATCTTGGTGCAATTCTTTGGAATTTTGAAAAGAAGTTTCTCTTGGCTGCCTCTCTCTCTCGTTTTTTTCTCTTGCCTTGTGATAGTTTTCTCTAGGTTATGTAGGTGATTCTGATCAGCATTAAGGCTCATCATACCATGCATTCAAGCTTGAGATTTTAACATAAACTCCCTTAACCAACTTTCCATTTTGAACCAATTTTTTAATTATTGCTCCATTTGGCCTTGAAACGAAATTGGTAGGTTGCATAATGATGAGTCAAAGTTAGTTAAGACCAAATATTCCTTTTAATTAAACTTTTTGATTTTTATTTGATTTTAAAGGATTTAAAATGAATTAAATCCAATAAAATCTAATAAAAATGAAAAAATTGATTTTAAATATTGAAATAAAAGGTGGGACACGTGGGAAGCATGGCCAAGTTAATTCAAGTGGAAAAAGTGGGGCCCTTTTGTCAAAAATGAAATTTCAAGGATAAATGATTTTGGCCATTTCACAAAAATTTCCCAACTTCTCCAATGCATATCTTGCTCAATTTTTAAGCTTTGATCATGTTCTTGGACATTTTAGAAAGGTCTTGAAGTCCTCTAACCAATGTCTTTGGTCCCATGTAATTTTGATTTACCAATCTCAAGTTATGGTCTTTGACTTAAAGTCCCTTTTTGTTGACTTTTGAAAATGACCTATAATGTTGAAATTGATAACTTTTTGTGAGAGCATTTCTTGGACTTGGAGTGTGAAGATGAGTTGTAGGAAATGTCTTCCCCTTCAAGATGAGAATTGGATGGGATTTTTCTTATGAACCATGAAAAAGTTATGCCTTGGTCAAGTTACAGTTGACTTTTCAGCTGTCCAAAAATAGAAACTTTTGCATCTTGAGACTTTTTGAGCCATGCTTTTGAGAATCATGATCAAGCATTGATCAAATGATGTTTGTGGCTTCAAAATAAGATGTTGACCAAAATTTTTGACTTTTGACTGCCAAATGACCATTTTGCCCCTACAGTTGACTGTTGAGCAATTAGGGTTTTTGACTGTGCAACTTGACCTTGTGAGCCTTGAAACTTGACATGTAGGTGCTTGACAATGTTTATAGGCATGGGAGACTTGATTGAGCCTTTGAAAACTTTAACTTCCTTGCAAGAGACAAAACCCTAGTTTGACTGGCTTAGGAGGATGGTTTGACTGTGTGGCCCTTGAGTAAACTTGAACCAATTATGGATGATTCTTGTCAAAACTTTGAAGATTATGGGAGGGCAAATTTTGGGGTACAACAGTTGCCCCTGTTCAATCTTCTTAGACCTGAGGATGTAGATTGGCTTGTATGTCTTTCGTGACCCAAGGGTGGAAGATGATTGAACACTAGAGTGCCCAGAAATTTGCACTCACATAGTAAAGTATTAGCAGTGTGATAGCGGGAATGGGCTTACAGATGCCATTTGGAGAGATGGAGTGGAGATGGGCTTATAGATGCCATCGGGAGGTGTCGATCGCGTAAGAGCTTCCTTAGCGAGAACTTGCGTACCTGAGAAGGAAAGAAAATTACCTGGCATGTTACCGAAGTTGACTTTCAAACTCTTTATGCAGACGTGCCCTGGCTGGATACAGGAATCGAATCTTCGAAATCTTCAGACGTGCCCTGTCAAGATACAGGAATCGAGTCTGGTACTGTAGTCGTCAAAAGATACTCCCTGGCAAGATGCAGGAATCGGATCTTCGAACTCTTCAGACGTGCCCTGTCAAGATACAAGAATTGAGTCTGGTACTGTAGTCGTCAACAGATACACCCTGGCAAGATGCAGGAATCGGATCTTCGAACTCTTCAGACGTGCCCTGTCAAGATACAGGAATCGAGTCTGGTACTGTAGTCGTCAACAGATACTCCCTGGCAAGATATAGGAATCGGATCTTCGAACTCTTCAGACGTGCCCTGTCAAGATACAGGAATCGAGTCTGGTACTGTAGTCGTCAACAGATACTCCCTGGCAAGATACAGGAATCGGATCTTCGAACTCTTCAGACGTGCCCTGTCAAGATACAGGGATCGAGTCTGGTACTGTAGTCGTCAACAGATACTCCCTGGCAAGATACAGGAATCGGATCTTTGAACTCTTCAGACGTGCCCTGTCAAGATACAGGAATCGAGTCTGGTACTGTAGTCGTCAACAGATACACCCTGGCAAGATACAGGAATCGGATCTTCGAACTCTTCAGACGTGCCCTGGCAAGATACAGGAATCGAGTCTGGTACTGTAGTCGTCAACAGATACACCCTGGCAAGATACAGGAATCGGATCTTCGAACTCTTCAGACGTGCCCTGTCAAGATACAGGAATCGAGTCTGGTACTGTAGTCGTCAACAGATACTCCCTGGCAAGATACAGGAATCGGATCTTCGAACTCTTCAGACGTGCCCTGTCAAGATACAGGAATCGAGTCTGGTACTGTAGTCGTCAACAAATACTCCCTGGCAAGATACAGGAATCGGATCTTCGAACTCTTCAGACGTGCCCTGTCAAGATACAAGAATCGAGTCTGGTACTGTAGTCGTCAACAGATACTCCCTGGCAAGATACAGGAATCGGATCTTTGAACTCTTTAGATGTGCCCTGTCAAGATACAGGAATCGAGTCTGGTACTGTAGTCGTCAACAGATACTCCCTGGTAAGATACAGGAATCGGATCTTCGAACTCTTCAGACGTGCCCTGTCAAGATACAGGAATCGAGTCTGGTACTGTAGTCGTCAACAGATACTCCCTGGCAAGATACAAGAATCGGATCTTCGAACTCTTCAGACGTGCCCTGTCAAGATACAGGAATCGAGTCTGGTACTGTAGTCGTCAACAGATACGCCCTGGAAAGATACAGGAATCGGATCTTCGAACTCTTCAGACGTGCCCTGTCAAGATACATGAATCGAGTCTGGTACTGTAGTCGTCAACAGATACACCCTGGTAAGATACAGGAATCGGATCTTTAGTTGCGACCGTTGATGGTAATCATCTTTGTATTAACCTTTGTCCTGAAAAGACAAAACGTTAGTTGTATGCGATGTCGTGATGTATGACATGCGTGATGTTCTTAGATTGTATGTTCATGCTGCGTATGTGCATGCTATAATGTATGAAGATGTGATGTTTATGAATGTATGTTTTCGTCTTTAGGAAACAAATCCTTGACGGGTGCCGGGAAGTCACATCCTGGGCTGATGTTAGAGAATAGTGTTTCCACTGGGGAGTGATGGTTGCAAGAATAAACCGGTAGGAGAAGATGACTCCGTTGGGGGAATAAACTTGGAGATTACTCTGTGGGGAGAAAATTATTCTAGTGATCTTGCTGGGGAACAATACTCTGTGGGAAGAGAGGTACTTTGTTGAGATGTTGGTAGTAACTTCGCTGGGGATACCGTTGATATGTTATGTTGAAGGAATTGAGAGACTCCACTGGGGATGGGAAGACTTCGCCGAGGACGATCTTTCCGTGGCTTTTGGCTGAGGATAACCCAGTTATAAGCTCTGGTGGAGCATAAACTTTGGATAAAAAGTCCGAGGAGACACGTTCGTGCTCTGTAGGGGGGAAGCTTCCAGAATCTACTGGGGGTAAACTTCGTGCTGGGGAGATGGATTGAACTTTCCTGGGTAAACTTCTGGACTGGACTCTCCTGGGGAAATTTTTGAGATACATTGGGGAAATGGCTCCACTGAATGTCTAGTATACTGCCGGGGAACAATCTTAGATCAAGACTGCCGAGGATGCTTGTTAAGAATGTTTGTATGTTTTTGGGGAATGTTTAGATCTGCTGGAGGATACCCAACTTCCTTAAGGTTTGATAGAGTAGGCTAACTCTGCTTGGGGAGAGTGTATTGACTTGCTGGCTCACTCTCTGGGGAATTAAGATATACTGGTTATGTTCTTCAGCTGAACTTACCTTGATACCTTGGTGGACAGAGCAATTAGATCGTTTGGACAACTCATCATTGCCCCTGTTTCTGAGGTGGGAGAGGAAGCCCTGTGAGGTGCTGATAGTTGTCGATAGACAAACCTTCTTCTGGTAGGCAAGTGACGGGATGCCGGGACATAGTCGTACGCTTTGATCCCTAACTTTTGCCTGGACCGCCCTTTCGGGTTTTCATTCCACCGGGATACCCTTTTTTGCCCAAGCCTCCTTTTCAGGTTTTCGACTTGCCGGGTGTACAGATTTTTTCATTTCATCCCTTACTTTTGCCCGAACCCTTTTGGTTCGCCGGGAAGCCCTAATTTTTGCCTAGGTATGTCAACCTAGCGAGTCTTTGATTACACGTAGTATTTTTTTCGACTATGTCCACACTCTCAGAATGTAGGGAGATGCCCCTGTCAGTAGTGCTTTGCCATGCCATCAGAAGATGTTTGATCAGGCAAGATTCGTTGCTGGAGTGCCCCAAGTGACTCAGGCGGAGATTTGCCCCAGGCTGTTTGGCCTTTGAGAGATTCTCCGAATCTTGATTGGACTGCCCCAGATAATAGACCATGATCCTGTTTTCCCCTTGAGTGGGAGTGCTTTTGTTCATTAGGTATTCATCGTGCGAATTTCCCTGCTGTTCAAACAAATAGTCATATGCAAACAATGTTATATCAGAAATGCAAAGCTTATGTCTGTCTTGAAGATTTTGAAAATGCATTCTTTTTCATAAAACAAGTGAATGTTTGTAAAACGTGATGTCAACTCCATTTTTACCGTAGGCCTTAAGGAGTCAGGATATCTTTCGTAACAGTATGCTTTCGAACTAACCCATGCTTCAGCTAGGACTTTTGAGGGTTATAACGTGGCCTGGTTCACGGTTTAAGAAACAAAGGATAAAGGCTCAAATTATTTGTACCCACCCGCTCTTCGTGATGTTCTTCAAACCTAAACTCAGCTGATCGTGCGTTAGACCTTGTTTGAGTCTTTGCTCTGAAATTCCAGTGATGGTTCGGATGTTGAACGTTTATTTGAATAGGCAGTCATTTCTTTTTTTTGTTGAGGGTTTGTAGGACCTCTTTCTTTTTGATTTTGTTATCCCTATTTTTTTGCCTGAACTGTTTCTTTTGTGATTACAGTCAGCGGGATGCCCCAGTTTTGTAAGTCTCCTTCATAGGTTTTGACTTATTGGTCTTTTATTTTGGAGAGATAATGACTGCCTATCCTTATGATTATTCGGAATCATCATTGTCTTCTTTTTTTTGTAAGGACCTCTTTGGTGCCATTTGTTATGCACTTGGATCAACTGAGAGAACTACCCTGCCCCAGGTTATGATAAAGGGTTTTAATTTTCGAAAAGAAAAACTCCTACTTCTTTGGCTCAGAGGGGTTGATGAGGGATTATCTTCCTTATAACTCCAGTGTTTAGGGATTGAAACAATGCCTGTACCTCATCAGCGGGGTCTGTTCAAAAGCATATTGTAAAGATCGTGGTATCGTTTTCGTCATCCTCCCTCAAGAGGCTTAGAATTATTAATCGAGCGTTGATCACCAGAAAAAATATGAAAATAATTTGCATATAGTGAATACAAATATATTGCTTCAAAACAGACATATGCGATGTATTAATGAAATAACAACGTTTAACATGAACAAATGTTTGAACAATCAAAAGAAAATTACAACTTGAAAAATTCTAATGAACAAAAGTCTTCTAGTCTTAGGACTCGTTACTTCAAGTGGTGCATCTTGTAGGGATGGCAGAAGACCTCAGCTTGACCCACTTGGGTGAAATCCACTACTCCTTCATTAATCAGATCCTGGACCTTGTTCTTCAGAGCCCAGCAGTCGGCAGTGTCGTGTCCAGGACTATCAGAGTGATATGCACACCTTTTGTTGGGATGATAGTTAGGAGCAGAGATGTTGGGGTTCCGGGGAGGAGCCCTTAATGTAATCAGATTCAACCTCAGCAGGTGTTGCAGTGCTTGAAACAAAGGCATGTTGAGCTGGGTGAAATGCCTCTTGGACCTGCTTGGCCTACTCAGATCAACCTGTTGCTCTGGGCGAGGTTGTAGTTGGACCTGTGAGGTAGTAGCAATTTGGAGAGTTCTATTCTTCACCATGCCAGGTTCTTGTCCTCTTGGAAGCTGATCAAAGACCTGGTCCCTGACTTGGGCAGGTTGCTTCATATGGTGTCTCTCTTGGTGGAGCTGACTGATCATGGTCCTCAACTCTTCTTGCTCCCGAGCTAGACCTTGGATGAGATCCCTTTGCCCCAGCATCTGGGTTTTCAATGTATCTACTTCAGCTTGTAGACATTTCAGCCGTTCGTCCTTGTCATCTTCAGCACTGCTCTTGGCCAAATTCCCCATGAGGAGTGTTCTTAACTCTTCTTGCCCCTTGGATAGGCTTACGAAGATCTCCCTGAACTGAGTCTCTTGAGCACGAAGACCCTGGTTATCTTGTTGGGAAGCCATTGCTGAAATAAACAGCGACGAAGGTAAGTGACCTGTCAAAGGAGTACCTGTAATGCAATGACATGTTTGATATGCATGTAATGTTTTCAAGGATCTCGCAGGGTAAACAAGAAAATTGTTAGAGTTGGAAACTGGTAACTTGATTGAAGGAACTTCATGTTGTCGAGAGTCCTTCTTCAAGGGTCAAGGCTCACCATATCCAGTGGGTCATAGCCCCTGACAACCTTGTCTAGAGGAAAATAAGTCCCCTTTTCCCCTTGCTGGACAGTTGGTTCATCATGACCTGCATCACAAGCCCTTGGCATCCTTGAAATGGGTTAGTATTTATGTAGGATGCATGCAATGGTATGATGTCATGATGCATGGGGTAATGTGGGTAAACCCTGTTATGAGTCCCTAGTTAAGGACTGTAAACAAAACCTGCAAGAAACTCAGTAACCCTGTTATGAGTCCCAATTAAGGACTATGAACAAAACCTGCAAGAAAACTCAGTAACCCTGTTATGAGTCCCAATTAGGGACTATAAACAAAACCTGCAAGAAACTTAGTAACCCTGTTATGAGTCCCAATTAGGGATTATAAACAAGACCTGCAAGAAAACTCAAGTGTCAGATAACAAGTAGTCAAGTTGGAAGGCACACAAGTCACACAAGAGAAGCCCTTAGAGTTTAGGCCAGCATGAGGTTAGGGGTACTACCCTCTTGAAGTTGGTGGGCTCAAACCTGTCCTATCAAAGTAACCGGGTTCTAAGGATCTCAATATCATTGGATTGCTTTCATTGTTCATCGTTTCGATTTAGCCACTGACTGGCGATCAAAATATCCCAAGAAAACAACCCTCAACTGAGTGTAGTATCAAGTATCAACCGACTTCGGACTACACCAAAGTAGTTATCTCACTACCCTAAAGAGGCCAAGATGGTTCAATTAAGGTTCCTAAGGTCTGTTGATGCTTCACGACACCACGCGGAGGCCCCGTACTCTCCTTGATTAACTCAAGGGTTACCGATACACACCAAAGTGCCACATCAACGTAGCAGACTGCTTCAACCGTGTCGGTATACCTCGCACAGTTCCCTCACAGCCTTGTTGCTACTTTCTAAGAAGGTATCCCCAGATCCGGGTTAGGATCTATAGAACTCCCAAGACAGTCCCACAATTTTAAAGCAAACAAGTCAAAGCAATTGAAAACACAGTGATCTTAGTCCTAAGGTACACCTCACTTTTAAAGATATCCCCAGCAGAGCCGCCAGTTCTGTGATCGGTGGATCTGGAACTGACTGTTTAACACTGGTTCGCGAAATGTCGCGGAAGCAAGAGTCGCCACCGTCTTTTATTTTCTCCAATATGGAAAGGACAAAAGCACAGAAAAATTCCTTATAGAGATTAGTTCTCGGTTCGGGAGGTAGATTATAGAAAGGGAAGGTGTCAGCATCCTTTCTATCCATGGTTATCCATGGGCTCTTAGATACTTGCTCATTTGTGTTTTCAAAATTGTTTGTTTGCTTTTCAACTGTGGGTTTAAAAAGTTTCTTTGAAAATTTCAGTTCGACTCTTGTATCAGTCCTCAAGAGTGTTTGAAAAGTTGTTTTTGAAAGCTTTTTGAAAAGTGTAGGTGTGAAAAGAAATTTTTGATTTGTTTTGAATTAGAGCAAGTATCTACGAGTCATCTACCTACCCTAAGGAATTAGTCTGTGTAAATGTCCTTAAGGTAGTGTTATCCCACCATTGAGGGGTAGGTAGCACCACCATTGGAGGTGTTTGGGTCAATTTGAGGGTTAGGGACAGTGTGGTCACCGAGCAATAGTAAGATACCTTAGAAGCTACCCTTATGCCATTGATCTTTTGATTCCGAGGCAACCATTTCGAGGCATCTTGTTTCGAGGCAACCGTTTCGAGGCAACTAGATCAATGGAACATAAGGACTCACTAAGACGTCCTGTACTCAACGACCACGTTTCGAGGGGCAAGGCAACAGGGTGATCACCAGAGCAATGGTAAGATACCTTAGAAGCTACCCTTATGCCATTGAGCTTTTTATTCCGAGGCGACCGTTCCGAGGCAACTTATTCGAGGCAACTGGATCAATGGAACATAAGGACTCACTAAGGCGTCCTATACTTGATGACCACCTTTCGAGGGGCAAGGCAACAGTGAGGCGTACCCTAAGAGTGGTGTGTGATTTGTGTGTCATTTTCAGTTTATTATTTGTCTTATCATGCATTGGTGATCTACGTTTTGATTTTATTTTTGGGCATTCATTCTTTCATGTGATTGTTTAACAGTTAAAAGATGCGGGAATTTAAAGTGCGGAAAAGATAAAGGTCCTACGCTATTACAAAGGCGCGGGTCTACATCGCCAAATTAATACAAAACCCGATTTAAAATAAAATGCAGAAAGTAAATGCCTAATTAACTATTACAGGGCTTCGAGGAAAATACATCATATTTACAAAAAGAAATAATATAAACGCGCGAAAAGAAAATATAATCAAATGCGAGGGTATTGGACCCTTTAAAGGAATTAAAATGAAATTGTTAAATTAATTAAATTAAATAAAAAGAAAGAACTTATTTTTTCATGTTTTTGGATTTATGGATTTAAAGAAAATTAAATTAATTAAAAGTCAAATAATTCTAGTTCTAATTGTTTTTTTTATTTATTAAAGAAAAATTATCTAAGTTAAATCTAATTTAAACCTAATTGATTAATTACAAGTATTTACGAAATTAATTAATGGTTAATAATAATTATAATAAGAAAAATAAAAATATTTATTTAAAAAGATGAAAATGTGCTAAAGACCTATTTTTTATATTTTTTAGTTATTAAAAAGAAACATTAAAGTTAATAACCTAAAATCAAAACTAAATTAATTATTGAATTTTATTTACAAAAAAAATGGAACCATTAATAAATTGAATAAAATATTTTTGTATTTTTTATGATTTCTGATTTTTTATATTATTTTAAGAAATAAAACTAACTAAATTAACAATTAGAACCTAATTAAATCTAATCAATTTTAATATTGCAAAATAATTTGGAGTTTCCTAAAATAAAAAAAAGTCCTAATTAATTAATTAAATTTAGAAAAAATGAAAATCTAAAATTTATTTGAGTAAGAGTATTTTGTGATTTTTTTGAAATAAAGAGACAATTAATTTTGTGAATAAAAAGCAAATTAAATAAATTAAAATGAAATAGAAAAGAAAATAAATTCAAGGGGAAAAAAGAAATGGGCCTGCTTTTTGGTAGCAAAAGGGGGGTGTGGGTGGCAATACTGGGCCCAAACGTTGAAGGCCTCTTCTGACTTTATCCAATCCCATGCGCCTGCTTTGACTAACGCCCACGGTGGAAGGATGTGCCTGAGACGTTGGATTTGGATCAGTGGACAATCTGATGGCTGGATCTTACACGCCCATGGTATGAGTTGAAGCTGGACACACATGGAGTCCACTAGCCCAGTCAGCATTAAGTAAAAGGATTATCAATTGGAATGACCAATCAGAACACATGAAAAGGCCATGTCTGCGTCAACTGAGCCAAGCTAAGTCAACGACGCCGGAGCAAAGCTCTGGTCGTCTTCTCCGGCGGGGGGCGATTCTCAAACCTGCGAAAACAGAAAAAATGAAGCAAACAAAATAGCCAGACCGAGTAATTAGGGCATGGCGATTCTCATGGTGAGGTTTTCATAGTTTAATATTGCCTGTCTCCATCAAAACGAAGCTTCACATAAACTGAACCCTAGCCATGGAGGTTCACGTTTTGGCCATGAAAAATCCCCAGCGATAGCCCAGACCTGCTCTAAACATCCACTGGAACTCAAAGGTATGGTTAGTAAGGATTAAATCAAGCCATAATCAGAAATACGATCCATGGAAATTCTGCAAAATGGATGTTCATATAGCCACAGTTTCAGTATGCATAGTTACATGAAAAGAATGTGTTTATACCTTATCTTGCCTGTAGATCACGATAGGATGGGTGAGAAGCCTTGTGGATGGCTGAGTTCTTGAATTCGATCTTGGTGCAATTCTTTGGAATTTTGAAAAGAAGTTTCTCTTGGCTGCCTCTCTCTCTCGTTTTTTTCTCTTGCCTTGTGATAGTTTTCTCTAGGTTATGTAGGTGATTCTGATCAACATTAAGGCTCATCATACCATGCATTCAAGCTTGAGATTTTAACATAAGCTCCCTTAACCAACTTTCCATTTTGAACCAATTTTTGAATTATTGCTCCATTTGGCCTTGAAACGAAATTGGTAGGTTGCATAATGATGAGTCAAAGTTAGTTAAGACCAAATATTCCTTTTAATTAAACTTTTTGATTTTTATTTGATTTTAAAGGATTTAAAATGAATTAAATCCAATAAAATCTAATAAAAATGAAAAAATTGATTTTAAATATTGAAATAAAAGGTGGGACACGTGGGAAGCATGGCCAAGTTAATTCAAGTGGAAAAAGTGGGCCCCTTTTGTCAAAAATGAAATTTCAAGGATAAATGATTTTGGCCATTTCACAAAAATTTCCCAACTTCTCCAATGCATATCTTGCTCAATTTTTAAGATTTGATCATGTTCTTGGACATTTTAGAAAGGTCTTGAAGTTCACTAACCAATGTCTTTGGTCCCATGTCATTTTGATTTACCAATCTCAAGTTATGGTCTTTGACTTAAAGTCCCTTTTTGTTGACTTTTGAAAATGACCTATAATGTTGAAATTGATAACTTTTTGTGAGAGCATTTCTTGGACTTGGAGTGTGAATATGAGTTGTAGGAAATGTCTTCCCCTTCAAGATGAGCATTGGATGGGATTTTTCTTATGAACCATGAAAAAGTTATGCCTTGGTCAAGTTACAGTTGACTTTTCAGCTGTCCAAAAATAGAAACTTTTGCATCTTGAGACTTTTTGAGCCATGCTTTTGAGAATCATGATCAAGCATTGATCAAATGATGTTTGTGGCTTCAAAATAAGATGTTGACCAAAAATTTTGACTTTTGACTGCCAAATGACCATTTTGCCCCTACAGTTGACTGTTGAGCAATTAGGGTTTTTGACTGTGCAACTTGACCTTGTGAGCCTTGAAACTTGACATGTAGGTGCTTGACAATGTTTATAGGCATGGGAGACTTGATTGAGCCTTTGAAAACTTTAACTTCCTTGCAAGAGACAAAACCCTAGTTTGACTGGCTTAGGAGGATGGTTTGACTGTGTGGCCCTTGAGTAAACTTGAACCAATTGTGGATGATTCTTGTCAAAACTTTGAAGATTATGGGAGGGCAAATTTTGGGGTACAACGCAGTAGAGTTGAATCATGATTCCGTTTGTAGAGAATGCCGTTGTTGAGGAATAATTTTGCCGCAAACCTCCTCATGAACTTCCTGTCATTGACAGATGCCCCTTCAGGGTATTCCTGAGCTTCCAAGTACCTCTTCACCTCATGATACCAGGGTTTTTCAGTCACCTTCTCAGCCTCGAGATCGCAGCAGTATGCCGGTTCGTCCAACTTCCAGATAATGATCCGGGGAGCCTCATTGTCCCATTTAACTTTGAACATTGAAGACATCGTAGCTAGTGCGTCTGCTAGCTGATTCTCCTCTCTTGGGAAGTGCTCAAAAGTTATTTCTTCAAAGTGGGGAAGCAAGGTTGACACATACTCCTTGTAAGGAATAAGATTTGAGTGTTTCGTATCCCACTCGCCCTTGATCTGATTGATCACGAGAGCGGAATCTCCGAAGACACTCAGAAACTTGATCCTTAAGTCGATTGCAGCTTGTAAACCCATGATACATGCTTCATATTCTGCCATGTTGTTGGTGCAGTTGAAACACAATCGGGCGGTGAGTGGAGTATGAGTTCCTTTGGGAGATATGATTACAACGCCGATGCCGTTACCCAAAGCATTGGAGGCTCCATCAAAATGCATAGACCATCGGGATCCTTCCTCAGGTCCTTCATCCGGTCCAGGTACTTCACAGTCAGTTACCACCATGATGTCTTCGTCCGGAAAATCAAAGTTCAATGATTGGTAATCGTCCACAGGTTGGTGTGCCAAATGATCCGCCAGTACACTTCCCTTAATAGCTTTCTGAGTTGTATACTGGATGTCATATTCTGTCAAGATCATTTGCCATCTCGCTATCCTTCCAGACAGAACAGGCTTTTCAAATATGTACTTGATGGGATCCATCTTTGAAATTAATAGAGTAGTGTGAGTCAGCATATACTGTCTCAGCCGGCGAGCAGCCCATACTAGAGCGCAGCAAGTTTTCTTAAGCAGTGAGTAACGAGACTCACAGTCGGTAAACTTTTTGCTCAAGTAATAAATAGCGTGCTCTTTTCGGCCAGACTCGTCATGCTGCCCCAGCACACACCCCATTGAATTATCAAGTACTGTCAAGTATAATATTAGAGGTCTTCCTTCCACTGGTGGCATAAGAATGGGTGGCTCTTGGAGATATTCCTTTATCCTTTCAAAGGCAGCCTGGCATTCATCGTTCCAGCGTACTACTTGATCTTTCTTCAGTAATTTGAAGATTGGCTCACAAGTAGCAGTCAGATGTGAGATGAATCGGGCAATGTAATTCAGTCGTCCCAGGAAGCCTCTGACTTCTTTCTCTGTCTTAGGAACTGGCATCTCTTGAATGGCTTTAACCTTGGCAGGGTCCACTTGAATACCCTTATCACTTACAATGAAGCCTAGCAATTTTCCGGACCTTACCCCAAAAGTGCATTTGTTGGGATTCAACCTCAGCTTATATAACTTCAGTCGGTCAAATAGCTTCCTCAGATGATCAAGGTGCTCCTCCTCAGTTTGAGACCTTGCAATCATGTCATCAACATATACCTCAATCTCATGATGGATCATATCATGAAATAAAGCAACCATGGCGCGTTGGTAGGTTGCCCCAGCATTTTTCAACCCGAATGGCATGACCTTGTAACAGAAGGTGCCCCACTGAGTCACAAAGGTGGTCTTTTCCATATCTTCCGGAGCCATATTGATCTGATTATACCCTGAAAAACCATCCATGAAGGAGAACACCTTGTGTTGAGCAGTATTGTCAACGAGGACGTCAATGTGAGGTAGAGGAAAATCATCCTTGGGGCTGGCCCTGTTCAAATCCCTGTAGTCGACACACATTCTGACTTTACCGTCCTTCTTCGGCACTGGCACCACATTGGCAACCCACTGAGGGTAAGAAGTTACTGCTAGAAACCCGACGTTGAATTGCTTCATAACTTCAGCCTTGATCTTTTCAGACATCTCTGGGCGCATACGGCAGACCTTTTGCTTTACCAGAGGGCAGTCTTCCTTGGTTGGCAGGTGATGAACTACAATGTCGGCATCCAAACCAGGCATATCTTCATAGGACCAAGCAAATATCTCCATGTAATCCTGTAGCATCTGGATCAATCGTTGCTTCACGCTGAGCTCTAGATTGGCACCAATCTTGACCTCTTTCCTATCTGTCTCAGTACCCAGGTTAATTGTTTCCACCGGCTCTTCATGTGGTTGAATAGCCCTCTCTTCCTGGAGTAGCAGTCTTGCGAGTTCACCAGGCACTTCGCAATCATCTTCACCTTCGTCTTCGGCCAAGTTGATCGGATTCTCGAAGTCATAACTGGCGGTAGCACAGCTGTTACCACTGAGATCCAGAGTGGATTGAAACCTGTATAAGTGAGTGTGTGTAAATATAGCTGTTTTGCAATATATATAACACAGAAAGAAAAAGAGCACAAGATTTGAAATGCAACAAACGTCCAATGTTTTGATTGATGATATATGGAAATGTCATACAAAAAGCCCTAACAAATGGAGCTACGATGCCCCGGGTAGGACACCGAGCCAATAAAAGTTTTAACACATTGTTTGTTACAAATTGGAAATCAAAAGAAATAATTACTGCGTGACAAATGTGATAGGTGTAAAATCCTTTGCCGTCCAGTTGCTTGGTCCGTTGCTGGTAGTCGGGTAGATCCAACTGTCAAACTCTGCTTCCTCTACATCCTCCTCGATAGCATTCACCCTCGGGTTGGAGATAAACACCGGAGCCTTTCTGATCTTTTCCTTGCGCACAGCCCTCTGAGCCTCTGCAGTAAAGCCCAACCCAAACTTGTCATTCTTTTGAGTGAAGTCAGGAAGCTGACCCTAGTTTGCACAAATGCCTTTCTCGATTACAGCCCGGGCATCCTTCAAGGATGCCATCTTCGACGGAAAGTCTTCTTCAACCACTGCTTCAGCTGATGCCAAAACTGGGGGAACTTCCTCAAAATGCTGAAAGGGGGTTTCAATAAACTCCCCGTCCATCTCGATATACCGGAATGAATTCAAGTGACTAACCATGTATTCCTCCTCACCCTGCACAGTAACAATCTTCCCTTTGACAGGGTATTTGAGCTTTTGGTGTAGAGTGGAAATTACTGCCCCAGCTTTGTGAATCCAGGGTCGACCCAATAAGCAGTGAAAATTCTGGCTGCAGATACTCAATGTCACGTCCAATGTTATGACACCGTATCTGACTTACTATATGACAGTAAATGCAAAAGCAGTAAAGAACACAGTCAATTGTTTACCCAGTTCGGTGTGCAACAACACCTACTCTGGGGGCTACCAAGCCAGGGAGAGAATCCACTATAAGAGATGTTAATTCAGGAATAAACCAACCAGTTTATCTCCTTCACTTAAGACCTACCCAATGCAATTCTAATCTAAGTACAACTTAAACATGAGTTCCTACTCACTCCCCCTCAATCACAGCAGTGATACATAAACCAATTTGACTTAAGAATTGATGAAGACACTCTTCAAAAACACACACTTGATTAAGCTTCACAGCTTTTTAATCAAGCAACACAATCACTCGTGCTTCACAGCTTTGAGTGATGTACACAACTAACTTGACTCTGCTTCACAGCTTTAGTCAAGGGACATTCAAACACTCTTGCTTCAAAGCTTTGAGTGCTACACAACCCTTACAATCGAAACCTATCCCAAGGCACTTATCACAATGATAATTGCTTGGAGTACAATAAACAAATCTATACAGATTACAAAATTGATCTTCTAATCAATCAGCAGGGATGCCTTGAAAAACATCAGCTCTGTTGAATATATAGCAGCTGCAACTTCAGTTAGGGTTTCCAAAAACCTAGGGTTGATTCCGTTTGACCTAAAGACCAGGTCACAAGACTTTATTGACCAGGTTAGGATTGAGCTAGGTTACTCCTTAGAAAACGCAGGATTCTGTTCAGAAAGGACTGAGTTATTTCCTGAAAAAAACTCAGACTTATCCAATCCTGCAATCCTGTTAGTTCAGAACAGGATGTCATAACATCTGTTATGACATCTGAGAAAACCTGTCTACTGATTTAGCAAAATGTGATCATTTTGCAAACATGCTCAGATACACACTTATAAACATCAGTATTTGAATTACAATATTTTTCTGCACATGTACCTAATGAGTTAGTACAACCTAAACTAGAATGTTATGACATCAGTCATGACATTCACACATACACTTGGGATTTACCAAAAATGCAAGCCAATACCTAAACACCTACAAACTCCCCCTTTGGCAGATTTTTGGCTAAAGTCCCTAAACAATCAGAGATAGATAGCAGCAGAAATAAGTGACAGCAGAAAAATAGAACACAGAATGTTAAGTACTAATTAAGCAAGTACTAAAATATTCTCCCCCTCTTTAGCCACAAATGGGCCAAAGTTACATGTTCATAAAATTATACAGTTATCCAAAACAAAATAGTAAGAGCAGCAGCAGCAAACAATTGAATACACTTCAGCACCAACCAGCAACCCCACCAAACAACAATCATCCTTCAAGCACTGTCATCAGACTCAGAGGAGTTAGTTTCTTCAATGTTGAGCTGTCCTTCAGCTTCTATACCTTCTTCCCTTCTGCTTTCTTCAGCTTCCTCCTTTTCTAGCCTGGCAATTAGAGCTTCTAGGGTCCTTTTTCTAGCATCCAGATCTTTGCAAGTTTCTTTTAAAACAGCTATGACATCTGATGTCTTGGACTGGGTCTTTGCAGACGATGTCTCAGCTGATGTTATGATAATGTCTGGAGCATGCGATCCCTGAAACAGTTTGTAGTGCAGGCCAAGGGCATGAGCTCTTTTGCATACTGTATCTCTTGCTACAAGGATGTCAGGATATTGTGCAAGGATGATTCCACAAAGGAGGGAGGGAAAGGCAATTGGTCCTTTGACAGCATAACTGTCAGCATGCTTCAAAGTTTGTTCAAAGATGTACCTTCCATAGTCAAAGGCAGTCTTGGTTCCTACAGCATAGATAAATCTCCCCAATCCTGTGGAGATGGTTGATTTGTGATTTGTAGGCACCCAGTTTGCTGCACCTATTTTATGCAAGATGGCAAATTTCATGCTGAGTTTACTAGCATTCAGCTTCCCTTTCAATGGCCAGCACTTTACTTGCCTGGCAGTGATGGTTAAACACACTTCATTGTCAGTTGCCTCTAGATCAGGACAGTCCTTATTTGTTCTTCCAAGAAACTTGTTGATTTCTGATGGAGAGAACTTGACCCTTCTTCCTCTAACAAACACACTCTCAAAGTCAGCTGACCTCCCATCAGCATAATCATTTGACAAGTTTACTACAAACTCCTTAACCAGATTTTCATAACATTTGTTAAACTTCATCACTGTCTTCATTAGCCCAGCATTCCTGATCAGATCCATGATGTCTTTGCACTCCAAGGCATCATTGTTGAGTTCTCTCTCCAAGGCTATTCTCTTTAAGCAAACATACTTCCATCTGTTTGCATTGTCAGGATGATGAAAGGAGATGTTGTCTGTTGGCACTTCAGGCACTCTAGCAATCTTGCTGGAGGGGAGCTTCCTTCTGATGGGAGTTTCTTCAATATCAATCTCAAATTCTGATTCATCATCAGAATCAGAAGTTTCAGGTTCTTTACTTTTCTTAGAGATTGGTTGTCTAGCAGTCTGCACCTGTGCCTTCTTCCCTTTTGTCTGAATACTTTTCTCAGCCATCCCTTCAGCCTTGGATTTCTTAGCATCAGGTTTAACATTCTGACTACTCTTTCTTTTCATCAATCTCCTAGCAATGCTAGGGTTCACATTAGCAATCAGTTCATTATCTGAGTAATCTTCATCCACATCAATGATAGGTGGATCAACAGCCTTTTCAGAGGGGTTCTGAATGTTGTCTTTTGGTGTCACAACATCCTCAGTGACATCTACATTTTCAGAACCTTCCACATTTGGACTTTCTGATTGATTCAAAGGGATAGAAATCCCCGGTACAGATTGGTTGCCACTCAGAATGCTAGTAACCAGCCTAGCAATAGCTTGGTGTACTTGAACTGATCCTTCTCTATTAGGTATAGAAGACGAAGGATGAGAAGAATTACCAGAGGCTGTAGCTTGAGCTCTTCCTGCATGTCTGGTTCTGAGCTTTTTGACTCTGGCTGGGTCAGTTGCCATCTCCCTGAGAGGAGTGACCTCAAGAACTTCAGATTCTATGCATGTAGTGATTGCCCTAGAATCTTGATCAGATGATGACGATGATGAGGAAGACGAAGCCGCCATGGTGGAAGACGATGTCTGAGACATTTTGTTTAACTTTGAGTAATAGTAGCAGTTTGAGAAAAATCTTTGATTGGGAGGAGGAAACAGGTTGCAAGGATGAGAGAGGTAGGGAGTAAAAGGGAGTCTCTTCAACTTCTTAAGGCTTTTGAAGGAATTGTGAATGAATATGATTAATCCACTAAATATAGACTTAATAAAATTAATCCCTTCAACCCTTGTTTTCAGCAAAACTAATTGCTATAATTTCTCATGTTGGTGAATACCCAACCTGCCCCTCAAATTTTCAAGTTTATTTCCAACAAGCGCCTTGGTAGAAGAATCAGTCAGCTGAAGTTTAGAGAAACTATGTTCCAGTTTAAATGACTTCTTCTCTTCAAAGTCAATAGGGTTCAAGGAAATGTTGAATGTTTTCAGATTATCACAACACAATGTCACAACATCTTGTGTAACATTGTACTCAGGGAGCATCTGTTTTGACCAGATGTTTTGATAACAGAATTTATGAGACTTGTTCTTTCCAACATCCTTGTCAAGATGACTTAAGGTTCTGACAACACATTCTTCTTCAAGTTTATTTGCCACATCACATATATTATCAGCCTGTAGTTTTGGAGTTCTTCTGACAGCTTCCATAGGAATAGCTCTTTTCATTCTTCCAAGCTTATGCTGCCACTGTTTCATCTCTTTTTCTTCTTTGATGATTTGACTCATAGTGGAGATATCAGTGTTCTCAGGCTGCCACACATAACAATTATCTTTGGATTTGATTCCTCTCATTACAACATCTAGTTTTTCATTAAATACTAGACATTCAGATCTTGAGAAGTTGACCATGAATCCTAGATCACATAATTGACTGATGCTAATGAGATTAGTAGTCAACCCTTTTACCAGCAGTACCTTATTCAGACTTGGAACTCCAGGACAGTTCAAATTACCAACTCCTTTGACTTCACCTTTAGCACCATCTCCAAAGGTCACAAAACTGGTGGTGTGAGGCATAACATTATTGAGGAGATTTTTGAATCCAGTCATGTGTCTGGAACATCCACTGTCAAAGTACCAATCTTCCTTTGCAGAGGCCCTCAGGGAAGTGTGAGCTATCAGTGCAGTAGCCTTTTTAGACTTAGGTTTGACATCTGAGTTCTGATTAGGATATCCATGTAGTCTGAAGCAGAAGGGCTTTATGTGACCATATTTCCCACAATGATGACATCTCCATCTTTGGTACTTTTTCTTCATATGTCTCTGTTCCCGATGTTGATAGTGGTGTTGAGACATCTGCTTTGACATTTGCTTAACAGGCCTGATCTTCCTGTTTGTACCAGATTTCTTTGCTCCTACAAATCCTAGTCCAGATTTGTTTTCTCCATTTTGTCCAACCTGAAGTATCTCTTCCAGTTTGTCTGTTCCATTAGTCAGCATCTTGACAGATTTGGTCATTTGATTCAGTTGTGAGTTCAGCAGTTGAACTTCTCCTTCTAGATGACTTATAGTTTCAAGATTTGCCCTTTTTTTAGCCTCCAGCTTTATAATGAGTTTTGATTGTTTCTCATTCTGCACACAGACTTCAGCACTTCTGATACACAATTTCTTGTAAGTATCAGGCAGTTCTTCAAAAGTCACCTCTTCATCACTGATGTCACTTTCAGAGGTACAAACACCAGTTAAAGCAGTAACTCGTTTGGCAGTCTCTTCTTCAGAATTACTTTCTGAATCACAGTCAGACCAAGTAACAGTCATTCCTTTTTGTTTCTTAAGAAAGGTAGGACATTCAGTTCGAATATGCCCATATCCTTCACAGCCATGGCATTGAATTCCTCTGCCTTGAATTCCCTTCTCTTCTGACCTTGGTCTTCTGCTGGAACTGTCAATGTTAGAGGGAATGTTATGAACATTAGACCTTGACTTTGGATCTATTCTTTTGATGAGTTTGTTGAACTGTCTTCCAAGCATGGCTACAGCTTCTGAAATGTTTTCTTCAACATCAGTGTTGGACATGAGTGCTATACTTTTGTTCTTTTTGACATCATCATTGGTGATTCCCATCTCAAAAGTCTGAAGAGACCCAATAAGTTCATCCACTTTCAACTTGCTAATGTCCTGGGCTTCCTCTATGGCAGTTACCTTCATTGCAAATCTTTTAGGCAAGGATCTGAGAATCTTCCTTACCAGTTTTTCTTCTGACATTTTTTCTCCTAGTGCTCCTGAGGTGTTGGCAATCTCCAAGATGTTCATGTGAAACTCATGAATGGTTTCATCTTCCATCATTTTTAGATTCTCAAACTTAGTGGTCAACATCTGAAGCCTTGACATTTTTACTTTGGAAGTTCCCTCATGAGTAGTTTTGAGAGTGTCCCAAACTTCCTTGGCCAGTTCATATTGATGGACTAATCTGAAAATGTTTCTATCAATTCCATTGAACAAGGCATTTAGAGCTTTGGAATTTCCCAAGGCTAACTCATCTTCTTCTTTACTCCAATCTTCCTCAGGCTTCACACTGATTGACCCATCTTTCTCAGTTATGGTGGGATGAATCCATCCTTTGTCAGCAGCTCTCCAAGCCTTTTTGTCCAGAGATTTTAGGAAGGCAATCATACGAGGTTTCCAGTAGTCATAATTAGTTCCATCCAGAATGGGTGGTCTATTTCCAAAAACTCCTTCTTTGTCCATAGTGCCAGAAAGTGATATCCCTAGATCTCACCCAGTAATACAGGCAGGGTGCCTGCTCTAATGCCAATTGAAAATTCTGGCTGCAGATACTCAATGTCACGTCCAATGTTATGACACCGTATTTGACTTACTATATGACAGTAAATGCAAAAGCAGTAAAGAACACAGTCAATTGTTTACCCAGTTCGGTGTGCAACAACACCTACTCTGGGGGCTACCAAGCCAGGGAGAGAATCCACTATAAGAGATGTTAATTCAGGAATAAACCAACCAGTTTATCTCCTTCACTTAAGACCTACCCAATGCAATTCTAATCTAAGTACAACTTAAACCTGAGTTCCTACTCACTCCCCCTCAATCACAGCAGTGATACATAAACCAATTTGACTTAAGAATTGATGAAGACACTCTTCAAAAACACACACTTGATTAAGCTTCACAGCTTTTTAATCAAGCAACACAATCACTCGTGCTTCACAGCTTTGAGTGATGTACACAACTAACTTGACTCTGCTTCACAGCTTTAGTCAAGGGACATTCAAACACTCTTGCTTCAAAGCTTTGAGTGCTACACAACCCTTACAATCGAAACCTATTCCAAGGCACTTATCACAATGATAATTTCTTGGAGTACAATAAACAAATCTATACAGATTACAAAATTGATCTTCTAATCAATCAGCAGGGATGCCTTGAAAAACAGCAGCTCTGTTGAATATATAGCAGCTGCAACTTCAGTTAGGGTTTCCAAAAACCTAGGGTTGATTCCGTTTGACCTAAAGACCAGGTCACAGGACTTTATTGACCAGGTTAGGATTGAGCTAGGTTACTCCTTAGAAAACGCAGGATTCTGTTCAGAAAGGACTGAGTTATTTCCTGAAAAAAACTCAGACTTATCCAATCCTGCAATCCTGTTAGTTCAGAACAGGATGTCATAACATCTGTTATGACATCTGAGAAAACCTGTCTACTGATTTAGCAAAATGTGATCATTTTGCAAACATGCTCAGATACACACTTATAAACATCAGTATTTGAATTACAATATTTTTCTGCACATGTACCTAATGAGTTAGTACAACCTAAACTAGAATGTTATGACATCAGTCATGACATTCACACATACACTTGGGATTTACCAAAAATGCAAGCCAATACCTAAACACCTACAAGCAGGAGTAAGATGGACGAATATCCATTACATAGAACGTTGAGTCGAAAACTTGGGAACCCACACGAATAGTGATGTCCACCTCACCGTGCACCATCCTCTTAGAACCGTCGAAGGCTCTAACAATGATGTTACTAGGTTTCAGCTCCAAACCCTCACAATCCAGACGATCCAATGCCTTCTTGGGCAAAACATTCAGGGAAGAGCCGGTATCCACCAACACGTGTGCGAGAGTAGTGCCCCTGCACTCTATAGAGACGTGCATGGCATCGTTGTGATTTTTCCCTTTGGCGGTGAGGTCAGCATCCGAGAACCCTAAGCCATTGTCAGCCGTTAAATTAGCCACACAGTCGGTGAATTGATCCGCGGAGGTCTCCTGCGGCACATGGGCCGTTTTCAGAAATGAAATCAGGGCTTTTGCATGGGCCTCTGAGCATAACAGCAATGATAGCATAGAGATTTTAGAGGGAGTATGCCCCAACTGTTCAACAACATTAAAGTCACTCTTTTCGATAATTTTAAGAATTTCCTCCATTTCTTGTTGGGAGGCTTCCACAGCAGTCTTCTTTTTTGGTGCCTCCGTCTTGGCAGGCGAATCGGTAGCAACTTCTTTGCCCCGAGCATCAGAGGACTCGGCGGCAGTAGTAGACACATGAACTTGAATTGGAACATGCACACTTGCGGGTGTGATGGTGAGAGATTTTCGGATAACTGGCGGTGCAATGTCAGGCGAGAAGAGCCTACCACTGCGGGTAATCTTGGCGGGACCAGTGATGTTACTGATACTGGTATTGGTGTTGAACTCCTGCTTCACCCCAAGCACATACACGTCGGCTCCATAATGCTATGGAACAGCTTTATCAGACTCATACGGGAGAGGCCCCGGGACAGTAATAGTGATGGGTGCAACAGACAAAATTTGGACTGGTTTCTTTATGGAAGCTTTGGCAGGATTGTAGATTGTGACAACAGATATTTCTTCAACGGAAACAGACGGAACAACAGTTTTCTTGAATAGAATTTCCTTGCCATCCATCAGGCTTTGGATGCCTGACTTCAGCAGTGGACAACCGGTAGGGATAACAACATATAGGAGGCAACCCTTACTACAACCCGGAAATAAACCGGCTAGTAGTAAGTTCCTCTTAACAGTCAAAAGAGGGGTAACAACTTCATTCACCGAAACAGCATACAACTCTTCCTCAATGGCATTTACTCTATGCTGGGGCATAGGAGCAGTTACAACATTCGGCCTCTCAGGCGCTTCAAACTGGATTTCCTTCGCGTCGATAAGATCTTGCACTTTGTTTCTCAAGGCCCAGCAATCATCAGTAGTGTGCCCGGGACTATCAGAATGATAAGCACACCGGGCATTTGGGTTATATTTAGGAGATGCAGTATTCACGGCTTTAGGGGCTTCTTTGATGGTCACCAAGTTGGTTGATAACAGTTGGGGTAAAATTTGTGACAAGGTCATACTTAACCGAGTATACTGTCTCTTAGGCCTTTCACCTCTTTGTTGATTGTACTGCTGAGAAGCAGCAACAGGTTTGGAAATGACCAAAGCATTGACGGCTTGGCGACTCTCTGGCTTGACTTGTCTTCTAGGACCATAGACGGCACTTGCCTCTTTCTTAAAAGGCCTCTTCTCAGTACTTGCAGCAACACCCTTCTGAATCTTTCCTGACTTGATGCCAGCTTCTATTCTCTCGCCCGTTAAGATCAAATCGGTAAACCCCGCGGAAGAGTTACCAATCAGATGATTGAAAAATGGCCCAGATAGGGTCCTTAGAAACATATCAACAAGCTCACGATCGGTTAAAGGAGGCTGCACCCTGCCAGCCAAATCCCTCCATTTTTGTGCGTACTCTTTGAATCCTTCGCCTGTTCCTAACGACATACCCTGAAGTTGGGTACGAGTAGGGGCAAGGTCAGAATTGTATTGGTATTGTTTGTAGAAAGCGGTGGCTAAATCTTCCCAATTCCGGACACTGGTTCCCTCTAGCTGATAAAACCACTCCAACTGAGCTCCAGAAAGGCTGTCTTGAAAGAAATGAATCCAGAGGTTTTTATCTGCCGTATAGGGCTGGATCTTTCTCACGTAGGACCTAAGATGCATTTTTGGACAGGACAGCCCATCATACCTTACAAACACTGGCACTTTGAATTTTGGGGGAATCACAATCCCGGCAACCAAACCCAAGTCTTCAAAATCCAAACCCGGTACTCTTTGTAATTCCATGGCGGCTAATCTGTCTTCTAACCCTTTGTATTTATCATCAGCTGGAGGGTATTGCTGGTCAGAATAATCTTCATCCTCTTCAACCTCTTCTTCTTCCGCATCAGACTCGGAAGGCACCGCAGCTCCATCTCTCTTACTGGTCCCTTCATCAGAAGTAGGAGGAAATTCAAGCACTCTTCGAGCTTCTCCGTCAAATCGTCTCCCCAAAGTAGCCACCCCGAGTCTCTTTTTCTTCTTTTTCACTGGGTCTTTGTTCCCTAATTGAGTCTTGATATCCTCCTGACCCTTAGCCAAGGTTATCAGGAGTTGCTGGAATTGTGCATTTTGAGCTTGCAGGTCTTTGATTGTTTGCTCGAGATCCATCCTACTGAAATAAATAGCAGACAGATAAGGAAACCTGGAGTGAGACCTGCTTATGCACATGATGAATGGTATGCTTATGTATGCAATGCATTCAAGGATTTAGGACATTCAAAATTGTTTCAGACAAAGAAGAACGCACGTCATATTAATAAGAAGAAATTTGTCAGTACATAAATGCCCTATGGGCCAAATATTACAAAATAACTTCTCAAGGCAAAAAGACATTGCGCATCCTTTTTGGTGCGATGTAGGTGTTGAGGGCTTCTTGCTCGTGGAGTCGGCGGGTAAGCTCTAGAACCTTCTTTTCACTGGCGTAGTAGCTAGCTTCAAAAGTATTCCGTTCCTCCTTGAGCTGAATCCAACTTTTCTGCATTTCCTCCCACGATGTAGGCATGTCTGGATGTAGGATGGTGTAGGGAACCTCTCCTTCATTGACGGGCTCTTTAATCACTGGGAGTACATGAGGATAAGGCATCATTAGACTTTGGGCTCGGGCTCGTACCCACTTGAGATAGGGCTCAAGAGGGATGGAGTTCTTGTGTCCCAGAGTCTTGCTATCAACCTTGTTGAGTTTTCCCCAAGCTCTGATGAATCTTTGGCGAAGTCCTTGCGCATTGTTGTCAAAGTCAAAAACTAGGTCAGGAATCAACATGTCATGAGGGCCATCCCTCCGGGCATATCCAAATTGCCTCAAAGCTAGGCAAGGGTTGTAGGTGATACCTCCTCTAATTCCAAGTAAAGGAACATTAGGAAATTCTCCGCAACGATCGACAATGATGACATTTTCTCTGGACCGAGAACACCAATGCACATCAGAATGAGTAAGAGTCATCAACCGTTGGGACCACCTCGTACCTTGGTCATTTTTCAAGACAGATTGTGGAAGGTGCGAAATAAACCACCTTGCAAGGATAGGAGTACAGCACATGAGAACACCCCTCTTTCTCATTGTTCGTGTGTAAAATGAGTGAAGAATGTCCCCAAGCAATGTCGGTATCAGATTTCTGGACAAGAAGATTTTGACAGCGTTGACATCTACCAATTGGTCGGGATTTGGGAACAAGACCAACCCATATATAAGGAGTGCCACAATCTCTTCAAAGGCTTGTAGGTCCAATGAGTTCCAACATTCTTGTGCCTTCTCAAACAAGAATTTTGCTAAGAATCCTTTGACGCCGCTTCTGGTTTCCCAATGCCCCTTGATGTCGGATGGTTGTAGATGTAATGCTCGAGCAACATCTTCCGGCTTTGGTTCCTTTTCCGTACCGTTGAATGGTAGTTGGTTAAGGATAGGGATTCTTAGGAGTTGAGAAAACTCCTCCAAAGTGGGTACCAACTGGTAATCAGGGAAAGTGAAACAGTGGTGAAGAGGGTCAAAGAACTGGAATAGCACTTTCATCATGTCTTCTTCAATGTTGGTGTTGACTAGGCTGAGCAGTCTACCATGTCTTTCACTGAAGGATGAATTTTCCGGAATTCTTGAGGTGAGCTCCTTGAGTTGAGGAGAGATTCTCACAAGGTTGACCTGAATGGTATTTCTGCGAGGAATTTCCATGTCCTACAAAACAAGAACAAAGATGAAGATCCAAAACCCTTGAAATGGTTAGTGAATGCATATGATGTTTTATGATGTTTATGATGTATGCAAAAAACATGTGTACAAGCAAATCACACCAAACCCTAGTTTCAGGCTTGCATGGGGTTTCATAGGTAAGTACCCTCTTGAGTGTAGTTGGCTTAAAAACCTGTCCTATAAATAGTAACCGGGTTCTAAGGAGCTCAATATCACTGGATTGTTTTCATTGTTCATTGTTTTGGTTTAGCCACTTAACTAGCGACCAAAATATTCCAAGAACACAACCCTCAATGAGTGTAGTGTCGAGTATCTACCAACTTCGGACTGCACCAAAGCCGGTCATCTCACTACCCCTAATAAAAGGCCAAGATGGTCAAGTAAGGTTCTAGGTCATTAGTGCTTAGTGACATCACTCAGCGGCCCCGTACTCTCCTTGATTGAACTCAAGGGTTACCGGTACTCACAAATATGTCGCACTAATATAGCTATTGCTTCGACCGTGTCGGTATACCCCGCACAGTTTCCACAACGTATTGCTATCTATGAATGTTTCCCAAAATCCGGGTGTAGGATTGTAAACCCAAACAATAGAGCCAAGATATAAAGCAAACAATTCAAACAATTAGTCATGCAAGAGGGTGATCTAAGCCCTAAGGTTACTCCACTTTTAAAAAGTCCCCAGCAGAGTCGCCAGTTCTGTGGTACGGTGGGAGAACTGACTATGGTTTTGCGTTTGTTTTCGCAAATGTTTCGGTTGAGCAAGAGTCGCCACCGACTTTTTATTTTATCCTAAGGAAAGGTTAAAAAGCACATCAAAAAACCTTTGAGATGTTTTCTTGGGTTCGTGGAGTAGATTATAGAAAGGGAAGGTATTAGCACCCTTTCTATCCATGGTTATCCATGGGCTCTTAGTTACTTGCTTAGATCAACTTGCCTTAATTTTCAATTGTTTGAAATGGTGCTTTGTGTGTGTGGGTTTGAAAATGTTTTGAAAAGAAGCCAATGTGGTGGCAACCTTTGTAATGATCCATGTTGGGATGTATACAAAGGTGTATGTCTTTTTGAAAAGGTTTTCATTTGTTTTTGAAAATTGTTTTGAAAGTGTTGTGAAGTGTGTTTTTTAGAAAATAGGCAAGTGTTTTGTTTTGCAAGTTTGATTCAAGTAACTAAGAGGTTATCTACTCCTAAATTTCTCAAAGTTTTATTGCTATGTTTTAACCCTTTTAATAAGTTTGTTCCACCATTGTATTTGGTGGACAATCTCATGTTAGGATGTGAAAGGGACGGGTGCGGGTCATCGTTTAGACCATAATTGCAATGGTGCCAAGTATCTTTGGGCATTTTTTCTTTAAGGGACTTGATCATTTGTTTAGGCAACATTTTGAAAGCGTCATCGAGGGACTATGATCATTTGATTTGTTTGTTTTGCCCAAAGAGACCTAACATGCAATATGGCCCATTTATTTGAAGGCAACAAAGTGGAATACCCTAGGGGGTGCAAGTGTGATTTGTGTGTCCATTTTCATGCTTGTTTGTCTTGAGATTAGGTCATAACTATTTTGTTCATTTTATTCGCATATAAACCCTAATTCTAGCATTGTATATTTAGAAAGCGATAAAGTGCGAAATTTAAACTCCTACGCTATTACAACACAATAATATGGGGAGGGGGGTACAATGTTTCAAATGGGGATTTCGACAAGGAATTTAAACCTAAAACTATTACATCAAGATTTGAATTATTTACAAGATAATTTAATTGCATAAATAAAATAGAAATAGAACAAATATGCAAGAATGCAAAAAAGGGTTTTTTATATGTATGAAAAAAGTATTATTTATGTAAAATAAAAAGAAAATAAAAAGATATTATTTTTGGAGTATTTTTAAATTTAGGGCAAAACCCTAATTTTTATTAAATGAAATGTATTATTATTTAATTTAATACAAGTATTTATTTATTATGTACAAAAATAAAATAAAACATAGTATATTTGTAAAAAGGGCATTTTTTAGTATTAAATATTAAAAAATAAAATATGTACATTTTTTGGTATTTTTATCCTAAGTATATTAATATATATATATATATATATATATATGTATATATGTATATTTATATTATTTACAAGATATATTAAATATGCAAAAAATAATAATATTTAATTTTATGAAAAAAAGTATTTTTTTTGTACAAAATGTTTCAAAGGGGAAAAATGAAATAAAAAATCAGAAATACAATATATTTACATTATTAATAATATTTCTAAATAGTATATATATATATATATATATATATATATATATATATATATATATATATATATATATATATATATATATATATATATATATATATATATATATTTATGTATAATAGTATATATAAACAAATAAACACTTAAAAAATGCAAAAATGGTGCAAAAATGATTTTTCAAGTTTTAAACATTATTAGAAAAAATAAATGAGTCAAAATGAAAAAAGAAAAATAAAAAAAACATTAAATCAAGCAAATGGGCTCAGGGGGTAAGAAAATGGAAATAGGGTGCAAAAAGCAGAACCAAAGCTGGCCCAGCCCATGAGACATCTTCTTCAACCTCTGAACAAAAATTTGTTCAAAAACGCGCGCAAGAAGCTTCATTTGAATATCCTGATTCTTTGATTTTTTGAACAAACTCCCAACATAAGAAATGTTAATCATGAAACCACGATTCCAAATATATAAAGAACATCTCCTAACTCTCAGAAATGAGAGAGAATTTTAACAATCCCAAATCCTGACCTAAGTTTTCTACCATTTTCAGACCTTAAATTCTCACAGCTCAGGCAAAAGAAATGAAAAGTAAAAGAATGTACATGTTCAGTGGCATGAGTAGAACATTGTTTATTCACAAACTTAGAGTTAATGATGCCTAATAAGAGAGATACGAGTTCACCAAGATACCTGTTCAGCTGAAGTTCTATCTGGCAATGAGGGAGCTTTCAGTGCAAGGTGATGATTGGAAAAGCTTCCTTGAGGTCCGGGGATGCTATTCCAATGTTTACTTTGTCTTGAAAGCTTCTGAATCGTGCTAGAGCACTTCACCTGCAAAACAAGAAACTGAAAATGGTGGAAGTGGTTAGAGGGATTACAGGTCGTGCTTTTGCTTTTGGTTAGCTTGCATAGATGGTATGGAAGGTGTGTGAACTGGTTTGGGCAAGAAAGCTTGAGAGAAATGAAAGATAGTACTCAAACTGCAGGCCTTGCCCTGTTTTTGCAGTTTGAGAGTGATTATGGCAAGGGGAGTGTTTGAGAGGTGCTAGGGTCGTGCAAAAGCTTGGTTCTGATCTTTGGAATGTGTTTGATAAGTTTGTCTAAGTGTGCCTAAGCTGATATGAGAGTTGTGTGATGTTATGACACTTTTCTTCTTTCTTAAGCAACAAAAGCCAACTTGTGTTTCTAGGCATGTAGAGGGCCCCCTAATGTGCTGCATCTTTTAGTCTTGATCAGTGTGTTATGTCCATGAATCTTGTGTCCAAAGATATGCATTGTACCTCTTGATTTTCAAACTTGACATAAAGTTCTACTTTGCAAAAATGGATAAATCACTTTTTCCAATTAAGGCTTAATTCCTTGTGTAATGACTATATGAACAAAACAAAGCTAGAACACAATGGATTGGCATTTAATTATTGAGTAAGAAAAGGATTAGAGGCCTGTAACTAGCTTGCCCATGCTGATTTGAAAAATTGCAAAGTGTATGAACATGTAACTTGGCCAAATCAAAAGTGAGTTTTTGCTATATTGTGAAATTCGAATCTCTCAAGTCATGAGGTTGTTTGATGAGTTCTTGGACATTTTGGAAATCTTGGAATGTGTACTACAATCCATATTTGAAATGCAATTTGAAATTCCAAGTGGAAGTTTATGGAAAATGGCCTTGAAGTGGGGTAGAAAACCTTGTCAAAATAGGTCAAAAATTCACTAAGTTAGGAATAGTTTAGTGCCCTTATTCAAAAAATTGTAACTTGAGATACAAGCTTCAAATGGGAAAACTTTGTGAATCAAAGTTGTAGATTATGAAACAAGCTACAACTTTCATGTTTTGACTTTTGTTTGAATCCAAATGGATCTTGGTGAAAAAGTGGGGCAAAGTTGGGAAAAAATTAGGGTTTTTTATAACTTAGAAAAATTCTAAGTTATGAAAAATTCCCATTTCAAACCCTAATTTGCAATTTGTGATTTCTTGGTGAACAAGTTTCATGATTTGGCATGTTTTGATGAAAAATGAATCTTGACTCTTGATTTTGACCAAAAAGTCAAAGTTTGACTTTTCAGTATACAGTCAAAATTGATCAATTGACTGGGAAATTCAACTGTCAATCTTGTGTATTTGGGATCTTTTGAACTTGTTGAGCTTGTCAATATAATTCCATGGGGTTCTTGAGTCCATATGTGAGCTTGGTTTGCCATTGGCTAGGTCAAACAGTCAAAAATTGCCTTTGTGCAGTCAAAACCTTAAAAATGACCATTTTGCCCTTTTGGTGATCTGATCAAATTTCTTGTGGAATTGTGATCCAAACTTGATCAAATAGTCCATGTGAGTTCATAATGTTGATGTGGGTCAATTTTCATGAAGTTTGACTGTCAATTGGCCACAATTGACTTTTTCCCCAATACAGCTGATTTCTAGGTCATCTGTCCAATTGACTGGGCAAAACTTGGAATCAAGACTTGAAACTTGGTATGGATAAACTTGGGAGTCCAACATGAAGCATGAAAGTCATCCTAGGCATTTTAGGTCAAAACATCTTTGTGCAAACACAAACCCTAATTTGGGTCAACAATGCAAGGAGAAGTCTTGAGCAGAGGAAACCCTAACTGGATCTTGATCTTCAAAGGTCTGGTGATGAGAAAATGTTGAGGAAATGGGAGGGCAAATTTTGGGGTACAACAAGTAGCAAGATCCATATAACCAATTGGTAACTATTGTGTCTTGGTCTTTTTCAAGATCAAATAAAGAGAAGGGGTTGAATCAACAATAAGCATTAGGGTTTGTGGAGTTGCTTTTGAACACTTCTCTTGTATCAACTTTTTGCATAATAAGAATTATCCTAGTTCCATTGAAATTAGGCGCAGGCGTACCCATACGCGAGGACTAAAGTGGGGAACTGTGAAGACAAATCCTTGTGTCTCTTTTATTATCGCTTTTACTTGCTTTGATATTCATCAATCAATTTGTCTAATAGCATTGCTTTATCAATTTAATTGTAAGAAATTTTCCAGATTGTTTTTTATTTTAAATAAAGTATTGATATTGCTTATAATCACTTTTGATTATAAGAGCTTTTGTGTATCAACACAACTTAAGGGAAAATTCTGAAAATTCAATTGCACACCAAGTGTTTGAAACTTAAAAATAAAATGCAATAGACTCAAGATTTTTATCCTGGTTCGCTTGATCTCAAACTACTCTAGTCCACCCGCCAAGGTGATTTCGCCTCTCTCCAACGAGGAATTAATCCACTAATCAAACAGATTACAAATCTACTTTAACAACTGCCAAAGTCTTCTTGAGTATGACCATAACCCGATTTATCTCAAGGAACAATATCTTAATCAAAGAACAATTAACTGTGTACTATTTGTTTTTCGTTACAAAACTTTATCACTACTGTGGTGTATTACACAATTTGAGTATATAAATAAATATGAATATTTGCAGCTTTTTGAGATGTATGAGCAGTCGTTAGTAAAATCGTAAACGATTTATCCTTTGAGCTAGTTTATGTAGGCGTGGAAATCTGTCCAAATTGAAACATGATAATGGATACTTAATGCACTTTCCATACTGAGAAGATTCTTGTCTGAATGAAGTCGTTGCAAATGATACTGTCTTAATGGAAAAGTAACGCTTCAAAACTTGGGAATCTTGCATGCTGCTTTACTTCAGAACTTTGATAACTCAGAGATATGAGGATCTGTTGGGGCGTTAGACTTCTGTTCAGAATCAGAATATCTTTTACTTTAGCGTAGATTCTGATCATCATTCTTCAGAACATTCTGATTGCTCAGCTTGAAAGCTTATGTGGCTTAACTTCTGATGTCGTTCCAGTCAGAACTTCTGTACATCATACAACACAAATTTAGAGTGCATATTTGTTCTTTGTGTTTGTTATCATCAAAACTCTTATAAGGGTTATAGAATCAAACTATGTTCTAACAATCTCCCCCTTTTTGATGATGACAAAAACTAGGATTTTCAATAAAAAATTATAGAACAAAAAAAAACTTAAGAGAGTCTCCCCCTGAGTTGAGTACTCAGATAAAGATGAATTACTTCCCTGAAGTTCCTTCTCGTTAGAGTTTTTGATGCATCTCCTTCTGTCTTTATTAGAATATGTTCCTGTTCATGCTTTCAGAGAAAATTAGAAGTTAAGATATTCAGAATGTTTGAGACTTTGTCCCGGTATATTGTTATTGAAAATATCTTAGGTTCTCCCCCTTTTTGTCAGGTATCAAAAAGTAATATAATCAGAGTTAAAAAGATGAAGATTTGTATTGAAAACAGAATGCAATGACATTTTTTAGAAACAAAGAGGATAAGATGAGGAATATAAAATATAAGTTAAAAAAATCTAAGATGGAGGGGGAAGTCGTGTGAACAACACTTCCAGCAAGCTCTTAATCTGAGTGCTTGATTCTTATTGCTTTCCCATAATATCCTTCATTTCTTTTGTTGTATCTTCTTGCTTGTCCAATATATCCTTGATCTCTTTGTTTGTGTCTTCTTGCTTATCCAACCTTGCGTGGATTAAAGCATTCTCCTTCTTCAACTCTTCTAGAGTTTGCATGACTAGAGACGAAGCTGGTGTATCTTCAGAGGTTGCATGTCATTCAGAACACTTTGCAGCCTCTTCTGATTGAACAACTTCTTCTGTTGCAATTTCCTTTTCTGGAGCAGTAGTCAGAGGGTGACTATCAGAATCTGGTTCAGTGGCTTCTGAAGGTTGGTGCTCTTTCCAGGGAGCATTTTCCAACAGAAGAATTTCTTTCTTGTCCCAGTGACTCAGAACTTGGTCTTTTAAGGTTTTTAGCTGATCACTGAAGTTCTGCTGAGCCATCTCATAGCTCAATTCTTTCATCCTCTGGGATTCAGAGTTGAACCATTTTTTGAATCTATCCCACAAAGAATCAGAAGCAGCAGGATTAGAATTCTCTTGACTTGCTTGCTTCAAAGAAGTAACCCATTCCTGTATTTCTGTTTCAAAAATCAATAAGTTCTTACCAACATCTGATTTGGTTAAGGTTGGTTTGGGTTTGGGAACAACAATTTTATTTGAGGTAGAAGCTAGATGGTCCAGCGCTTCTAGATCAACGATAATTTTGAGATGATCAGCTGGACGGTTAATTAGTGAGGGAGTAGAAGAATCAGAAATCAGGATTGGTGAGTGAGGAGTGTTTGGTGGTGTGGAATCATATGGTGAAGGTATTTCTGGAATATCATGGATGGAGAGAGGTAAACGAACCATAAGAGGTTCTGTTATTCCAGGAATTGGGGTAGTGGTATCAGAGTCTGTAAGGGATTCTTCTGATTGGTTTGTGGTAGCGTGTTGATTTTATGGTTCAGGTGTTTCAGAATTTGGATTTTCAGATTGAGGAGTGAGAGGGTTTTCATTTTCTGGTTGAGGTGAGTTGAGATTTTGATGTTCTGGTTGAGGAGAGTGTGGGTGTGGATTTTCTGGTTGTTGAAACTGGATATTTGGATTTTTTGGGATTGGTGAGTGAAAGTCTTGATCAAATAGTTCAATATCAGAGAGAACTCTTGCAAGTTCTAGTTGATTTTGTTTTGGATTTGGATTAGGGGAGTGAGGTTCATTTAAGAAACTGCCAAGAGTTACAGATGGATCAAACTCTATGTCAAAATCCTCAAATGTTTGTGGTGAGGGATTTTCTATTGGTTGAGGGGGAATGGTTTCATATGTTGGAACAACTATAGATTCTACAACAGAAACAAAAGATGTGTTACCTTTCTTTTTCGCAGATTTGGGTGTCCTCTAAGAGGATCCTTCTTCAGCTGCCTTCCTCTTTCTTGATTTCTTCAGCGCAACCTCTGGAGCTGCCTTGTGCAGGTCACGAATGTTAATTTCTGGAATAGTCCCATCTTCCTTTCAAGCTTCAAGGTATCTAACCACAATCTCTGGAGAAGCATTTATCTCTGAGAATAGTGGAAAATCTTTCAGATGGATTCTCCTAGAAGTGATGACCTCACGAGAAGCAATTGTTGGTTCCTTCTTAATGCTTTCAATAATCTTCATTTTCTTCAGATTCTTGGCATTCAGTGGTTTCCCAGCAGTTGCTTCCAGAGTGCTGATCTCTTGAGCCTCTGTCAGATGTTCTATCAGCCTGTTTTCCATCAGAATATCTGAAATCAATCTTCCCAGAGGAATCCAATCCATCTTAGTTCTTTCTTCTTCTCTTGTCTCTTTCACACTTGTTCTCAAATGGGGTTGAAGAGCAAATGTGGAAGATTTATTTTGGTCTTCTTTACAATGAAGTATAACAGAAACTGCTGATCAATGTTGATGTAATCAGGAGAGCTTGTGGGCTTCTTGTGATTGATACATCCCAGAATGATCCTAGCCCAGATTCTGTAATAGTATTTCAAGTCTCTGATCTTGCTAGATGGCTGTCCAAAAGTGGAAATGACCCTAGCAATGGATTTTAGGTCAGAACACTTGTCAGCCATATCAATGCATTTGACTCCACCGCCATTGTACCCAATGAGTTTCCCAATCAAGTCTTCTGTAATCATTATCTTATTCCCCATAACATATGATGTAACCTGATGGTTGGATGAGGTAGCATGAATCCAGAATTCCTTAACAAGAATAGGGAATGTTGGACCCAATAGATGATCAAAGTATATGTTCCATCCCTGTGCCGTTACATCTTCATACAGATCAAACCCATTTTCCTACAAACTCTCAAAATCGATGATCAATTCACATAGAACTTCAAGGTTGTTAACTGGAGTAAGCCGTGTTCTAATGGGCTCCTCGTAATGTTCTATTGACGAAGAACCAGGAGCACTGTTGAGATTCTTGAGGCTTGATAAGGATGCCATTGTTCACACGGATTCGTTGAAGAAGACTGAGAAAAAAGTTTTTTGGAAAACTAGAGTGAGAGAGAATAATGAAAGCAGTAAGAGGTAAATGAAATAGTAAATTGAGTTTTATAAACACTTTTGAAGGTTTTGTAAACACATCAGCCCATTGATGGTGCGTGTCAATGAATTTTAAAGTGAGAATTCCTTTCTGAATATAATCCCTAATAAAATGATGTTTTATCTCTATTTGCTTAGCCCTAGAATGCAGAATGGGATTTCTGGATAAACAGATAACAGAAGTATATCATAGAAGATAGGGATGTTACTCTCAAATATGTTGAAGTCTTCAAGCTGACTTTTCATCCAGAGCATTTGTGTGCTACATCCAGCAGCTGCTATGTATTAAGCTTCTACTGTTGACAACACAATTGTGGATTGTCTCTTGCTGGTCCATGAGATCAGATTGTCTCCCAGAAACTGGCAGCTTCTAGAAGTACTTTTACGCTTTACTCTGTCTCCAGCAAAGTCAGCATCACAGTATCCTACTAAGTTGTATTCATTGGATTTTCTATAAAACAAACCCAGGTTAGTAGTACCTTTCAGATACTCGAAAATTCGCTTAACTACTGTTAAGTGAGATTCTCTAGGATCTGATTGGAATCTAGCACATAAACAAATGCTGAATAAAATATCAGGCCTTGAAGCCGTCAGATAAAGGAGATAACCAATCATACCTCTGTAGATCTTATGTTCTACCTTTTTACTTACCTATTCCTTTTCCAGAATTCACGTGGGATGCATTGGAGTCTTTGAGGGCTTACATACTGAGAGGTCAAATTTATTCAAAAGTTCTCTGACGTATTTGCTCTGGTGAATGTAAGTTCCTTCTGGAGTCTGGTTGATCTGAATGTCCAGAAAGAATTTAAGTTCCCCCATTAATCTCATCTCAAACTCTGCCTGCATGCACTTAGCAAATTCTCTTCCCAAAGAAGGTTTAGTAGATCCAAAAATAATGTCATCTACATAAATTTGACAAACTAAAATGCCATTCTTAAATGTCTTACGAAATAGGGTTGTGTCCACTTTCCCTTTGGTGAATTCCTTTTCTAACAGAAAGTTACTTAGCCTTTCGTACCAAGCTCTGGGAGCTTGTTTTAGACCATAAAGTGACTTTTTTAGTTTGAAAATATATTCTGGGTGTTTGGAATTTTCAAATCCAGGGGGGTGGTGCACATATACCTCTTCATCAATGTAACCATTTAAGAATTCACTTTTGAAATCCATCTGATACAGAGTGATGCCATTATTTACAACAAAAGAGATTAAGAGTCTGATAGATTCTAATCTGGAGACTGAAGCAAAGGTTTTTGTATAGTCTATCCCCTCTTGCTGACTATAACCTTGTGCCACCAGTCATGCTTTGTTTATGATGACTTCTCCTTGCTCATTCAGTTTGTTTCTGAACATCCACTTTGTTCCAATGACGTTGAATCCTTTTGGTTTGGGAACCAGATCCCATACGTCATTTCTGGTGAACTGGTCTAACTCCTCCTACATTGCCAGAATCCAGTCATTGTCCAAAAGAGCTTCATCAATTGTTGTTGGTTCAATCAGAGATACCAATTCCATGAGGGATTCTTCAGAGTTTCTAAATGTTGATCTTGTTCTGATTGGATCATCCTTCTTTCCCAGAATCTTATCTTCTGGGTGGGCTATGCTGCTTCTGGATAACTTTTTCTGGAGTTGATCAACAAAAGGTACTGGAATGCTTGTGGCATTTCCTTCTGAAGTTGTTGGAGCGTCTCTGTTGGGAACTTATGATGAGTTGTCTTCAGCACCTGTGAATTCAACTTCTATATCTGTAAAAGATTCATTTTGCTTTGAATTTTGAGGGTCAAGATTATCATCAAATCTAACACTGATTGACTCTTCAACAATCTGTGTTTCTGTATTGTATACTCTGTACCCTCTTGAGCGTTCAGAGTATCCTAACATAATACACTTCTGTGCTTTAAAGTCAAACTTGTTCAGATGATCTTTAGTATTCAGAATAAAACATGTACATCCAAAAGGATGGAAATAAGAAATGTTGGGCTTTTTATTCTTCCAGAATTCATATGGAGTCTTTTCCAGAATAGGTCTTATAGAGATTCTATTCTGAATATAACACGCTGTGTTAATTGCTTCTGCCCAGAAGATCTTAGCAATGTTAGTCTCATTGATCATGGTTCTGGCCATTTCTTGAAATGTTTTGTTCTTTTGTTCTACAACTCCATTTTGTTGGGGAGTTCTAGGACAAGAGAAATTATGCGAAATTCCTTTTTCATTAAAAAATGTTTCAAATTTTTTGTTTTCAAATTCTCCACCATGATCACTTCTGACTTTGACAATTCTAAGATCCTTTTCATTTTGAACTTGGTTACAGAAAGCAACAAACACAGAGACTCGTCCTTGTGTCTTAAGAACTTTACCCATGTCCATCTGCTATAGTCGTCTATGATCACTAACCCATACCTCTTTCCACTAACAGATGCAGTTTTCACTGGTCCAAATAAGTCTATATGCAGAAGTTCTAATTGCCTAGAGGTGGAAACAACATTTTTAGCTTTAAAAGCAGGTTTTGCAAATTTACCTTTCTGACATGCTTCACACAGAGCATCTGAGCTGAACTTCAGATTAGGAAGTTGTTGTACCCCAAAATTTGCCCTCTCATTTTATCAAGATTTTCCCCACAAGACTTCTTGAACTCAAGACCAGATTAGGGTTTGCACAGTTCAAGACATCTCCTTGCACTGATGACCTGAAATTAGGGTTTGAGTTTGTACAAGGATTTTTGGACTTCCAATGCCTCATGTGACTTTCATACTTCATGTTGGACCTCTAATATTTCCCATACCAAGTTTCAAGTCTTGAATCAAATTTTTGCCCAATCAATTGGAAAGTTGACCTAAAAATCAGTTGTATTGGGCAAAAGTCAACTGTGGCCAATTTACAGTCAAACCTCATAATTTTTTATCCAAATCAACATTATAGGCTCCTATGAACCATTTGATCAAGTTTGGACCACAACTCCTCAAGAAATTTGATCAGATCATCAAAAGGGCAAAATGGTCATTTTTAGGGTTTTGACTGTAGAAGGGCAATTTCTAATTTTTCACCTAGCCAATGGCAAATTGAGTTCAAGCATGGTTTCAAGGACTCAATGGCATCATCTTGACCTAATCACAAGGTTCAAAAGATCTCAAATGCATTGGATTGACAGATGAATTTTCCAGTCAACTGATCAAAAATCAATTGTACACTGAAAAGTCAAACTTTGACTTTTCGGTCAAAATCAAGTACCAAGGGTCATTTTTCATCAAGATGTGTCAAAACATGAAACTTGCTCACCAAGAAACTTAATTTTCAAAATTAGGGTTTAAAATTGAAAAATTTCATAACTTAGAAATTTTTCTAAGTGTTGAAAATTTCTTAATTTTTCCCAACTTTTCCCAACATTTTCACCATGATGCAATTGGATTCAAAGAAAACCTCCAACATGAAAGTTGTATTCCTCCACAAAATCTACAAATTTTATTCACAAAGTTTTCCCAAAAGATGCTTGGATCTCAAGTTATGATTTTGTGAATAAGGGTCCATGAAACTTTTAACTTAGTGAAATTTTGCCCTAGTTTAAGCAGATTTTTGACCTAACTTCATGGTAACTTTTCACCTAGTTCCAAGTGGAATCTCAAAATGAAGTTCAAATATGGATTGTAGATCATGTTACAAGATTTTCAAAATGTCCAAGAACTCTCCAAGATCATTTATGGTTAGGGAGAATCGAAGAAAAGAAAATGGCCATTTCTCACTTTTGTCCATGGCATTTTTCACATTGCTACAACTTGCAAATCTGTCCTAAGCAGGCTTGCACTTGTTTTACAGGTCTTAAACCTTTCCACACTCCTTAATTTAATGCAAATACATTGGACAATGGCTTTGTTCTAAGCTATAGAGCATTGTACATTGATTTAATCCATTTATGGCATAAAGGTAACAATGCCATTTCCATAAAGCTTGCTTTTTTGCAACTTTGTATTCCTTGAGCATTGAACCTGATCTTTGGCTACAAACAAGATCCACAAACTTGAGGCAAAGTACACCAACTATGTTCAGACCTCAAGCTAGCAAGTACAGCCTTTGCCTTTGTCACTTCAACTTTTGCTTTAAAAGCAAGTAAGCTTGCAAAAAGTCCACAACTCTTGTATCTGATAAAACCAAGTATTGGCATCATTTGAAACAACTTCAACATATTGTAACAAGCATAAAACACGATTTGCTAAGCTCTCAAACACCATCTAACACAGAAAACCCCATTTCTTCCCAAAACAGGGCAACTTCTGCAAACACCAAGCCACTTCCATATTCCCTCGTGCGTTTTGCTTGGAACCACTTCAGACACATTCCATACATCACACCTAAACTATCCAAGCCATTGTTCAGCAACTGTAACTTCATTTTCAAGCTTCACCATTTTCAATTTCTGAGTTTGCAGGTTGACTTCTATAGGGAGATTCAAGCCATTTCAAAGCAAGCTGAGCATTGGGAAAGGTTGAGGGAACTTCAAGCAAGCTCACAAGTACTTCAGGCCTCACTCAAAGTTGCTACATTGCCATAACCAAACTCAACTGAACAAGGTAATTTTCAAAGTTCTATCTCCTTATTTAGGCATCATTAGGCTTAGGTTTGTGAAGCAAAAATGTTGTCTTTAATGTGCTTGAGTTGTACATATGCATAACTTCCATTTATATTGACTGAGCTAGGAGTATTTGATAGTTGAAGTTGCTGAAAATTTTAGGTCAGAAATTAGGGGTGATAAAATTCTCTTTGGTCTTTTAGAGTTAGGACATGTTTTTTATATTATTAGAATCGTGAGTTAACAAGCTATAAGTTTCATGTTGCAAGATTTCATTCCTATGCACGTATGCAAGAGTTACAGTTTGAAGCAGGGCGCACACATTTTTTTTTGTCTAAAGGACAAGGATGAAGTGAAGTGGGCTTGGGCTTGCTTTTCTGACTTTTGGCACCCTCCATTTTGTTATTTGCACCCCCTTGGCCCATTTTCTATATTTTGCATATTTTCCATTTCTATTTTTATTTTCTGACTTTATTTATTTTTTCTGAACATTAAAAATCACAAAAAATATTTTCTTTATTTTTTGCATTTTATCATATTTTTTATTATTTTATTTTTGCATAATGAATAAATTATTAGGTTAATATACTTTATTTTCTAAAATAAAACTTGTAAATAATACAAAAATACTATACATTTTTATTTTTATTATTTATACACTCAAAATAATATTTTCATACAATATTTAATTTTTTAAACATTTTTGTATATATTATTATTATTTTTCTTAAACAAAAAATGAATAAATAAATAATATAAAGCATAATTTTTATTAAACAAAAATTAGGGTTTTCACCCTTTTAAAAAAATAATCATTTTATTTTCTCTTATTTTTAAGACTTAAATAAATTTATTTTACATATATAAAATAAATACAAAAACATTTGTGCATATTTACATTTTATTGTACATTTAAATACTTGTTTATTTATTTATTGTTGTATAAATTCAATTGGGTTGTAATAGTAAACTAGGGTTTTATTTTGTGCAAATACCCCCTATTCAAACTTGTATCCCCCTCCCCATAATAATGTTGTAATAGTTTAGATTTACTTTACGCATTTTATCGCTTTCATATACCATGTGTTGTACCCCAAAATTTGCCCTCCCATATCTCTCAAAACGTTGCAAGAAAAATCTCCAAGTTGCTCAAAGTAGTCCAAGAGTTGGTCAGACAAGCTCTCTCCTAAGGCAGTCTACCCCAAATTAGGGTTTTGTGTTGCATCAAGATCCTTGAGTCCAAATGACATCAAGTTCTCCCCATGGTCCTAATATGTTCTCAAGGTCACCCATGTCAAATTTCAAGCCTTGCAGAGGAAGTTTGCTCAGTCAATTGCTCAAAAGTCCAAAAATCGACTATGTTAGGGCAAACGTCAACTGTGACCTACAAACAGTCAAACTTCAAGATTTTTTGTCAACATTATCATTTTGAAGTATATTTCATCATTTGATGAAGGGTTGATCATGATTCATCAAGGATTGCTCAAAATTCATCAAGATTCAAAAGTTGCTAAATTAGGGTTTTGTAGGAAAAGTCAACTCAACTTTGACCAAGCATAACTTTCTCATACTTTATGCGACACGACCCATCCAAAGATCATTTTGAAGAGGATGCAATTCCCTACAATCCATATTCATACCCCAATATAAAAATATGCACTCACAAGAAGTTATGAATTTGGACATTATAGGTCATTTTTGAAAGTCAACAAAAACACCTTTTTTGCCAAAGCTTCTAACTTGAGCATGGAATATCAAAATGAAATGATACCAAAAGGGTTGGTTAGAGGATATATCAAAATTTCTAAAAAGTCCAAGAACACCTCCAAAAGTTAAAAATTGAAGAAGTTATGCATTGTTGAAGTTTTACTTTTTTGCAAAATTGCCAAAAGTCAACTATCCCCAAAACTTCAAATTTTGCCAAATGGGCCCGTTATTTTTCACTTGTTTTGAGTTTACATTGTTGCCCACGTTCTCTAGCCTTGACCATGTGTCCATATCTTATTTCTATTATTTAATTTGATTTTTATTTGAATTAATTCATTTTAAATCAAATAAAATCACATAAAATCAAAGATATTAATAACCAAAGATTTTCTAATGATTTCAGGTTCCAATGGACAACTAGTACCTCATCAAACTCGAATCAAGGCTTGTATGCACAAAAAGATCCAAATCAAGCCAATTTTGGAAGGTTTTAATGGAGAATCAAATCCAAATTCAAGAGCATTGATAGAGCAAGATTTGGACAGTAAAAGCTACCCTAATGTATTGCACATTACATAAGCAAACGAAACACACAAGAATAGGGGTTGGAGAGCAGTTATAGAGGGAGAACCAAAGTTGCAAAAACCAAAAAAAAACTTGAGATCGAAATCAATCATAGAGGCATTTACAGGGCTTGAGACTTATCTCAATTGATTGTTGGCCATCTCCAGAAGCTAACCCAATCCAAACCACGCGTTTTCAAGCATCCTAAAGCACTATAAGTACCTTACAGATCCGCCATGTTCTTGAAATCGAAGATCTTTATTCTTGCATCCATTGATTAAAATAATGGCATATTCTGAATCCACTCATCATTTGTAAGCTTTTTGTATTACTTGATTTTGTTTATTTGACTTATATTGCAATCCACCATAGTTAGGGTTTTCTTGGAGTCTTTGGGGGTTTTTGTTTCAGGTAAAATTGATCTACATGATGGACATGGTTGCATCCAGGGGGTTGAGACGAACTCAACCCTGGCCTTAGAAATCATTTTCATAGCCTGAGGAGGATTTTGGAATGAAGCTGCGCTTTTAGTTGCGGATAAAAATCCGCAGGTAAATTTACAGTCCTTAGAGGATAGGGACGAAACCGTGTCGTCTTCCCATTGGGACATTCAAATATATTGCGCGCGTTTTCTTATTTTCTGGATGTTGTACCCCAAAATTTGGCCTCTCATTTCATCAACATTTCTCATCACAAGACTCTTGGAACTCAAGATCAAGCTAGGGTTTGCTCTGCTCAAGACACCTTTTTGCACTGTTGACCTAAATTAGGGTTTGAGTTTACACAGGGATGTTTTGACCTACAATGCCCAAAGTGACTTTCATACTTCATGTTGGACTCACAAGTTTGTCCATACCAAGTTTCAAGCCTTGAATCAAATTTTTGCCCAGTCAATTGGACAGTTGACCTAGAAATCAACTATATTGGGGAAAAAGTCAACTATGGCCAATTGATAGTCAAACCTCATGAATTTTGACCCACATCAACATTATGAACTCATATTAACCATTTTATCATATTTGGATCACAATTCCACAAGAAATTTGATCAGATCACCAAAAGGGCTAAATGGTCATTTTTAGGGTTTTGACTGTGCAAAGGCAATTTTTGACTGTTTGACCTAGCCAATGGCAAATCAAGCTTATACATGGACTCAAGGACTCAATGACATCATCTTTACCTATTCAAAAAGTTCAAAAGGTCTCAAATGCATAGGATTGACAAATGAATTTTTCAGTCAACTGATCAAAATTTAACTGTATACTGAAAAGTCAAACTTTGACTTTTTGGTCAAAATCAGTGCCAAGGATCATTTTTCATCAAAACATGTCAAATTATGAAACTTGTTCATCAAGAAACCCAAAATTGCAAATTAGGGTTTAAAATGGAAAAATTTCATAACTTTGAAATTTTCTAAGTTATGAAATTTTCTTAATTTTTCCTAACTTTGTCCCACATTTTTCACCAAGATGAAAATGGATTCAAACAAAACTTACAACATGAAAGTTGTAGTCCATCACAAAGTATACAACTTTGATTCACAAAGTTTTCTCAAAAGAAGCTTGTATCTCAAGTTATGATTTTTGGAACAAGGGTACCTAAAACTTTTAACTTAGAGAAATTTTGCCCTAGTTTAGGCAGGATTTTGACCCATCTTCTTGGCCATTTTTCACATAGTTACACTTGGAGTCTTAAGTTGCATTTCAAATATGGATTATAGTACATGTTGCAAGCTTTCCAAATTGTCCAAGAAATCCTCAAACACCTTTGTGGTTAGGGAGAATCGAATGCTTGTAGTTGGCAACAACTCACTTTGTAACCATGGCCAATACATGTTCATACCACTTGCCAAATCTGACCAAACTAGCTTAGTACATAATTACAGGCCTCTAAACCAATTTACACTCAAAAATTGAATGCAAATACATTGGACATTGGCATTGTTCTGATCAAGAGAGCATTGTACAATGAATATTTCCATTTTGAGCATAAAGGTCATACTTCCATTTTCATAAAGGCCACTTTATGTCAAGTTGCATTTTCTTGAGCCTTGGACTTTTTTCCTTGCAGCAAACAAGTTCCCTAATCCTAGGCATAGTACACCAACTTGAGCATGCTTGTAACTAGCCTATACAGGCCATAACTTGGTCACTTCACATCTTTGCTTTCAAAACAAGTCAAATGCCAAAAGCTCACAACACACACATCTGATATATTGAACTCAAGAAAAGTTTTCAAACAAGTTTCACACATCCTTGCAAGCCAGAAGCACGAGCCCTTGACCTCTCAAACCTCCTCATACTCAAAAACCCCATTTTCTTGCAAAACAGGGCAAGCCCTGCAGAATCACTTCCATCTTCACTTTGCCTCGTGCGTTTTGCCTCAGACTTGTTCCAATACCTTCCATTCAACTCACTCAAACTATCCCAAACCTCCATTGCCAATTGTAACTCCATTTACAGTGTTCACCATTTTTGTTTGAAAGCTTTGCAGGTTGAGTTCTGTAGCACGATTCAGGCCACGTCAAAACAAACTAAGCATTGGGAAAGGTTCAGGGGACATCAAGCAAGCTCAAAAGAACCCCAGGCCCCATTGAAAGTTGTTGCATTGTCCAGCTCGAACTCAACTGAAATAGGTATTTCATGAACTCCTATCTCTCTATTTAGGAACATTTAGACTTAGGTTTGTGAATGAAAGATGCTGTACTCATTGCCCTGAAACCATACATGTGCTTAGTTTTCATTTATATTAATCGTGCTAGGAGAATTTCATCCACGAACTTTCTGAAAAAACTAGGTTAGAAATTAGGGCCAGAGAAATTCTCTCTGGTCTTTGAGAATTAGATTTAATGTTTTATATGGTTGAAATCGTTGTTTGATGCTCTACAAGTTTCATGTTTTGAGTTTTGTCAAAGGATCACGTTTCCAGGAGTTGGCAGTTTGTACACAGAAGGCGCGTGTTTTTGTTTGAACAGAGGAAGAAGATGAAGTAGCTGGGCTGGGCCTGGCTATTTCCTACTTTTGACACCCCCATTTTCAGTTTCACACCCCCCTGGCCCATTTCTTTGTATATTTATTATTTTTGCATTTTAATTTTATTTCTGACTTTATTATTTTATTTCCAAACATAAAAAATGCCAAAAAATATTTTCATAAATTTTTACATTTTATTTGGTATTTATTTTAATTATCTCCAACATTAAAATGTTTAAATACTTTATATTATTTTATTTAAACTTAAAAATAATGAAAAAAAATACTTTTATTTTCATTTATTATTTTTATTCACATTTGAAAATATTTTCTTGAAATATATACATTTTTTTTATACACATTCTTGAAATATATATATATACTTTTTTTATTAAAAAGCATAGAATAAAAAAAACACAAAAATAATACATTTTTATTTTTTACTAAAAAGAATACCTTTTTTTCAATATACTTTTATTTTTGTACATATTGATACATTTTTGTATATAAATAATAAATAATACCATTTCTTTAAGGAATTAGGGTTTACCCTAAAAAAATAATAATTAAAATTAACTTTTTTATTTATTTCTTTACATTTCTTTCCATTGAAAATACTTTACATACCTAAAAAACCATTTTTTGCATAACACTTTTTATTTAATATTTATTTATTGTATTTATTTAAATATTGTACATTTAAGTATTATGCCTTGCAAATTCAATTTGGTTGTAATAATTTAGGGTTTAATTTCTTGCAAAATAATCCCCTATTCAAATTTGTACCCCCTCCCTATATCATGTTGTAATAGCTTAGAATTTAAATTCTCGCACCTTTAAGCTTTCAATTATGCCATGATTAGAGAATTAGGGTTTGTATGCAAAAAATCAAAACCAACAAATAGTTTGACCTAATCAAAGACAAAAAGCATGAAAAACAAACACAATGCACACTTGCACCCCTAGGGTTACAATCCATTTGTTGCCTTCAAAAATGGGCCATGGTATGCATGTCAAGTACTTTGGCAAAACAAAAACAAAACAAAAGATCATGGTCCCTCGATGACGCTATCTAGGTTGCCAAAACAAAATGATCAAGTCCCTCAAGAAAATTGCCAAAAATACTTGACACAATTGCTATCATGGTCTATACGATGACCCGCACCTATCCCGTTTAACATCCTAACAGAAGGTTGTTCACCAAATACAATGGTGAAACAACACTGTTAAAAGGGTTAAAAACATAAGAAAGATCTTTGAGTAAAAATAAGGTAGATAGCTCTTAGTTACTTGATCAAAGCTTGCAAAAACATCCTTGCTATCTTCAAAACACATTTCACTACACAATTTCAAAACCCTACTTTCAAACATTGAAAACTTTTCAAAATACAAAAACACCTTTGTATACATTCAAACAAGAATCATTACAAAGGTTGCCACAACGATGGCCTCTTTTCAAAACATCTTTCAAAATCATACACAAAGAACCATTTCAAACAATTGAAGAGCACCATTTCAAACAATTGAAAAGCAAAGAAAGTGATCTAAACAAGTAACTAAGAGCCCATGGATAACCATGGATAGAAAGGGTGCTAATACCTTCCCTTTCTATAATCTACTCCCCTAACCCAAGAAAACATCTCAAAGGTCTTTCCTGTGCTTTTTGACCTTTCCTTAGGATAAAATAAAAAGTCGGTGGCGACTCTTGCTAAACCGAAACATTTGCGAACACAAACGCAAAATCCCAAGTCAGTTCTCCCACCGTATCACAGAACTATCGACTCTGCTGGGGAAAACTTTAAAAGTGGAGTAACCTTAAGGCTTAGATCACCCTTTGCATGATTATATTGTTTGCTTTGATTGCTTTACATTTGGTTCTCTTGTTTGGGCTTGAAATCCTCCACCCGGATTTGGGAAACATTCATAGGTAAATAGCAATACATTGTGGAAACTGTGCGGGGTATACCGACATGGTTGAAGCAATAGCTATATTAGTGCGACATATTTGTGAGCACCGGTAGCCTTTGAGTCAATCAAAGAGAATACGGGGCCGCTGAGTGATGTCATAAAGCACTAATGAACTCTTAGAACCTTACTTGACCATCTTGGCCTTTTATTAGGGGTAGTGAGATGACCAGCTTTGGTACAGTCCGAAGTTGGTAGATACTCGATACTACACTCATTAAGGGTTGTTTTCTTGGAATATTTTGGTCGCTAGTTAAGTGGCTAAACCAAAACAATGAACATAGAAAACAATCCAGTGATTTTGAGCTCCTTAGAACCCGGATACTATTTATAGGACAAGTTTGAGCCAACTAAACTCAAGAGGGTACTTACCTATGAGACCTCATGCAAGCCTGAAACTAGGGTTTTGTGTGACTTCCTTGTACATGTGCTTGTGCATACATCACGAACATCATAAAGTATCATATGCATCCACTAACCATTTCAAGGGTTTGGATCTTCATCTTTGTTCTTGTTTTGTAGGTCATGGAATCTCTTCGCAGGAAAACAATCCAAGTCAACCTTGTGAGAATCCCTCTTTAACTCAAGGAGCTCACTTCCAGGATTCCAGAGAATTCTCTCTTCAGTGAAAGACATCGTAGGCTTCTCAACTTGGTCAACTCCAACATTGAAGAACACACAGTGAAAGTTCTCTTCCAGTTCTTTGACCCCCTACACCACTGTTTCACATTCCCTGATTACCAACTAGTAACTACTTTGGAGGAATTTTCTCAACTCCTGAGAATTTCTATTCTTCATCAACTACCCTACAACGGTACGGAAAAAGAACCAAATCTTGAAGATGTTGCTCAAGCATTACACTTGCAACCATCTGACATCAAGGGACATTGGGAAACCAGAAGTGGTGTCAAGGGATTCTTGGCAAAGTTTCTGTTTGAGAAGGCCCAAGACTGCTGGAATTCTCTTGATCTACAAGCCTTTGAAGAGATTGTGGCACTCCTTATCTATGGGTTGGTCCTGTTCCTAAACCCTGATCAACTTATAGATGTGAATGCTGTCAAGATTTTCATATCTCAAAATCCTGTGCCTACATTGCTTGGGGACATCCTACACTCATTTTACACACGAACAATGAGGAAAAGAGGTGTTATCATGTGTTGTACTCCTCTCCTAGCAAGGTGGTTTATTTCTCACCTTTCACAATCAGTTTTGAAGAATGAGCAGGGTTTAAGGTGGTCACAACGATTGATGACCCTCACACATTCTGATGTATATTGGTGTTCTCAGTCCAGAGAAAATGTCATCATCATTGATCGTTATGGGGAATTCCGTAATGTCCCATTACTTGGCATTAGGGGAGGCATTACCTACAACCCCTGTTTAGCTCTAAGAGAGTTTGGATATGCTCGAAGGGATGGCCCCAATGACATGCTGATTCCTGACCTAGTTTTTGACTTCGACAACGATGCGCAAGGACTTCGACAAAGGTTCATCAGAGCTTGGAGAATTCCCAACAAAGTGGATAGTAAGACATTGGGGCACAAGAATTCCATCCCTCTTGAGCCTTATCTCAAGTGGGTACGAACCCGCGCCCATAATATTATGATGCCATATCCTCACATTCTCCCTTTGATCAAAGAGCCTGTTATGGAAGGAGAGGTTTCATACACCCTCCTACATCCTGACATGCCAACATCATGGGAAGAATTGCAAAAGAGTTGGATCCAACTCAAGGAAGAACAAAATACTTTTGAAGCCAGCTTTTATGCCAGTGAGAAGAAGGTTTTGGAGCTTACCCGCCGAATTCATGAGGAGGAAACTCTCAACACTTACATCGCACCAAAGAGGATGCGCAATGTCTTTTTACATTAAGAATTTTGTAATATTTTTCCCATGGGGCACTTATGTACTAACAATTTCTTCTTAATATGACGTGTGTTCCTTTTTATTTGCAACAAATTTGAATTTCTGAATCCTTGAATGCATTACATGAATAACATACCATTCATCATATGCATAAACAGGTCTTCACACCAGGTTTCCTTATCTTTCTGTTGTTTATTTCAGCAAGATGGATTTGGAGCAGACGGTTAAGGATCTGCAAGCACAAAATTCTCAATTCCAGCAACTCCTCATGACCTTAGCAAAGGGTCAAGAGGACCTTAAAGCACTGTTGGAGAAAAATAAAGAGAAAAAGAAGAAAAGGCCCGGAGTAGCCACTTTTGGAAGAAGGTTTGAAAGCAATGCTAGAAAAGTTCTCGAGTTCCCCTCAACGTCTGATGAAGGGGCTGGTAAAGGAAAAGGAGCCGCGGGACCTTCTGAATCTGAAGTTGAAGAGGAGGAAGAGGAAGAAGATGAAGACTACTCCGAACAACAATATCCCCCGACGAATGATAAATATAAGAATCTGGAGGATAGATTGGCAGCCATGGAGTTGCAATGGGTACCTGGTTTAGATTTTGAAGAACTAGGGTTGGTCGCTGGGATCGTTATTCCTCCCAAGTTCAAAGTACCAACATTTGCTAAGTATGACGGTCTGTCATGTCCAAAGATGCATCTGAGATCCTATGTCAGAAAGATCCAACCCCACTTATCTGATAAAGACCTCTGGGTACACTTTTTCCAAGACAGTTTGTCAGGCACACAATTGGACTGGTTCTATCAACTTGAGAGGTCTGAGGTTCATAACTGGGAAGACTTAGCTGCTGCTTTTTACCGTCAATACCAATACAATGCTGATTTGGCACCCACTCGTACTCATCTACAGAGTATGGGTATGGCTTCTAATGAGGGATTTAAAGAGTATGCTCAGAAGTGGCGTGATCTGGATGGAAGGGTGCAGCCACCATTATCGGATAAGGAGCTAGTTGACATGTTTTTAGGGACCCTGTCTGGTCCTTTCTTCAATCATTTAATCGGGAGTTCTTCTACAGGATTCACCGAACTAATTTTGACCGGCGAAAGGGTCGAGGCCGGTATTAAAAGTGGTAAGATTCAGAAAGATACCTCCGCGTCCGCTGCTGTTAAGAAAACCTTCCCAGCTAAGAAGGAAGCCTCTGCTGTTTATTCTCAGAAAAGTCAAGGAAGAACCGAGCGCCGGCCAACTGTAGGGGCTGTGATGATTCAAAACTCTTCAAATGATCAACCTCGCGGCAATCAGCCAAGACCTAATCAACAACGGGTAGAAAGGCCACAACGGCAGTTCACCCGAATCAACATGACGCCAGCTCAAGTACTCCCTCATTTGTTAAAGCTGAATCTTACCAGTTTGAAGGAAGCGCCAAAGAACCCTAATACCTCCTCTCCATACTACCACTCCAATGCGAAGTGTGCTTACCACTCTGACAGCGTAGGGCATGATACCAACAACTGTTGGGCTCTTAAGAACAAAATCCAAGACCTGATTGACGCCAAGGAAGTAGAATTCGATGCACCCGAAAAGCCAAATGTGATTTCTGCCCCAATGCCCAAGCACGGTCATAATGTTCATGCCGTTATGGAAGACCTTCATGTTACCAATGTTGCTGACCTTTTGACTCCCTTACCGGTGATTAAAGTGAATTTGATGAGAGTCGGGATATTCCCAGGCTGTGGAAAGGACTGTTACTTTTGTTTAAACATACGAGCTGATTGCCCAATGTTGAAGTCAAGCATCCAGTGCCTGATGGATACCCAAGAGATACTCTTCCAAAAGACCCCTGTTAATACCTTCACTCCTGTTACTCCTGCTACTTTTGCTACTTCAACCAACGACATTGCAATAATAACCATTTCCGACGATCTTCCCAAGGCTTACAAAAGGCCTGTCAAGATTACGCCCGACCCTAAATTTGTACCATTAAAGATCACCATGCCAGGGCCTGTCCCGTATCAATCTAGCAAAACGATACCATGGAACTACGGAGGAGAAATCTTCTATCATGGCATCAAACAGATTGAACCAGTCCAAGAGAATTCTGAAGAGGAAACCCCTGATATAGGGAACATTGCAGGAGCAAGCAAGATAACCCGCAGCGGCCGGATTTTTTCTCCGGAGATTGCTCCCCCCTGAGCAGTTTTCGGACCCTCGAAAGCTTCTGTGCCTGTTAAGCCATCTGTGCAAGACCCGATAATTGAAGAATTGGATACTCCTGAAGTAAGACCATCTGTTGATACTACCGATAAGGGTAAGGGGATACTAGAAGCGCCTATCAGGACGAAGGCTCATACTGTGGTTATCCCCGAAACCACCCAGAAAGAAATGGAGGAAATCTTGAAAATAATCAAAAGGAGCGATTTCGACGTCGTGGAACAGCTAGGGCAGACCCCTTCTAAAATATCCATGTTGGATCTTCTACTCTTCTCTGAGGCCCATGCTAAGGCCTTAATCAAATTTTTAAAGACGACACATGTGCCCCAAGAAACTTCGGCTGACCAGTTTCAGGAGTGCGTGGCCAGTCTTACTACTGATAATGGTCTTGGCTTTTCCGATGCTGATTTGACTCCCAAGGGAAGGAAACACAACGACGCACTACATGTCTCAGTTGAATGCAGGGGAACCACCCTCGCCCATGTCTTGGTTGATACCGGTTCTTCCTTGAATGTGCTGCCGAAGAAAGCGTTAGACCGTTTGGACTGCGAAGGATTAACCCTCAAACCCAGTAACATCGTTGTTAGGGCCTTTGATGGGTCCAAAAGAATGGTTCACGGAGAGGTTGACATTCCTATTAAAGTAGGCACATAAGTTTTCAACTCCACCTTTTATGTGATGGACATCCGTCCTTCATATTCGTGTTTGTTGGGAAGACCGTGGATCCATTATGCTGGGGCAGTTACCTCCTCTTTGCACCAAATGCTGAAGTATCCTGTTAAGGGTAAGATTATAACGGTGCACAGTGAGGAAGAGTACATGATAAGTCACCTCAACTCCTTCCGCTATGTGGAGTTGGATGGCGAATTCATCGAAACGCCTTTCCAACATTTTGAGGAAGTTTCTCCTGAGGTCGCAATTGCGAAGACAATGGTTGAGGTGCCTATCGTTCCCAAGCATGTATCTAGGATGGCATCTCTCAAGGACGCAGAGGCGGTAATAAAAGAAGGAAAGAGCACAGTATGGGGGAAACTGCCTGATTTTCCCCATAAGACGGACAAGTTTGGATTAGGGTTTACTGCTGCAGGACAGAAGGCCATGCGTCGCTCCAAGGCAGGAGGACCACCCGTCAAAATCACCTACCATGGAATTAATGATGTAGAAGATGAAGATGAAGAGGACAACTTTGAAGATTGGATCTTTCCAACCGTCGAATGGGGTTTAAACAACTGAGAAGCAAAGGATTTTATTCCCATCACCTTCATCAACCAGTAAATTTATCTTTGAACAATTTTGAAATTCTGGCAGCAGATACTCAATGTCACAGTGAAAGTTATGACACCGTATCTGACTTTCTATAAGACAGTAAATAAAAATAGTAAAGAACACAGTCAATTGTTTACCCAGTTCAGTGTGAAACAACACCTACTCTGGGGGCTACCAAGCCAGGGAGGAAATCCACTATAAGAGATATTAATTCAGGAATAAACCAACCAGTTTATCTCCTTCACTTAAGACCTACCCAATGCAACTTCAATCTAAGTTCAACTTAAACCTGAGTTCCTACTCACCCCCCCTCAATCACAGCAGTGATACTTAAACAATTGACTAATGAAATAATGAAGACACTCTTCAGAACATACACTTGATTATGCTTCACAGCTTTTTAATCAAGTAACACAAACACTTGTGCTTCACAGCTTTGAGTGATACATAAACCTAACTTGACTTTGCTTCAAAGCTTTAGTCAAGAGACACAAACACTCTTGCTTCAAAGCTTTGAGTGATACAAAAACCCTTACAATCAAAACCTATTCCAAGTCACTTATCACAATGATACTTGCTTGGATTACAGCAGTTAAAACTATACAGCTCCTAATTGATCTTCTGTCAAAGAGTTAATTTCCAATCAGCTTTCCTGTTGAATATATATGCAGCTGTTTCTTCAGTTAGGGATTCCACGAAAAGCTAGGGTTAATTAGGGTTAACCTCAAGACTAGGTCACAAGACTTTATCAACCAGATTAGGGTTGAGCTAGGTTAACCCAAAGTCCACGTGATATTCTGTTCTAGAAAGAATGAACCAACTTCCTGAAAAATCTCAGAATTAACCAAACTGCATAACTGTTAGATCAGTACAGGATGTCTTAACATTTGTTATGACATCAGAATTCCTGTTTACTGATTTTGGTAGAAGGAAATAAATGTGATCATTGAAAAATGCTCAGATACACACTCATAAACAACAGCTACTGTATGCCATACTTTTTCTGCATAAAGTACCTAATAATCCAAAATGTTATGACATCAGTCATGACATTCACACACCTGGTTTTACCAAAAATACATGCCAATAACTAAACACTTACAAACTCCCCCTTTGGCAGATTTTTGGCTAAAACCCCTAAGTAATCAGAGAATAGAGAGCAGCAGAATGAATATGACTACAGAAAAAATATGATGTCTACCAAGTAATTAACACAAAATATCTCCCCATCTTTAGCCACAAATAGGCCAAAGATACATGTACTTATATGTTATACAGTCATCCAAAATGAGTAATAAAAACAACAAATAAAATCTGAAAACACTTGCATCAACAGGAACCAGCATCAGGCTTGTCAACTCCACCAAACTTTAAGCACTATCATCTTCAGAGGAGCTACTTTCTTCAGCATTGAGCTGATCTTCAGCAGCACCCTCTTCCCTTCTGTTTCCTTCAGTCTCCTCTTGTTCTAATCTGGCAATTAGGTTTTCTAGTGTCTTTTTCCTTGTCTCCAGCTCTTTGCAGGTCTCCTTCAGTACAGCTATAACATCAGATGTCTTGGACTGAGTTTTTACAGTTGATGTCTCAGCTGATGTCATGACAATGTCAGGAACATGAGATCCCTAAAATAGCTTGTAGTGTAACCCAAGAGCAGGAGCTCTTTTGCAAACAGTATCTCTTTCCACCAGGATGTCAGGGTACTGAGCAAGGACAATTCCACATAGGAGGGAGGGAAAGGCAATAGGGCCTTTAACAGCATAGCTTCCAGCATGTTTTAAAGTTTGATCAAAAATATACCTGCCATAGTCAAATTCAGTCCTGGTTCCAACAGCATAAATGAATCTCCCCAATCCTGTAGAGATGGTTGATTTATGGTTTGTAGGGACCCATTGGCTGCACCAATCTTGTGCAGGATGGAAAATTTTATGCTTAGCTTGCTAGCATTCAGCTTGCCTTTTGAGGGCCAGCACTTGACTTGTCTTGCTGTGATGGTTTGGCATACTTCATTGTCAGTAACTTCTAGTTCAGGGCAAGCCTCATTTGATCTTCCAAGAAATTTGTTAATTTCAGAGGGAGAGAATTTAACTTTTCTTCCTCTCACATAGATACATTCAAAGTCAGCTGACCTTCCATCAGCACATTCATCAGACAGATTCACTATGAATTCCTTGACAAGATTTTCATAGCATTTGGTAAACTTTTCAACAGTCTTCATTAGTCCAGCAGTTTTGATTAGGTCCATGATTTCCTTACAATCCATGGCACCATTGTTTAGTTCTCTTTCCAAGGCTATTCTCTTCAAGCAAACATACTTCCATCTGTTGGCATTTTCAGGGTGGTGAAATGAAATGTTGTCAGTGGGGACTTCAGGAACTCTAGCCATTTTGCTGGAAGGGAGTTTCCTTCTGAGAGGAATGTCTTCAACATCAATTTCAAATTCTGATTCCTCATCAGAAACAGAAGGTTCAGGCTCTTTCCTCTTCTTTGCTATTGGTTGTCTCACAGGCTTTGAGAGACTCCCAGCATGTACTCGGGCTTTCACCTTCCCCTTGGACAGTCCAGTCTTTACAGTTTCCACACCAGTCTTGCCTTCAGACCTGGTTTTCTTATCAGCAGGTTTCTCTTTGGTCAGACATTTTGCAGCATCCTGATTACCCTTTCTGTTCATCATTCTCCTAGCTATGCTAGGGTTGATATTTGCAATTAGGTCATTGTCTGAGTATTCCTCATCCACATCAATAACAGGTGGTTCAACATTCTTCTCTGAAGGGTTCTGAATATCATCAAGGTTTTCAGATGATTTCTGAATGTTGTCATTTGGAGTCTCAATATTCTCAGAGACATCTGGATTTACTTCAACATTTGGGCTTGCTGATTCTTGATTTAATGGAACAGAAATCCCAGGTACAGAGTGGTTTTCACTCAAAATTCTTGTAACAAGCCTAGCTATTGCTTGATGAACATAAGCTGAGCCTTCCCTATTTGGTACAGAAGATGAAGGTTGAGAGGGATTACCGGATGAAGTAGCTTGAGACCTTCCTGCATGCCTTGTTCTCAGCTTTTTGACCTTGGAGGGGTTAGTTGCCATTTCTCTAAGAGGAGTAATCTCCAGGACTTCAGAATCCATGCATGATGTGATTTCCCGAGAATCTCGATCAGAGGATGAGGATGAAACGGTCGTCTTGGATGAGGATGATGTTTGAGACATTTTGATAGTCTTAGAAAACCAATAGCAACTAGAGAGAAAACTTTGATTTAGAGAATGGGATTTGTTGCTGAGTCGAGAGAGGAAGGAGGCAAATGAGTGTCTATTCAACTTCTTAATAATTTTGAAAGAAATGGGAAAACATATGATTAACCCAATCAAAATAGACTTAACAAAAATAACTCCTTCAACCCTTGTTTTAAGCAAAATTAATTGCTACAATTCCTCATGTTGGCAAATACCCAACTTGCCCCTCAAGTTTTCAAATTGATTTGCATCAAGTGCCTTGGTAAAAATGTCAGCCAGCTGTAGCTCAGTGACAACATGTTCCAGTTTAATCGTCTTCTCCTCTACAAGGTCTCTGATAAAGTGATGTCTAATGTCAATGTGCTTGGTCCTGCTATGCTGAATAGGGTTCTTGGAAATGTTGATTGTACTCAGATTGTCAAAGTACGATGTCATAACATCTTGTGTGACATTATACTCAGTGAGCATCTGTTTCATCCAGATCATTTGAGAACAGCTACTACCAGCTGCAATGTATTCAGCTTCAGCAGTAGAGAGAGACACACAGTTCTGTTTCTTGCTGAACCAGGAGACCAGATTATTTCCTAAGAAGAAACATCCTCCAGAGGTGCTTTTTCTATCATCAGCACTTCCAGCCCAATCAGCATCACAATAACCAGTCAGAGTTGGTTCACAACCATGAGAGTACATCAAGCCATAGTTGTAAGTTCCACTTACATACTTCAAAATTCTCTTCACTTGGTTGATACGACTGACTTTAGGATCAGCTTGGTATCTTGCACAAACTCCAACTGCAAAAGCAATGTCAGGTCTGCTGGCTGTTAAGTACAACAGACTTCCTATCATGCTTCTGTACAGACTTTGGTCCACCTTAACCCCACTTGAATCTTTGGATAGCTTTAAATGAGTAGGTGCAGGAGTCCTTTTGTGACTGGCATTCTCCATACCAAACTTCTTGACAATGTTCTTTGCATACTTGCTTTGAGATAGAAAGATTGAGTCCTCCATCTGTGAGACTTGCAGTCCAAGAAAATAAGTCAGTTCTCCCATGAGACTCATTTCGAATTCAGCCTGCATCTGGTCAGCAAAATGTTTCACCATTTGTTCTGACATTCCCCCAAACACTATGTCATCAACATATATTTGAGCTACCATTAACTTCCCTCCTTCATTTTTGACAAAGAGGGTTTTATCCAAGCCTCCTTTTCTGTATCCTTTGTCTGAGAGAAATTTTGTTAACCTGTCATACCATGCTCTAGGAGCTTGTTTCAGGCCATATAGAGCTTTCCTCAATTTGTAGACATGATTAGGGTGGTTTGGATCCACAAAACCTTTAGGCTGTTCCACATAAACTTCCTCATTTAAGTACCCATTTAGGAAGGCACTTTTTACATCCATCTGAAACAGCTTGAACTTCAGGAGACAAGCAATTCCCAATAGGAGTATGATAGATTCCAGTCTGGCTACAGGGGCAAAGGTCTCATCAAAATCAACCCCTTCAACTTGAGTGTATCCTTGGGCAACAAGTCTTGCCTTATTCCTAGTGACAACTCCTTCAGCATCTGATTTGTTCTTGTATATCCATTTTGTGCCAATGATGTTTGTTCCCTCTGGTCTAGGAACTAACTCCCAAACTTCATGTTGCTTAAATTGGTTCAATTCATCTTGCATTTCACCAATCCAGTATTCATCAGTTAAAGCCTCCTTAACATTTCTTGGTTCAATTTTAGACACAAAGCAAGAGTTTGAGATGATTTCTCTAGATCTTGTAATGACTCCACTGTTAGGATCCCCTATGATAAGTTCTTTAGGATGATCTTTCTGAATTCTGATGGAAGGGATTTTGCTAGCTTCCTTGGATTCAGAGTCTGCTGTAGTGGTGTTAGGAAGGTCATTCTGTTGAGTTGGAGTCTCAAAGAATGTCTCAACATTACAAGGGACATCTGTTTCTTCATGATAATCATCAACTATGACATTTATTGATTCCATCATGACTTTGGTCCTGGAATTGAATACCCTATAAGCTCTGCTGTTGGAGGAGTATCCTAGAAATATACCTTCATCACTTTTAGGGTCCAGCTTTATCCTTTGTTCACGATCTGCCAGAATATAGCATTTGCTGCCAAATACATGGAAGTATTTCACAGTTGGATTTATTCCTTTCCAGAGTTCATAAATGGTGGATGATGTTCCCTTTCTCAAAGTGACTCTGTTATGGACATAACAGGCTATATTCATAGCTTCAGCCCAAAAATGAATAGGAAGTCTTTTGGCATGTATCATAGCTCTGGCAGATTCCTGTATGGTCCTATTTTTCCTTTCTACAACTCCATTTTGTTGAGGAGTTATAGGAGAAGAGAATTCATGACTAATTCCTTCTGAGGAACAAAACTCATTAAACTTACTGTTTTCAAATTCCTTGCCACAATCACTTCTGATTCTGACAATACACCCTTCTTTTTCTCTTTGAATTCTGTTGCACAGTTCTTTAAAAACTTCAAACACATCAGATTTTTCCCTAATGAAGTTAATCTAGGTGAATCTGGAAAAGTCATCCACAACCACATAGGCATATCTCTTTCCACCAAGACTTTCCACCTGCATTGGTCCCATCAGATCCATATGTAGAAGTTCCAGAACCTTAGAGGTGGTCAGATGTCTTGACTTTGGATGTGACATCCTAGTCTGCTTACCAACCTGACATTCACCACAAACTCTCCCTTCATCAATTTGCAGTCTTGGAATCCCTCTGACTGCCTCCATGGAGATAATCCTTTTCATTCCTCTTAGATGAAGATGGCCAAGTTTTTGGTGCCACAGTTTCACCTCTTTTTCTTCTTTGGAAATAGAACACACAGTGGAGTAATTAGTGTTCTCAGGCTCCCACAAGTAACAGTTGTCTTTAGATCTGACTCCTTTCATTACAACTTCTTGTTTTTCATTAGTTACAAGACATTCAGATTTTGAGAAGTTGACCTTGAATCCTAGATCACATAATTGACTGATACTAATGAGATTAGCAGTCAGGCCTTTTACCAATAGTACTTCATTCAGATTTGGAACTCCAGGGCAGTCCAAATTACCAACTCCTTTGATTTCTCCTCTAGCACCATCTCCAAAGGTCACATAACTAGTGGTGTGAGGTTTAACATTATTGAGAAGGTTCTTGATTCCAGTCATGTGCTTAGAACACCCACTATCAAAGTACCAGTCTTCCTTTGCAGAGACTCTAAGGGAAGTGTGGGCTATCAGGGCAGTAGCCTTTTTCTTCCACTGTGGAGTATGTGGTACCTTGTTAGATTTAGGTTTGACACCTGGGTTCTGATTGGGGTAACCATACAATCTGAAGCAGAATGGCTTTATGTGACCAAACCTCCCACAATGATGACATCTCCATCTTTGGTACTTTTTCTTCATATTTCTCTGTTCCCGATGTTGAGTGTTATGTTGTGACTTCTGCTTTGACATTTGTTTATCAGGCCTGATCTTCTTGTCTGCACCAGATTTCTTTGCTGCCACAAATCCTAGACCAGACTTGTTTCTCACATTTTGTCCAACCTGAAGGATTTCTTCCAATTTGTCAGTTCCATTTGTCAGCATCTTGACAGATTTGGTCATCTGGTTCAGTTTTGAGTTCAGCATTTGAACTTCCCCTTCTAGATGACTTATAGTTTCAATGTCTGCCCATTTTTCAGCCTCCAACTCTATGATGAGTTTTGATTGTTTCTCATTTTGCATACAGACTTCACCACTTCTGATACATAATTTCCTGTAAGTATCAGCCAGTTCTTCAAATGTCACTTTCTTATCACTAGTGTCACTTTCAGAGGTACAAACACCAGTTAGTGCAGTAACTAGTTTGGCAGATTCTTCTTCAGAATTACTTTCTGAATAACAGTCAGACCAGGTAACAAACATTCCTTTCTTTTGTTTCTTAAGAAAGGTAGGACATTCAGCTCGAATATGCCCATATCCTTCACAACCATGGCATTGAATTCCTCTGCCTTGATTTCCCTTCTCTTCAGACTTTGGTCTTCTGCTGGAGTCATAAGATCTGTTAATGTCAGAGGGGATGTTCTTAACATTTGACCTTGACTTTGGATCCATTCTCTTGATGAGTTTGTTGAATTGTCTTCCAAGCATGGCTATAGCTTCTGAAATATTTTCTTCTCCGTCCTCCTTGTTTTCATCTTTAGTGTTGGATACAAGTGCTATACTCTTGTTTTTCTTGTCAACATTGTCACTGATCCCCATATCAAAAGTCTGAAGAGACCCAATGAGTTCATCCACCTTTAACTTGCCGATATCCTGGGCTTCCTCTATAGCAGTTACCTTCATTGCAAATCTTTTAGGCAGGGATCTGAGAATCTTTCTTACCAGTTTTTCTTCAGACATCTTTTCTCCCAATGCTCCTGAGGTGTTGGCAATCTCCAAGATTTTCATGTGAAACTCATGCATGGTTTCATCTTCCTTCATCCTTAGGTTCTCAAACTTGGTAGTTAGCATCTGAAGCCTTGACATTTTTACTTTGGATGTGCCCTCATGGGTAGTTTTGAGAGTGTCCCACACTTCCTTGGCCAGTTCACATTGATGTACTAGTCTGAATATGTTTCTATCAATTCCATTGAACAAGGCATTTAAAGCTTTGGAATTACCCAGGGCTAACTCATCTTCTTCTTTGCTCCATTCTTCCTCAGGCTTTAGACTGATTGTCCCATCTTTCTCAGTTATGGTGGGATGGTTCCATCCTTTGTCAGCAGCTCTCCAAGCCTTTTTGTCCAGTGATTTTAAGAAGGCAATCATACGAGGTTTCCAGTAGTCATAATTTGATCCATCCAGAATGGGTGGTCTGTTTCAAAAAACTCCTTCTTTGTCCATAGTGCCAGAAAGTGATATCCCTAGATCTCACCCAGTAATACAGGCAGGGTTCCTGCTCTGATGCCAATTGAAATTCTGGCAGCAGATACTCAATGTCACAGTGAAAGTTATGACACCGTATCTGACTTTCTATAAGACAGTAAATAAAAACAGTAAAGAACACAGTCAATTGTTTACCCAGTTCAGTGTGAAACAACACCTACTCTGGGGGCTACCAAGCCAGGGAGGAAATCCACTATAAGAGATATTAATTCAGGAATAAACCAACCAGTTTATCTCCTTCACTTAAGACCTACCAATGCAACTTCAATCTAAGTTCAACTTAAACCTGAGTTCCTACTCACTCCCCCTCAATCACAGCAGTGATACTTAAATAATTGAATAATGAAATAATGAAGACACTCTTCAGAACATACACTTAATTATGCTTCACAACTTTTTAATCAAGTAACACAAACACTCGTGCTTCACAGCTTTGAGTGATACATAAACCTAACTTGACTTTGCTTCAAAGCTTTAGTCAAGAGACACAAACACTCTTGCTTCAAAGCTTTGAGTGATACAAAAACCCTTACAATCAAAACCTATTCCAAGTCACTTATCACAATGATACTTGCTTGGATTACAGCAGTTAAAACTATACAGCTCCTAATTGATCTTCTGTCAAAGAGTTAATTTCCAATCAGCTTTCCTGTTGAATATATATGCAGCTGTTTCTTCAGTTAGGGCTTCCACGAAAAGCTAGGGTTAATTAGGGTTAACCTCAAGACTAGGTCACAAGACTTTATCAACCAGATTAGGGTTGAGCTAGGTTAACCCAAAGTCCACGTGAGATTCTGTTCTGGAAAGAATGAACCAACTTCCTGAAAAATCTCAGAATTAACCAAACTGCATAACTGTTAGATCAGTACAGGATGTCTTAACATTTGTTATGACATCAGAATTCCTGTTTACTGATTTTGGTAGAAGGAAATAAATGTGATCATTGCAAAATGCTCAGATACACACTCATAAACAGCAGCTACTGTATGCCATACTTTTTCTGCATAAAGTACCTAATAATCCAGAATGTTATGACATCAGTCATGACATTCACACACCTGGTTTTACCAAAAATACATGCCAATAACTAAACACTTACAAATTTCTTATTTTGGTCTGTAATAACTAAACAATTCGTACACTATTTTCACCTTATGCCTTGCCCGGGGCATGTAGGTCCATTTGTAAGGGCTTGATTTTCTTCATTATCATATGCCATGTTTTAATGAATCATTGGACGTCTTCATCTATAAACTGTTTTGTTTAGTATCTTTCCTTTTGCATTTTTTTTGTTTAAGGTTGGCTATCCCTTACACACACCAACACTCACAAATGCAGGTACCCATCCACTCCGGATTCCATGGGCAACTATTCTGCTTTAGCCTTCGGTAACTGTGAAGATTTGGTCAATCATGCTGAGTACGAAGTTGACGAAGACTGTGAAGTGCCGGGAGAGTTAGCCAGACCTTTGCAACAAGAAGAGAGGGCTATTCTGCCTCATGAAGAGTTGCTAGAAACCATCAACTTGGGGACAGAGGAAGACAAGAAAGAGGTAAAAGTGGGTGCCAACCTGGAACCAAGTGTCAAAGAGCGCTTGGTGCAATTGTTAAACGAATATGTTGAGATCTTTGCCTGGTCCTATGAAGACATGCCGGGACTAGACACAGATATCGTGGTCCACCGTCTCCCTACAAGAGAAGACTGTCCACCGGTCAAGCAAAAGGTCCGCCGAATGAGGCTCGACATATCTGAGAAGATCAAAGCTGAGGTAATGAAGCAATTCAATGCTGGCTTTCTGGATGTTACTTCCTATCCACAATGGGTTGCTAACATTGTGACCGTGCCTAAGAAAGACGGCAAAGTCAGAATGTGTGTGGACTATCGAGATTTAAACAGGGCTAGCCCCAAGGATGATTTTCCACTACCACATATCGACATCTTGGTTGACAACACATCTCAACACAAGGTTTTTTCCTTCATGGATGGATTCTCGGGATACAACCAGATCAAAATGGCCCCCGAGGACATGGAGAAAACTACTTTTGTCACGCAATAGGGTACCTTCTGCTACAAAGTGATGCCATTCAGACTGAAGAATGCAGGAGCAACCTATCAACGCGCCATAGTAGCTTTGTTTCATGATATGATACATCATGAGATCGAAGTTTACGTAGACGACATGATAGCTCGATCACAGACAGAAGAAGAACACCTTGATCATTTGCAAAAGCTGTTTGCCAGGTTGAAGGAATATAAGCTCAGATTAACCCCAAGCAAGTGTACTTTTGGAGTTAGGTCTGGTAAACTTTTGGTATTTATTGTCATCAACAAAGGCATTGAGGTTGATCCAGCTAAAGTAAAGGCTATACAAGAAATGCCTGCCCCCCGCACTGAAAAGGAGGTTAGAGGATTCTTGGGACGCTTAAAATATATTGCGAGGTTCATCTCTCACCTGACATCTACCTGTGAGCAAATTTTCAAACTGTTGAAGAAAGATCATGTAGTTGAATGGAACAATAATTGTCAAGTTTCTTTTGATAAGATCAAGGAGTATTTACTAGAACCTCCTATTTTGATGCCACCCGTCGAAGGAAGGCCGTTAATCATGTATCTGACTGTTTTGGATAACTCAATGGGGGTGTGTACTGGGCCAGCATGACGAGTCTGGCCGAAAAGAGCATGCCATTTATTACCTTAGCAAAAAGTTTACCGACTGTGAGACTCGCTACTCACTGCTCGAGAAAACTTGTTGCGCTTTGGTATGGGCTGCTCGCCGGCTAAGGCAGTATATGTTGACTCATACCACTCTGCTGATTTCCAAAATGGATCCGATCAAGTATATCTTCGAGAAGCCTGCTTTATCTGGAAGAATCGCTAGATGGCAAATGATCCTGACTGAGTATGATATCCAGTATACTACCCAAAAAGCTATAAAGGGGAGTGTACTAGCTGACCATCTAGCTCATCAAGCCGTCGAAGATTACCAATCTATGAGATTCGACTTCCCTGACGAGGACATCATGACATTGGACAACATTGAAGGTAACAGACCGTATGACGGACCTGAACAAGGATCTCGATGGACCCTGTACTTTGATGGTGCTTCAAATGCACTTGGCAACGGTATCGGTGCGGTACTCATTTCTCCGGAAGGTTGCCATACACCCTTCACTGCCCGACTTTGCTTCAGCTGTACCATCAACATGGCTGAATATGAAGCTTGCATCTTTGGTCTCAAGGCTGCTATAGATTTGGGAATCAAATCTTTGGTCGTATTTGGGGACTCGGCTTTGGTTATCAGTCAAGTCAAAGGAGAGTGGGACACCAAACATCCTAATCTTATCCCATACAAAGAATATGTCTTGACATTGTTGCCTCATTTCAAGCAGATTACCTTCGAGCATTTCCCGCGAGAAGAAAATCAGTTAGCCGATGCTCTGGCTACAATGTCTTCCATGTTTAAACTCAACTGGGATAACCAGGCTCCCCAAATTACCATCGAGCGAATGTACGAACCTGCGCATTATCATGATATTAACACCGAAGAAGTAGTGGAACAACCCTGGTTTCATGAAATCAAAAGGTATCTCCAGACTAGATAATATCCTGAAGGAGCTTCAGTCAATGATAAAAAGTTCTTAAGGAGATTTTCTGCCAAGTTCTTCCTAAGCAATGGCATCCTTTATAAGCGCAGCCATGATTGTGTTCTACTTCGTTGTGTGGACAAGGTTGAAGCAGAGTTGATCATGACCGAAATACATAGTGGCACATTTGGCACCCACTTGAGCAGACATACGATGGCTAAGAAGATTCTAAGGGCAAGCTACTACTAGTCTACCATGGAAGCTGATTGTCATCAACATTCCCGCACTTGTCATAAATGCCAAGTCTACACCGACAAGGTACATATTCCTCATGTTCCTCTCAACGTTCTAACAGCTCCTTGGCCATTCGCAATGTGGGGCATTGACATGATTGGAGAGATCAAGCCTATGGCATCCAATGAGCATCGCTTCATCTTGGTCGCTATTGATTATTTTACCAAGTGGATCGAAGCAGCTTCCTACACCTCAGTTACAAAGAATGTGGTTGCCAACTTCATCAAGAAGAACCTCATATGCCGGTATGGTATATGTTGTACCCCAAAATTTTCCCTCTCATTTCATTAACATTTCTCATCACAAGACTCTTGGAAGTCAAGATCAAGCTAGGGTTTGCTCTGCTCAAGACACCTCCTTGCACTGTTGACCTAAATAAGGGTTTGAGTTTGCACAGGGATATTTTGACCTACAATGCCCAAAGAAATTTTCATACTTCATGTTTGACTCACAAGTTTATCCATACCAAGTTTCAAGCCTTGATTCAAATTTTTGCCCAGTCAATTGGACAGTTGACCTAGAAATCAGCTATTATGGGGGAAAAGGTCAATTGTGGCCAATTGACAGTCAAACCTCATAAATTTTGACCCACATCAACATTATGAACTCTCATGAACCATTTTATCAAGTTTGTATCACAATTCCACAAGAAATTTGATCAGATCACCAAAAGGGCAAAATGGTCATTTTTAGGGTTTTGATTGTACAAAGGCAATTTTTTGACTGTTTGACCTAACCAATGGCAAATAAAGCTCACACATGGACTCAAAGACTCAATGGAATTGTCTTGACCCATTCAACAAGTTCAAAAGATCTCAAATGTATAGGATTGACAGATGAATTTTTCAATCAACTGATCAAAATTTGACTGTACACTAAAAAGTCAAACTTTGACTTTTTGGTCAAGATCAAGTGCCAAGAGTTTATTTTTCATCAAGACATGTAAAATTATGAAACTTGTTCATCAAGAAACCGAAAAATGCAAATTAGGGTTTAAAATGGAAAAATTTCATAACTTGGAAATTTTCTAAGTTATGAAATTTTCTTATTTTTTCCTAACTTTGTCCCTTTTTTTCACCAAGATGCAAATGGATTCAAACAAGACTTGAAACATGAAAGTTGTAGTCCATCACAAAGTCTACAACTTTGATTCACAAAGTTTTCTCAAAAGAAGCTTTTATCTCAAGTTATGATTTTTGGAACAAGGGTACCTAAAACTTTTAACTTAGAGAAAATTTGCCCTAATCTAGGCAGGATTTTGACCCATCTTCTTGGCCACTTTTCACATAGTTCCACTTGGATTTTAAATTTTCATTTTAAATATGGATTATAGTAAATTTTCCAAGCTTTCCAAATTGTCCAAGAACTCCTCAAACACCCTTGTGGTTAGAGAGAATCGAATGCTTGAAGTTGGCAAAAACTCACTTTTGTCCAAGGCCAATACATGTTCATACCAATTTGCAAATCTGATCTAGCTAGCTTGGTTCACAATTACAGGCCTCAAAACCAGTTTGTACTCCATAATTTAATGCGTATCCATTGAGTTAAGGTATTGTCTTGGTCATAAGGGCATTGTACACAAGATTCAGCCCTAAATGGTAAAAGGTATATTGCCATTTTTGCAAAAGGTTACTTTATGTCAAAACACTAAGCATTGAGCCTTGAAAAAAATCTGATACTGCAAACCAAATCCATGAATTAGAGGGGCCAAGAGTATTGTGTGCAGGGTGATCGGAGGGCCTGTACAAGGCTATAATATCACTTCCATTCTTTTGCTTCAAGTAGAAGAAAAGTTGCAAATCATATGCCATCACACACATCTGTTAAGACCAACTTACACAAAGATTGTAGACAAGTTTTGTACCTCCTAACAAGCCAGAAACACGACCCCTTCATCACTCAAACCTCCTCATACTCAAAATCTCCATTTTTCTGCAAAACAGAGTCAGTTCTGCAAACTTCAAGCCATAGCCAAATTTCATCGTGCGTTTTGCCCAAAGATACTTCAAACACCTTCCAACCAACATATCTAAGCTATTCAGATCATCCATTGCTAGCTGTAACACCTTTAACACACATTGCCATTTTTGTTTCAAAGCTTTGCAGGTTGAGTTCTGTGGCACGATTCAAGCTGTTTCAAAACAAACCAAGCATTGGAAAAGCTTCCTTGGACCTCAGGCAAGCTCAAAAGAAGCTCAAACACCCTTGAAAGTTGCTGCATTGGCCAACTCGAAGTCAACTGAAACAGGTATTTCATGGACTTCTATCTCTCTATTTAGGAATAGTTAGGCTTAGGTTTGTGAATGAAATATGTTATACTCATAGCCCTGAAGCCATACATATGCTTAGTTTTCATTTACATTAATCGTGCTAAGAGAATTTCACTCATGAACTTTCTGAAAAAATTAGGTTAAGAATTAGGGCCAGAGAAATGCTCTCTGGTCTTTGAGAGTTAGCTTAAGTTTTTTATATGGTTGAATTCGTTGTTTGATGCTCTACAAGTTTCATGTTATGAGTTTTGTCAAAAAAATCAAAGAATCAGGAGATAGCCATTGATGTACAGAACGCGTGTTTTGTGAACAAGAGGAAGAAGATGAAGTCTGACTGGGCTGTGCCTGGTTATTCTTTTCTTTTGACACCCCACTTTTCTGTTTACACCCCCTGGCCCATTTATTTGAATATTTGTCATTTTGATATTTTTATTTTTTATTCTGACTTTATTATTTTTTGTCCAAATATAAAAAATGCCAAAAAATTATTTTCTATATTTTTCATATTTATTTGATATTTATTTTTATCTTACTAGTATAAACATGTAAATAATCTATTTTCTTTTTATCAAAACTTAAAGAATAATGTAAAAAAAAATGCTTATTTTTATTTATTATTTTTATACACACTTAAAAAACATTTTTCTTGAATATACACATTTTTGTAAATAATTAATTTTTGTTAAGTAATTAGAATAAAAAACATAAAATAATACATTTTCATTTTATTAATATTTTTACACTAAAAATATCTTTTTCACAATATAATTTTATTTTTTGTATAAATCAATATATTATTGTATATAATTAATAAATAATACTATTTATTTAAGAATTAGGGTTTTGCCCTAAATAACAAAAATAATTAAAATTGACCTTTTATTTATTTTATTTATTTAGATTTCACATTGAAAAATACTTTTTACATACATGAAATTTTTTTTTTACATAATACATTTTATTTGATATTTATTGTATTTATTTAAATATTAAATATTGCCTTGTACATTCAATATGGTTGTAATAACTTAGAATTTAATTTCTTGTCAAATATCCCCAATTCAAATTTGTACCCCCTCCCTATATCATGTTGTAATAGTGTAGCATTTAAATTCCCGCACATTTAAAAGCCTCCAATTATGCCATGCTTAGACTTAGGGTTTGTATGCAAAATAAAATCAACAACTAGCTTGACCTAACCCAAGATAAACATGCATGAAAAACAAATACAATGCACACTTGCACCCCTAGGGTTTCAATCCACTTGTTGCCTTCAAAAATGGGCCATGGTTGCATGTCAAGTACTTTGGCAAAACAAAAACAAACAAAAAGATCATAGTCCCTCGATGACGCTATCTGAGTTTCCTAAACAAAATGATCAAGTCCCTCAAGAAAATTGCCAAAAATACTTGACACAATTGCTATCATGGTCTATACGATGACCCGCGCCTATCCCGTTTAACATCCTAACACAAGGTTGTTCACCAAATACAATGGTGAAACAACACTATTAAAAGGGTTAAAACATAAGAAAGATCTTTGAGTAAAATAAGGTAGATAGCTCTTAGTTACTTGATCAAAAGCTTGCAAAAACATCTTTGCTATCTTCAAAACACACTTCACCACACAAATTTCTAAACCCTACTTTCAAACATTGGAAACTTTCAAAAGACAATACACCTTTGTATACATCCAAACAAGAATCATTACAAAGGTTGCCACAACGATGGCTTCTTTTTAAAACATCTTTTAAAACCACACACAAAGCACCATTTCAAACAATTGAAAAGCACCATTTCAAACAATTGAAAAGCAAAGCAAGTGATCTAAGCAAGTAACTAAGAGCCCATGGATAACCATGGATATAAAGGGTGCTAATACCTTCCCTTTCTATAATCTACTCCCCGAACCCAAGAAAACATCTCAAAGGTCTTTCCTGTGCTTTTTGACCTTTCCTTAGGATAAAATAAAAAGTCGGTGGCGACTCTTGCTAAACCGAAAGATTTACGAACACAAAAGAAAAATCCCAAGTCAGTTCTCCCACCGTATCACAGAACTGGCGACTCTGCTGGGGAAAATTCTAAAAGTGGAGTAACCTTAGGGCTTAGATCACCCTTTGCATGATTATTGTTTGCCTTGCTTGCTTTACATTTTGGTTCTCTTGTTTGGGCTTGAAATCCTCCATCCGGATTTGGGAAACATTCATAGGTAAATAGCAATACATTGTGGAAACTGTGCGGGGTATACCGATACGGTTGAAGCAATAGCTATATTAGTGCGACATATTTGTGAGTACCGGTAGCCTTTGAGTCAATCAAAGAGAATACGGGGCCGCTGAGTGATGTCATGAAGCACTAATGAACTCTTAGAACCTTACTTGACCATCTTGGCCTTTTATTAGGGGTAGTGAGATGACCGGCTTTGGTACAGTCCGAAGTTGGTAGATACTCGATACTACACTCATTGAGGGTTGTTTTCTTGGAATATTTTGGTTGCTAGTTAAGTGGCTAAACCAAAACGATGAACATAGAAAACAATCCAATGATATTGGGCTCCTTAGAACCCGGTTACAATTTATAGGACAGGTTTTGAGCCAACTAAACTCAAGAGGGTACTTACCTATGAAACCTCATGCAAGCCTGAAACTAGGGTTTTGTGTGACTTGCTTGTACATGTGCTTGTGCATACATCATGAACATCATAAAGCATCATATGCATCCACTAAACATTTCAAGGGTTTGGATCTTCATATTTGTTCTTGTTTTGTAGGTCATGGAATCTCTTCGCAGGAAAACAATTCAAGTCAACCTTGTGAGAATCCCTCCTCAACTCAAAGAGCTTACTTCCAGGATTCCAGAGAATTCCCTCTTCAGTGAAAGACATGGTAGACTCCTTAACTTGGTCAACACCAACATTGAAGAAGACATGGTGAAAGTTCTCTTCTAGTTCTTTGACCTCCTACACCACTGTTTCACATTCCCTGATTATCAATTGGTGCCTACTTTGGAGGAATTTTCTCAACTCCTGAGAATTCCTATTCTTAATCAACTACCCTACAACGGTATGGAAAAAGAACCAAAGCCTGAAGATGTTGCTCAAGCATTACACTTGCAACCATCTGACATCAAGGGGCATTGGGAAACCATAAGTGATGTCAAGGGCTTCTTGGCAAAGTTTCTGTTCGAGAAGGCACAAGACTGCTGGAATGCTCTAGATCTACAAGCCTTCGAAGAGATTGTGGCACTTCTCATCTATGGGTTGGTCTTGTTCCCAAACCCTAATCAGCTTATAGATGTGAATGCTGTCAAGATTTTCATATCCAGGAATCCTATACCTACATTGCTTGGGGACATCCTACACTCATTTTACACACGAACAATGAGGAAAAGAGGTGTTCTCATGTGCTGTACTCCTCTCCTAGCAAGGTGGTTTATTTCTCACCTTCCACAATCAGTTTTGAAGAATGAGCAGGGTTTAAGGTGGTCACAACGATTGATGATCCTCACGCATTCTCATGTACATTGGTGTTCTCGGTCCAGAGAAAATGTCATCATCATTGATTGTTGTGGGGAATTCCCTAATGTCCCACTACTTGGCATTAGGGGGGGCATTACCTACAACTCCTGTCTAGCTTTGAGGCAATTTGGATATGCTCGGAGGGATGGCCCTCATGACATGCTGATTCCTGACCTAGTTTTTGACTTCGACAACAATGCGCAAGGACTTCGACAAAGGTTCATCAGAGCTTGGAGGGCGCCCAACAAAGTGGATAGTAAGACACTGGGGCACAAGAATTCCACCCCCCTTGAGCCTTATCTCAAGTGGGTACGAACCCGCTCCCAGAATCTTATGATGCCATACCCTCACATTCTCCCCTTGATCAAAGAGCCTGTTATGGAAGGAGAGGTTCCATACACCATCCTACATCCTGACATGCCAACATCATGGGAAGAAATGCAAAAGAGTTGGATCCAACTCAAGGAAGAACGGGATACTTTTGAAGCCAGCTTCTATGCCAATGAGAAGAAGGTTTTGGAGCTCACCCTCCGACTTCACGAGGAGGAAACTCTCAACACTTACATCGCACGAAAGAGGATGTGCAATGTCTTTTTACATTAAAAATTTTGTAATATTTCGCCGATGGGGCACTTATGTACTAATAAATTTCTTCTTAATATGACGTGCGTTCTTTTTGTTTACAACAAAATTGAATTTTTGAACCCTTGAGTGCATTACATGAATAACATACCATTCATCATATGCATAAACAGGTCTTCACGCCAGGTTTCCTTATCTTTCTGCTGTTTATTTCAGCAAGATGGATTTGGAGCAAACAGTAAAGGATCTGCAGGCACAAAATTCACAATTCTAGCAACTCCTCATGACCTTGGCAAAGGGTCAAGAGGACCTCAAAGTTTTGTTGGAGAAGAATAAAGAGAAAAAGAAAAAGAGACCTGGAGTAGCCACTTTGGGAAGAAGATTTGAGCATCAGGCCAGGAGAGTTCTCGAGTTCCCCTCAACGTCTGACGAAGGGGTCGGTAAATGGAAAGGGACTGCTGTGCCTTCTGAATCCGAGGTCGAAGAGGAGGAAGAGGAAGAAGATGAAGACTACTCAGAACAACAGTATCCACCAGCGGATGATAAATATAAGAACCTTGAAGATAGACTGGCAGCTATGGAGTTGCAGAGGGTGCCCGGATTGGATTTTGAAGAACTAGGGATGGTAGCTGGGATTGTTATCCCTCCTAAATTCAAGGTGCCAACATTTGCCAAGTACAACGGTCTGTCTCGCCCAAAGATGCACCTGAGGTCGTATGTCAGAAAAATCCAACCCCACTCATCCGATAAAGACCTCTGGGTACACTTTTTCCAAGATAGCTTGTCTGGCACGCAGCTAGACTGGTTTTATCAACTCGAGAGATCAGAGGTTCACAATTGGGAAGACTTGGCAGCTGCTTTTTATCGTCAGTATCAATATAATGCTGATTTGGCGCCCACTCGTACTCAGTTACAAAGTATGGGTGTTTACCTTGGTTATTGGTAAACAACCGCTGATCCTCCAAATGGTTACTTATTTGGTTACTCGCAGGATCGATCAGATTGATCCTAGGACATAGGTTGATTTTGAAGTTTTGGTTAAATTGGATATTGGTTAAGTGACAATAAAATAAAAGGCTTTAAGTAAATTGCATGAAGAAAGGACTTGGTAAAAGAAATGAAGGCTTAAAGTAAAAGGTTTCGACAGGAAAGTAAAGAAGAAAGCAAGTAAATTTCTGGAAAAGTAAATGACTTTGATTAATAAAGTTGGTGTTTCACACATACATTTCTCAACAATTCTTTCTCACACGCTGGGTACTCGAATCTGTATGAGTGACTTTGTATAGAATTGTGAACACACGCGAGAAACTACATGACTACTACTATTTATACTAAAACATCCCAAGTAACCGTCGGGCAGTTACACTGCTTCGAGATGATTCCACTTGGCATGTTCTCAACGTTCGACGCTCCAGATCTTTGCACGTTGCACTTGGTAACCGCTGGAAACCGTTTTCCCTCCAAATGCTTGAATTTCAAACCGTTCCACTCTGAACCATCGAACATCTTCGTCGAGAAGAATCTTCGACGAGAAACGTCTTCGACGTCGAAGGCAACCAACTTCTCCCTTGGAAGAAATCTTCTAAATACCTTGCCATCTTTCGATGGGCATTTTCGACGAACCTAGCTGGTCGAAAACGTCCTTCAGCTTTAATGACTGACATCAATGAAACAAGGGTGTCGAATTTAGGAGCCAACAAATTGCCCCCCAAGAATGCCTTATTTCGACTCTGAAAGAAAAAGGCATTCTTTGAAACGCCATTCGACACCTGTCTTTTCATGCTTAGTCACAAATTAAATTGTGCACTTTTTGTTGTCTTCTACCAACCACTGACGATCCCAAGAAAACCATCATTTATCCGTACCTAAGACGTCACCTCAGTACGGCGTGCAGTGCCAAAACGTCATTTCAGAATTTGTCATTATGACAATTCCCAAAAACGAGGGCGCACACTGCACCCCTCCATTTCTGCAGAACGGCTAAAACAACAGGGAGACGCCACGTGTCCCACTACTTCTGCAACATTAAATGGCATTTAATGTCCTCGGTTTTGGGGATTTTCCCCCACTACTATAAATAGCAGTAAGTACCCACTGTGGGACTTTTTACGCTATCTAGCTTTCAGACTTCTCCATTTGCATACAAACTTGTCATCTTTGCAAAAACCCTTTTTCCTTCACTTCGTCTTCAAACTCACCATTAACAATGGCATCTGGTTCCTCCAATGCTCCTAGCGCCACCGTACCATCTGGAAACGTCAAACCTAAGGTTTTCGTCACCGCTCCAGTAGTAACTTCCACGGGCCAACGAAGGGTCCCTGAACCCTTGGACATCGCTGTTCGTGATGCTTACTCACACCACCTTATGATCCCGGTTGGATATTCCAACCAGATCTTTGCTATGTCTGGCCCCTTGTATCCAAGTATTGCTGAGGCCATGAAGATCAGGAGTTATTTTCCGGTAGTTGAGAGACTCAAACCGGTTGCATGCGCCAAGAAAGATGCAGAGGATAATGAAGACCCTGCTAAAGAGAAAATCGACCTCCGTTTCTTTAACAAAGGTGTTAGGGCTTTCAGGTCTGGCCCTAGCCTTACGCCTGATTACGTTGCTTGGCTAGAAAAAATGGAGAAACGCCAAGCTTCGACCTGGAAAGATATGGGGATTTTCGACCTGGTTATACTGTCGAAGACTGGTCTGAACTATTCTCCAGAGATGTTGATAGCTTCTCTACTCTTCTGGGACTACTCCCACTTCACTTTCCATCTTCCCTGTGGGATGCTGACTCCTACACTCTTCGATGTGGCCGCTATCACTGGCCTTCGACCCACCGGGACTACTTCGACCCGGAGGAGATGTCGGAGGATCAAATTGGATTCTCTGCCACTAAACCAACCTATACCACCTTCATCAATCACTACCACGACAGGTCGACAGATGCTGTGTCGGCTGTCGAACACATTGCGTTTCTAGCCTTATGGCTGACACGCTTTGTATTTTGCTCGAAGTCCTTACAGGTGACCAAGAAGATGGTCACTCTCGCCACTCAACTCCATCATGGCCAAAATATCTGTTTGGCAGAATTGATTTTGGCTAGCCTCTATGATTCGATTAGTAATGGGGCGACTCTTCTGAAGATTATCGAGAACAGGGCCAGTTTGCTGCTTGCTGGACCTTTTTGGCTGCTTCAACTGTGGCTCAACGCCACCTTCGAATCTTTCTTGCCTAAGAAGGTTCAAATAAATGAGCAGGCTCCAGAGATAGCGAACAGACGTGTCGAAGGAACCAGACTGGCTCTGTTGACTCCAATGGAAGATGGACTGGAGCTTCAGCAAACTTTCACAAACTTCGTTATGATGTTTTCTCGAAGGAAAGAGTTTGCTTCGACTATGGCTCCGTTTGCTCGACGGAAGGTAGGCCCAGCGTGGTTCACAAGGCCACATCCTAGGACGTCGAGTGGTCCTCAAGTCGACGAACATACAACAATGTGGGAGGCGTTCCTCACACCAAGGATCATGCCTCTTCGATTCAGGAGCTCTAAGACTCACTTGAGTCTGATTGCATATCAACCAAACCTGGTGTCTCGCCAGTTTGGTATTATTCAAACCCTACCTTCTCCAATTTTTCCAAGGGAGAAGTCGATGTTATACTTCTGCAACGACTACACCGAAGAAGCTGCCACTAAACATATCGGAAGATATGCTGGTCGAACAATTCTTTCGTTGTTTGACTACCAGCTCAACTTTCTTTGCTCACCATCCTTCGAGGAGTGGTGGAAAAGTTATTACGCTGAGGAGTTTTTCGACGAGAAGGACTTCGTGGATGAGCTTCAGAAATCTTTTGTCCTTGTCTTGGACAAAATAAAGAAATGTAAGTTCATCCTTTCACATTACTTTGTCTTTCTCTTTCGACTGCTAGCCTGTTAACTATTTTATTTGCTTTCAGTTGTTCGAAAGCCTGCGGCCAAGAAGGCTGCAGAAGGCCAACAGGGAGGAGGCCTCTCAACAAAACCTCCACCGCCGGCGAAGACTGTAGCGCCGGCGAAGACCACAACAAACCAACAGGGGGAAGGCCCTTCGAAAAAGCCTTTTGTATCGGTAACCAGACTTTCATTATTTTCTTCTGGCTTTCAATTTTTGACTTTCGATGCAATTGCTAAATCGAATTCCCATTGGTTTTTTAGGCACCTTCGCCTAAGAAACGGCCAGCACTGACGGTCGAATCCGGGAGCGACGAAGAAGATGATTCTCCCCCTGCTCCTCTAAAAAGGCGAAAGCTGACGAAGGACGCTCCTGCTCCTGAGGGTCGAACAATTAGAATAAAGGTTGCTGGGAGAAAGCCCAGGCCACCTCCAGTAATCATTGAGGAGCCAACGGAGGAGGAATTAAACGTTCTTCTCAATAAGCCTGTCGAAAGCGACAATTCCAGCCCTGGGGCTGAAGCTAATTTACAGGTAATCTCTTAGACCTCTTTGTAACTTAGGTGTAGATACCTGCATTCGATTATGTCTCTTTCGATTTCCGAAGATTCTTCTTCTTTTCTTTTCAGGACACCACTGAAAGCTCACCGCCAAGGACTTCTGAAACCTTGGAGTCTGCTGAACTCAGCAGGCCACAAGAAAAAGGCTTGGAGAATGACGAAGCCCATACTGAAATAAATGAGGCCAACGCTGAGACGGCAGAAAAACCATCAGAAGATCCTCAACCAGAAGAGCAACAGCCAAAAGAGATTCAGGTGGTGGATCTGTCGGAAGAGAATCGTGACGAAGGGGACCACGGCAATGCTGGCGAAGACAATCAAGATGCTGCTGGCGAAGAGAACCAAGGTGACGCCGGAGAAAGACAACAAGATGACACTGACGCTGCCACAGTCCCAGTCGAAGGGAATCCAGTCGAGGCAACTGTCACTCCACAGCCTCAAACCCAAGACAATGTTGTTGCAAGGGCTGTTACTTCAACAAAGCACAGGTCGAAAGAGGACTTAGAACTCTTGAAGCAAACTGACCCTGTTAGCTATCTCAACGCCATCATCGAGAGCAAGAGTTCGTCTGATGCTAGTCAGGAGGTTCCTACCCTGTCGGGGAAGTCCACTGAAACTTCTCCTCTCGATGAAGCTTTGGCGAAGGTTAAGGCTCAATTTTTCAAGAAGGACTTGATGAAAGCTTTGGAGGGGGACCCTACTGCTCCATCATACTTGAGGGATGTTTTGAATGCTGTCGACTTGTTAGCTGTAGCTCCAGAAGTTTCAGGCTTGATCATGGAGTTACACTCCATTATTGATCAAGTCTCAGCGGATTATAGGCGACAAAGGGGCTTTAATAGTCAGCTTGAGGTGTTATATGGCAAAAGCTCTTCTGCGTGGACTGCTGTTTCGGAGACAACTTCTCGAATTGCAGAGTTGTCGAAGCAAAAAGCATCTATACAAGAAGAAGTTGATGCCATCGATCGAGAGAATGCTTCCTTCAGAGCGCAAATCGAAGAAATAGAGGCTAAGATAAATGCCAATACCAAGCGCAAAGAGGAACTTCTTTCGACCGTCCCAGACACCGAAAGTCAAACTGAAATCAAACAAGGCCTAGAATTTGCTGAGAAAGCCCAAGGCTTCGACGATCAGATTGCCAAGCTTGTGCAGGCGAATGCCTGGTGCACAAAAAGATTGGAGCTGCAGCAAATCAAATACCTTCGACTCAAGGACTCCATTCCCTTCTGATTGATTCAGCTTTTAAACCATATTTTGATATTTTGTAATATGTATTCGACAACATTGCCATCTTGGCTAAAATTATAAAAATTTTCCATTTTGGCTTTTATATGGTTGATTTAGTCTTGTTATTTTATTTTTATCTCTTGGAGCGTAGGTTTGTATTTTTTCAAATATTTACCATTTACTCTCAAGAGCCTTTTATCTTCACCTAGCTCTTCGACTTCATAGGCTCCACCAGAAAAAGTCTGGATAACTCTGAATGGTCCTTCCCATTTGGGTGACCATTTTCCCATGCTTCGATCCCTTCGATCCATGGGAAGAATCACCTTCCAAACTAGTTCTCCAGGCGAAAATACCTTAGGTTTCACCTTTTTATTATAAGAGTCTTCTACTCTTTTCTTCTGAAGCCTGAGTAGGTCAAGAGCGCGCAATCTTTCTTCGTCTAAATCCACTAGTTCGTCTAACATCATATTCCAATAAATTTCAGAGGGAATATCATACTGTCTCTGAACCCTTGCAGATTGAAGACAAATTTCTGCTGGAAACACTGCATCATGGCCAAAAGTTAGCCTATATGGTGTTGTACCTGTGGCTTCTTTTGGGGACGTTCGACAAGCCCACAAAATCTGGTCTAACGTCTTATGCCAATTCTTTGGTTTCTTCCCAACGTGCTTTTTTATCAAGCCAATCACTACTTTGTTTGCTGCTTCGACTTGACCATTTGCCTGTGCATAATAAGGCGTTGATGTTAGGAGTTTGAAACCTGTTTCCTGAGCGAACTCCTGCATCTTTCGACCAGTGAAAACTGATCCTTGATCAGTAGTTATAGTCTCAGGGATTCCATACCTATAAATAATGTTCTTTTGAATAAATTCAATGACATTTTCTTGGTCTACATTGACTAAAGGGATAGCTTCGATCCATTTGGTAAAATAATCAATGCCTACCAGTATATATTTCTGACTCTTTGATGATGCTGGTCGAATCTCTCCAATGAGGTCCAATGCCCATCCTCTAAAGGGCCAGGGTTTCACTATCGAGTGAAGTTCGCTTGCTGGTACATGCTGGATGCCTGTATGGACTTGACATTCTTGGCAACCTTTGGCGAACTCAACATAATCTTTCAGCATAGTGGGCCAGTATAGTCCTTGTCGAAACAACAACCATTTCATCTTATGGCCTGCTTGATGAGCCCCGCATGCCCCAGCGTGCGTAGTCGAAAGGGCTATGTATGCCTCAGTTTCACTTAAACATTTTAGCAATACCCCTTCAGGCGTCTTCTTGAATAACTCATTACCCATGAGTACATAACTTAACGCCCTGTACTTTGTTTTTCGTTCTGTCGAAGCTCCTGGATTTTGAAGATAATCCACAATGGGTTTCCTCCAATCTTGCTCTGACAAATTATCTATGAACGAAATTTCGAAGTTACTTTGATCAGCATATCCTAGTCTCGTCGATTCCAAGTCTGTTGGTGATAGACAAGTTGCTTTTATCTTTTCTCGAACTTCGATTGCTCTTTGTAATCTCGTTTTTGAAATCTTATACCCATATGCAATCTGTGCCAAGTCGTTGGCTATTTGATTTTCGACTCTGGGTATGTGTCGAATATTGACCATTTCAAATTTTTTCAATAAACGATTTGCTATCACAAAGTACATAATGAGATTTTCTCTTATGCATTTATATTCCTTTGTGACTTGCTTAATGACTAACTCTGAGTCTCCCATTATTTCGACTCGAGTTGCCCCCAATTCCAACAATATCTCAAGGCCAGTAATTAGAGCTTCATACTCAGCCTCATTGTTCGAACAAGAACCTGATATCTTGTACTTGAATGTTGTTGGAATTTTTTCAGGAGAAATGATCAAGACTCCTACTCCTGTTCCATCTTTATGGCTGGAACCATCGAAGTAGAATTTCCAAGGTTCTATCTCCACATAATTAATATCCTCAACTTGAATTGAGTGGTCGACTATAAAGTCTGCAACCACTTGTCCTTTCACTGCCTTAAGAGGCATAAAGGTCAAGGAGTATTCAGTTAATGCTAATGCCCACTTGCCAATTCGACTATGCAAGATAGGTTTCGACAACATATACTTGAAAACATCAAAATGAGACGAAACATACACATCAACTGGTTTTATATATTGCTTGAGTTTTGTACAAGAGAAATACAGACATAGACACAATTTTTCAACTTCACTATATCTAGTTTCTGCATCGTTCAAAACTCTGCTAAGATAGTAAATGGGTCTTTCGACTCCATTCTCATCTTCTTGGGCTAACATGCTTCCCAAAGTTTTGTCGGATGCAGCTATGTACAATCTCATACTCCTATTGCTACAAGGAGGCACCAAAATAGGTGGCTTAGTGAGGTACCCTTTGATATTGTCGAAGGCTTCTTGTTGCTCTTGCCCCCATTCGAACCCCTCTTTATTCAGTCGAAGTAAGGGTGAAAAGGCCTGAGCTTTCCCACTTAGGTTAGATATAAACCTCCTTAAGAAATTTATCTTGCCTAACAGAGATTGCAGTTCCTTCTTATTCGATGGCGCTTTCGCTTCCAGAATTGCCTTCGTCTTGTTCTGGTTGATTTCGATTCCTTTCTTGTGGACAACGAAGCCCAAGAAATCTCCAGCTTTCACACAGCACGCACACTTCAAAGGGTTCATCTTCAGACCATGTTCTCTCATTCTTTCGAATGATTGTCGAAGGTGGTCAATATGACTCTTCCTGGAAACAGATTTTATAACAATGTCATCAATATATACTTGCATAAAAGTGTTAATAAAATCATGGAAGATAGAATTCATTGCTCGCTGGTATGTTGCCCCAGCGTTCTTTAGGCCAAAAGGCATCACTACCCATTCGTAAGTGCCTAGGGCCCCAGGGCATCGAAAAGCTGTTTTCGATACATCCTCTTCAGCAATGAATATTTGATTATATCCTGAATAACCATCGAGCATACTCAGGTACTCATAGCCAGCGGCAGAATCGACTAGCATTTCCGCCACAGGCATAGGATATTCATCTTTGGGCGTAGCAGCATTCAAATCTCTGAAATCTATGCACACCCTTAACGTACCATTTTTCTTAATCACTGGCACAATGTTTGCAATCCATTCGACGTACCTTGTAACGCGTATGAATTTGCATTTCAGCAGTCTTTCGACTTCCGTTTTGATCTTCGACAGTATTTCTGGAGCGAAGCGTCTTGGATTTTGCTTGATTGGCTTCTTCCCAGGCTTGATTGGCAACTGAAGTTCTACCAATCCTCTGTCGAGACCAGGCATTTCGTCTTAATCCCAAGCAAAATAGTCCTTGAACTCTTTCAACAATTGGATTACTTCCAACCTAAGTTCTGGGTCAATTTTGGCGCTGATGTAAGTTGACCTTTTCTCTGACCCTTCGCCTAAGTTGATTTCTTCTAAAGGATCTTGCGCTAACATTTTAATGTTGTTCGCCAAGGGGTCCTTTTCGAAGCCCAAAGGCTCATCGTCATAGATGGCGTCGAGCCTCTGTTCCTGCATTTCTTCTTGCATAATATCAGGAGGCTCTGGATCGAAATCCTTGCCTGGACCTGCAGCAGATAACTGTTGATCATTGGCCTGTGTGGCCATGTACTTTACTTCGGCTTCGAGAGCCGTTATCATCTTGGTTTCGGCTACATAAGCCGAAATTCGCTTCAAAGATTGTGACTCAGTCATTATCACTGAATTCACTTCCCCAACCAGTTGGTTGGATATCAGTTAACCCACTGAAGTCTATGTGGGACAAGTCTTCTCTGTCCCATTGGAAACCATGCTCAGGATGCAGGTATAGGGAACAGAAAGTGTTTGGCGCTGGCGCCATGTCGAAGTCAGGTGTTGGACATGGTCCTATGTGAGCCAAGTTCTTGTCGAAATCTGCCAACCCCAGGTGATTCACTTCGCCTAGGTAATAACTTTGATCTGCCTCTATGTTTTCGACCATCCCATCTGGACGCCATAGCAGCAGCCTCTGGTGCATTGATGATGGCACAGCTCCAACACCATGAATCCATTCACGGCCCAACAAAAGATTGTAGTTAGGTTTGGCCGATATGACCATAAACATTGTTGGTCGAAGGATAGACCCTACTTTGATATCTAGTTGGATCACTCCCATAGTGGTCCCTATGCCGCCCTCGTAGTTCGACAGGACCATATTGTGAGGCTTAATATCCTCATCCCTTTTGCCAATTTTCCTTAGCATAGAGTGAGGAATAATGTTGATGGTTGCCCCACAATCCACCAATATTTTATTCACAGTAGTTTCTTCGAGTTTAGCCCTTATAAATAAAGGCTTGAGGTGATTTTTCATCGCCTTTGTGGGTGGTTCGAAGAATCCATTTTGTTCCTCAGTGGTGCCATTGTCCATAACGAAATAGCACACTGGCCTATGTTTGGCCATTTCTTGCTCTACTTCCCAGTCACTTGCTTCGACCTCCACTTGTCGGTTGAATTCTCTGGGCAGCACTGAGACTATATTCACCATTATGTCCAAAGTATCATCAGACTCAGAATCGTCTTCATCCTCGACTTCACCTTGGTTAGGCCAAACTAGCCTGTTGGTTACTGGCTCCTTTTCTAGAGGTTTCCTCTGCTTCCTTTGAGGAACATTCGAACTGGTTTCTGCCTTTGGTTCGTTGGCAGCCTCCCTCTCAGCTTTTCGTCTCCTTTGGTATCTCCTCCATTGAGATCGAGACATGGGATTTTTACCTTTGTAGTTGCTTGACACTTGTGCAACTTTAGGTGCAGCAACTTGAGGCTCTTTCTTTTGAGTTAAAGATGAACCCCTTGGCACGTCGAAAGAATGCCATCTTTCCTCACTTGGCCTTTTTCGACCAGAGGTTTTGTACCAGGTATCTACCGGCACATTTGTTGGAGGCCTGAAAGTCAATGGCCTCTTTTCTTGGTTTGAACCTCTGTGGGAGGCTCTTCTGGGGTCATGTCGAAGATCAACATTTTCCCTTCTCTTGTTCGCTGCTCTTACGCCTTGAATGTGCTCAGCAGCCTTTTTGTCAAAGATTGAACTGCATCTTGGACACAGCATCACCTCTGATTTCTTTTTCTGGCATCTTTGTAGAAAATCTGCCAAATTTTCATTTTCCCGAGGGAAAGCAGTCTTATTAGCTTGTTCTTGCCTCATGGCCTCTTCTGATGCTTTTGGGTCAGAGAGTTCGACCATATTGATATTCATTGTATCTTTGTTGGCAAGGGTTAGCTGCTTCATTTGGGTCTCCAAGTTCTCCGTCTGGCCTTGAACTGTGGCCAAGTGAGAACTGGGTTTTGGTCCAGTTTTTTGTGCTTCAACGGTCTCTAGCCTTGGGCTTTCGACCGCTTTCTGAACTGCTTCAATTGTCTTTCTGGATAAATTCCCAGAAAAACTGCCAAAGATTGGCATGTTGATATGGTCCTTTGAGACTTCGACCATTGTGATTCCTGGCTTCTTCGACTAGCTCCTAGTTGCCTCGATCACGTTCACCTCAGAAGGCTCTGCATAATGGGCTTCAGCCTGCAACGGATTTGAGTCGACAGCCATGGGGGTCTTGTCAGCAAACTTCAACCTCCCTTCTTCGATAGCGTCTTGCACAAGGTTCCTGAAAAGAAAACATTGAGAAGTTTTATGGCCCAAAAAATTATGATATTTGCAAAAACCTCTCTTCTTTCTTTGATCAAGAGGAGGTACTTTTACCCCTAGGGGTACTATCATTTGGCCATCTTTTACAAGCAAGTCAAAGATCTCATCACATTTTGTGATGTCAAAACTATAAGTCTTTTTGGGGAACCTATCGTTGGTCCTTTCTGGACCAGTGGGATTTTTTCCACTTGAGGGGACTAACAGTTTACAAGAGTATGGTGGCCCTTGTTTCAGTTCCGCTAAATCGATTTCTCCTTCTTCGACAGTTATAGTATCGTCGAAGGATTCTGGATCTTCGTCATCCATATCAACATACGCTATCCTCTCTCTCTTATGAGTTTTCGTTGCCTTCGCTTTTTCAGCTTTGAGGCGTTCTACCTGTCGAACTCTATCGGCCAGTTGGGCCATGTCTCTCAGGTATTGGGTATCTAGCTTCTTCCTAATGGAATAATCTAAACCACCTGCAGCTATTTCGACCAACTCATGTTCTGGCACTTGTGTAAAACATCTCGCCTTGAGCAACCTAAACCTATTTAGATATTCGTCTATAGGTTCAGTAAAACGTCTCTTTACACTGGCCAATTCTTTCAGGCTTATCTTGGTTTGTCCCATGTAGAATTGTTCATGGAACAATCTTTCCAACTGGGTCCAATGATGGATCGAATTGGGGGGAAGAGTTGTAAACCAAGTAAAAGCGTTCTTTGTTAAAGAACTTGGGAAGTACTTGATCCTCAGGTTTTCGTTATTCAAAATATCTCCTGCTTCGATCAAGTATCTCGCCACATGTTCGACAGTAGATTCTGTCGTGTCCCCAGAAAACTTAGTAAATTTGGGGACTTTACATCTAGGAGGTAAGTCTGTTTGTAACACGTATTCTGACAATGGGGATGTAAAGTTGGGCCTTCGAAAGCCCATGTTCATCCCATTTTGAGTCACGATCCTTTCGATCATGGTTGCCAGATTATTTTCCAAACCCATGTTTTGGTATTGGACATGCTGAACTACTTCGTCAGCATTTTGGTTTCTGTTAACTAACCTTACCTCTGGAGTTATTACCCTAGGTTCCTCGACAGGTTGATCCAATCGTGCCCTAAGGTTTTCTTCGACAGGCTGCTGAGCCTGATTGATGGTGGTTTCTTCCTCTAAGAATATCCCCTGGTTTCCCCTTATTTGCGCCCTTTGGGGCTGTCGAATAGGTTGGGGTACTCCAAAGAAATCAGCCAAACGCGTCATTTGCGCTGTCACTTGCTGATTCGATTGAGTAGTGTTTTGTATTAGAGGGTTTAGCACTGTACTCAAAGTTTGTGCCAACATTTGCACCATATCATGGTTGCTTTCGTCCATTTGTTGCCTCAAGACTGCTGTCGAGGCATTTGTAAGGCCATGGGCTACTTGGGACGTTCCTCCTAAGAGTTGGGTCCTATTTCTATTCGCCATGCCTACTCCAGAACCTTGGAGTGGCAAAGAGGCACTCACTAAAGTGTCTGAAAAAGTGGACGCAACATTCGTCAGGCTGGCCAAGTCAGAAGTTGGCATGCCATAGAGTGGCATGAATCCTGGGGGAACAAAAGGCCTTGTGCCTAAATTTCCCCTTGGTGGGGGAGTTCCCAAAGGCGCTCTGGGGCCTGTGAACGGAGGTAATGGCCCCGTTGCTGTGACCGTCACTGCTGGTGTCGAACCAGCAGTCGTTGCTTCACTTACGGTCGAGATAACCGTTGCTCCCACATTCGTTTGTGGGATTTCATTATTGTTTGGCGGATTCGCCATCTCTTCCCTTCTTCCGGCAGTATTGTTATCGTTAGTGTATATTCTACCACTTCTCAATAACATACAACGCTCCTCGAAAAGATGAGATTATTTTCAACAATCAACACACGGTCCCACCAGGTGTGCCAATTTGTTTACCTTGGTTATTGGTAAACAACCGCTGATCCTCCAAATGGTTACTTATTTGGTTACTCGCAGGATCGATCAGATTGATCCTAGGACATAGGTTGATTTTGAAGTTTTGGTTAAATTGGATATTGGTTAAGTGACAATAAAATAAAAGGCTTTAAGTAAATTGCATGAAGAAAGGACTTGGTAAAAGAAATGAAGGCTTAAAGTAAAAGGTTTCGACAGGAAAGTAAAGAAGAAAGCAAGTAAATTTCTGGAAAAGTAAATGACTTTGATTAATAAAGTTGGTGTTTCACACATACATTTCTCAACAATTCTTTCTCACACGCTGGGTACTCGAATCTGTATGAGGGACTTTGTATAGAATTGTGAACACACGCGAGAAACTACATGACTACTACTATTTATACTAAAACATCCCAAGTAACCGTCGGGCAGTTACACTGCTTCGAGATGATTCCACTTGGCACGTTCTCAACGTTCGACGCTCCAGATCTTTGCACGTTGCACTTGGTAACCGCTGGAAACCGTTTTCCCTCCAAATGCTTGAATTTCAAACCGTTCCACTCTGAACCATCGAACATCTTCGTCGAGAAGAATCTTCGACGAGAAACGTCTTCGACGTCGAAGGCAACCAACTTCTCCCTTGGAAGAAATCTTCTAAATACCTTGCCATCTTTCGATGGGCATTTTCAACGAACCTAGCTGGTCGAAAACGTCCTTCAGCTTTAATGACTGACATCAATGAAACAAGGGTGTCGAATTTAGGAGCCAACAATGGGGATGGCTTCCAATGAAGGGTTTAAAGTGTACGCGCAGAAGTGGCATGATCTGGCGGGAAGGGTGCAGCCATCACTATCAGATAGGGAGTTAGTTGACATGTTTCTGGGGACCCTGTCTGGCCCCTTCTTCAATCATCTGATCGGAAGTTCTTCGGCGGGATTTACTGAACTAATTTTGACCGGCGAAAGGGTTGAGGCCGGTATTAAGAGTGGAAAGATTCAAAAGGATGCTTCCGCATCCACGGCTGTTAAGAAACCCTTCCCAGCCAAGAAGGAAGCATTTGCTGTGTATTCTCAAAAGGGACAGGGAAGAACTGAGCATCGGCCGACTGTAGGGGCTGTGATGATTCAAAACTCGTCAAATGATCAACCTCGTAATAATCAGTCGAGACCTAATCAACAACGGGTGGAAAGGCCACAACGGAAGTTCACCCGCATCAACATGATGCCCGCTCAGGTACTTCCTCATTTGTTGAAGCTGAATCTGACCAGTTTGAAGGAAGCGCCAAAGAACCCTAACACCTCCTCTCCATACTACCACTCCAATGCCAAGTGTGCTTACCATTCCGACAGTGCTGGGCACGATACCAATAATTGCTGGGCGCTTAAGAACAAAATCCAGGAATTGATTGATGCCAAAGAAGTAGAATTCGAGGCGCCTGAGAAGCCCAATGTAATATCTGCTCCGATGCCCAAGCACGGTAATAATGTTCATGTTGTTATGGAGGACACTCATGTTACTGATGTTGTTGACCTGTTGATGCCGTTACGTGTGATTAAGGAAAATTTGTTGAGAGCCAGGATCTTTCTTGGTTGTGGTAAAGACTGCTATTTTTGTTTGAACATACGAGGTGATTGCCCAATGTTGAAGTCAGGTGTCCAACGCCTGATGGATACCCAAGAGATACTTTTCCAGAAAACCCCTGTTGATACCTTCAATCCTGTTACTCCTGATACTTTTGCTACTTCAACCAACGATATTGCAATCATAACCATTTCCGACAATCCTCCCAAGGCTTGCAGAAGGCCTGTCAGGATTACACCCAACTCTGAATGTGTACCATTAAAGATCACCATGCCGGGACCTGTCCCGTACCAATCCAGCAAAACAATACCATGGAACTATGGGGGAGAAATCTTCTACCATGGTATCAAACAAATCAAAACAGTCCAAGAGATTTCTGAAGAAGAAAACCCTGATGTAGGGAACATCGCAGGTACAAGAAAGATAACCCGCAGTGGTCGGATCTTTTCTCCGGAGATTGCTCCCCCTCAAGCAGTTTTCGGACCCTTGAAAGCTTCTGCACCTGTTGGACCATCTGTGCAAGGCCCATTGATTGAAGAACTGGATACTCCTGAAGTAAGACCATCTGCTAAAACTACCGACAAGGGTAAGGGGATACTGGAAGTGCCTGTCAGGACGAAGGCCCATGCTGTGGTTATCCCCGAAACCACTCAGAAAGAAATGGATGAAATCTTGAAAATAATCAGAAAAAGTGACTACGACGTTGTGGAACAGTTAGGGCAGACCCCTTCTAAAATTTCAATGTTGGCTCTTCTGCTCTGTTCTGAGGCCCACGCTAAGGCCCTGATCAAATTCTTGAAGGCGGCACATGTTCCCCAAGAGACTTCGGCTGACTAGTTTCAGGAATGTGTGGCCAGTCTTACTGCTGATAATGGCCTTGGCTTTTCCGAAGTTGACTTAACTCCCAAAGGAAGGAAACACAACAATGCGTTACATGTTTCAGTTGAATGCCGGGGAACCACTCTCGCCCATGTCTTAGTTGATACTGGTTCTTCCTTGAACGTGCTGCCAAAGAAAGCCTTAGACCGCTTGGACTGCGAAGGACTGACTCTCAAGCCTAGTAACATCATTGTTAGGGCTTTTGATGGTTCCAAGAGAATGGTTCATGGAGAGGTTGATATTCCTATCAAAGTAGGCACATAAGTCTTCAACTCAACCTTTTACGTGATGGACATCCGTCCGTCATATTCATGTTTGCTAGGAAGACCGTGGATCCATTATGTCGGGGCAGTTACCTCCTCTTTGCACCAGATGCTGAAATATCCTGTTAAGAGTAAAATTATAACGGTGCACGGCGAGGAAGAGTACATGATAAGCCACCTCAACTCCTTTCGTTATGTGGAGCTGGATGGCGAGTTCATCGAAACGCCTTTCCAGCATTTTGAGGAAGTTTCTCCCGAGGTAGCAGTTGCGAAGACAATGGTTGAGGTGCCTATCGTTCCCAAGCATGTATCTAGGATGGCATCTCTCAAAGACGCAGAGGCAGTGATCAAAGAAGGGAAGAATACAACATGGGGGCAATTGCCTGATTTTCCCCATAAGACGGACAAGTTTGGGTTAGGGTTTACAGCTGCAGGACAGAAGGCTATGCGTCGTTCCAAGACTGGAGGGCCACCTATAAAGATCACTCATCACAGAATTAACGCTGTTGAGGATGAAGAAGAAGAGATCCACTTTGAAGATTGGATCTTTTCGACCGTCGAAGGGGGTTTGAGCAATTGGGAAGCAAAGGATTTTGTTCCCATCACCTTTATCAACTAGTAATTTTATCTTTGAAAAATTTCCCATTTTTATGGTCTGTAATAACTAAAACAATTCGCACACTATTTTCACCTCATGCCTTGCCCGGGGCATGTAGGTCCATTTGTAAGGGCTTGATTTTCTTCATAATCATATGCCATGTTTTAATGAATCATTGGAAGTTTTTCATCTATAAAGTGATGTGTTCATTTTCTTTCCTTTTTGCATTTTTGTTTGTTTAAGGATGGCTATCCCTTACACACACCCACACTCACAAATGCAGGTACCCATCCACTCCGGATTCCATGGGTGACTATTCTGCTTTAGCCTTCGATAACTCTGAAGATTTGGTCAATCATGCTGAGTACGAAGTTGACGAAGATTGTGAAGTGACGGGAGAGTTAGCCAGACTTCTACAACAAGAAGAGAGGGCCATTCTACCTCATGAAGAGTTGCTAGAAACCATCAACTTGGGGACAGAGGAAGACAGGAAGAAAGTAAAAGTGGGTGCCAACCTGGAACCAAATGTCAAGGAGCACTTAGTACAATTGTTGAACGAATATGTTGAAATCTTCGCCTGGTCTTATGAAGACATGCCAGGGTTAGACGCAGATATAGTGGTTCACCGTCTTCCCACAAGATAAGACTGTCCACTGATCAAGCAAAAGGTCCGCCGAATGAGGCCTGACATGTCTGAGAAGATTAAGGCTGAGGTTATGAAGCAATTCAACACTGGCTTTCTGGCTGTTACCTCCTATCCATAATGGGTTGCTAACATCGTGCCCGTACCTAAGAAGGACGGCAAAGTCAGAATGTGCGTGGACTATCGGGATTTGAACAGGGATAGCCCCAAAGATGATTTTCCGCTACTGCATATCGACATTTTGGTTGACAATACAGCTCAACACAAGGTGTTTTCCTTCGTGGATGGATTCTCGGGATACAACCATATCAAAATGGCCCCCGAAGAAATGGAGAAAACTACCTTTGTCACGCAATGGGGTACCTTTTGCTACAAAGTGATGCCGTTCGGACTGAAGAACGCAGGGGTAACCTATCAACGCGCCATGGTAGCTTTATTTCATGATATGATACATCATGAGATCAAAGTTTACGTAGACGACATGATAGCTCGATCACAGACAGAAGAAGAACACCTTAATCATTTGCAAAAGCTGTTTGCCAGGTTGAAGGAGTATAAACTCAGACTGAACCCAAGCAAGTGCACTTTTGGAGTTAGGTCTGGTAAACTTTTAGGATTTATTGTCAGCAACAAAGGCATTGAGGTTGATCCAGCTAAAGTAAAGGCTATACAAGAAATGCCTGCCCCCCGTACTGAAAAGGAGGTTAGAGGATTCTTGGGACGCTTGAACTATATTGTGAGGTTCATCTCTCACCTGACATCTACCTGTGAGCCAATTTTTAAACTATTGAAGAAAGATCAGGTAGTTGAATGGAATAATGATTGTCAAGTTGCTTTTTATAAAATCAAGGAGTATTTACTAGAACCTCCTATTCTGATGCCACCCGTCGAAGGAAGGCCGTTAATCATGTATCTGACTGTTTTGGATAATTCAATGGGGTGTGTGCTGGGCCAACATGACGAGTCTGGCCGAAAAGAGCATGCCATTTATTACCTTATCAAAAAGTTTACCGACTGTGAGACTCGCTACTCACTGCTCAAGAAAACTTGTTGCGCTTTTGTATGGGCTGCTCGCCGGCTAAGGCAGTATATGTTGACTCACACCACTTTACTGATTTCCAAAATGGATCCGATCAAATATATCTTCGAGAAGCCTGCTTTATCTGGAAGAATCGCTAGATGGCAAATGATCCTGACAGAGTATGATATCCAGTATACTACCCAAAAAGCTATAAAGGGGAGTGTACTAGCTGACCATCTAGCTCATCAAGCCGTCAAAGATTACCAGTCTATGAGATTCGACTTCCCTGATGAGGACATCATGACATTGGACAACATTGAAGGTAACGGACCGTATGACGGACCTGAATAAGGATCCCGATGGACCCTGTACTTTGATGGTGCTTCAAATGCACTTGGCAACGACATCGGTGCGATACTCATTTCTCTGGAAGGTTGCCATACACCCTTCACTGCCCGACTTTGTTTCAGTTGTACCAACAACATGGCTGAGTATGAAGCTTGCATCTTTGGTCTCAAGGCTGCTATAGACTTGGGAATCAAATCTTTGGTCGTATTTGGGGACTCGGCTTTGGTTATCAGTCAAATCAAAGGAGAGTGGGACACTAGACATCCTAATCTTATCCCATACAAAGAACGTGTCTTGACATTGTTGCCTCATTTCGAGTAGATTACTTTCGAGCACTTCCCGCGAGAAGAAAATCAGCTAGCAGATGCTCTGGCTACAATGTCTTCCATGTTTAAACTCAACTGGGATAACGAGGCTCCCCAAATTACCATCGAGCGAATGGAAGAACCTGCGCACTGTCATGAGATTAATACCGAAGAAGTAGTGGAACAACCCTGGTTTCATGAAATCAAAAGGTATCTCCAAACTAGAGAATATCCTGAAGGAGCTTCCGTCAATGACAAAAAGTTCTTAAGGAGATTTGCTTCCAAGTTCTTCCTAAGCAATGGCATCCTTTATAAGCGCAGCCATGATTGTGTTCTCCTTCGTTATGTGGACAAAGCTGAAGCAGAGTTGATCATGACTGAGATACACAGTGGCACATTTGGCACCCACTTGAGCGGACATGCGATGGCTAAGAAGATTCTAAGGGCATGCTACTACTGGTCTACCATGGAAGCTGATTGTCATGAACATTCTCGTACCTGCCACAAGTGACAAGTCTACCCTGACAAGGTACATATTCCTCCTGTTCCTCTCAACGTTCTGACAGCTCCTTGGCCATTCGCAATGTGGGGCATTGACATGATTAGATAGATCAAGCCCACAGCATCCAATGGACATCGCTTCATCCTGGTGTCTATTGATTACTTCACCAAATGGGTCGAGGCAGCTTCCTTTGCCTCCGTTACAAAGAATATGGTTGCCCGCTTCATCAAGCAGAATCTCATATGCCGGTACGGTGTCCCTGACAGGATCATCACAGACAACGGTACGAATTTGAACAACACTATGATCACCGCTCTATGCGAGCAGTTAAAGATTTATCATCACAATTCATCTCCCTACCGGGTCGAAGATGAATGGTGCTGTTGAAGCCGCGAACAAAAATATCAAGAAGATCATTCAAAAGATGACAGTCACCTACAAGGACTGGCATGAGATGTTACCATTTTCTCTGCATGGATATCGTACCACGACACGTACTTCAACAGGGGCAACCCCATTTTCTTTGGTGTATGGCATGAAAGCTGTTTTGCCTATGGAAGTTCAGATTCCTTCCTTGAGGATTATGAAGGATGCCAGTTTGAGTGAAGACGATTGGATTCAGACCCGGCTCGATCAACTTAATTTGATCAACGAGAAGCGACTTACTGCTGTTTGTCATGGTCAGACGTATCAAAAATGCATGATCAAGGCTTTCAACAAGAAAGTCATACGTCAGGTATATCAAGTTGGAGATCTTGTAATCAAGTGGATCATCTTACCGCAAAGTGATCCCAGGGGCAAGTGGACTCCTACTTACGAAGGACCATTTG